>CM059781.1:3159135-3249135 GCA_030435695.1 Brachymystax lenok tsinlingensis | reverse complement strand
AACACCAAAACTGTTTCAACATGCCAAACCAAACCCCGCTCTTCTCCACCCCACACATTTGATCAAACACCATAATAGACCTTTGTCTCCTCAAATAGCCTGATCCGCTACCACTGATCAAGAGCATAACACATTTTTTGTTCCACAATTGACCTGGACGGCAGGGTAGCCTAGTGGTTAGACCGTTGGACTAGTAACTGAAAGGTTGCCAGAGCGAATCCCCGAGCTGACAAGGTAAAAAATGTGTCCTTCTGCCCCTGAACAAGGCAGTTAACCCCCTGTTCCTAGGCCGTCATTGAAAATAAGAATTTGTTCTGAACTGACTTGCCTGGTTAAATAAAAGTTTAAATAAAAAGGACTCTACTTGAAAAGCACCAAGTATTTTGTCTTACATATAAAACCTTCAGAAAGTATTCACAGCCTTGGACTTATTCCACATTATGTTTTAAGTTTAAATAGATTAAATGTAGATTTTGTGTCATTGGCCTACACACAATACCCCATAATGTCAAAGTGGAATTTTGTTTGTAGAACATTTGTATCAATTAAAAGTTTAAATGTCTTGAGTCAATAAGTATTCAACCCCCATTTGTAATGGAAAGCCTAAATAAGTTCAGGAGTAAATAATGTGCTTAACAAGTCACATAATAAGTTGCATGGACTCACTCTGAGTGCAATAAAAGTGTTTTAACATGATTTTTAAATGACTACTTTGAACGGTGTATCAATCCACCCAATCACTACAAAGATACAGGCGTCCTTCCTAACTACGTTAGGCGGCATGTAGCCTAGTGGTTAGACCATTGGGCCAGTAACCTGAAAGGTTGCTGGATCAGATCCTCCGAGCTGACAAGGTAAAAATCTGTAATTCTACTCCGGAACAAGGCAGTTAACCCACTGTAGTCCGTCATTGTAAATAAGAAATTTGTTCTTAACTGACTTGCCTAGTTAAATAAAGGTTAAATAAATAACACAATTAAATAATTACCAGAGAGGAAGTAAACTGCATGAGGCCAAGGGTGATTTTTTTTTTTTTTTTTTTTTTTTTAATATTCCAAAACATGCATCTTGTTTACAACAAGACACTTAAGTAACACTGCAAAAACAACTTTTTGTCCTGAATAGAAAGTGTGTTTGTGGCCAATCCAACACAACACATCACTGAGTACCACTCTTCATATTTTCAACCATGGTGGTGGCTGCATCACGTTAAGGGTATGCTTGTCATCTGCAAGGACTAGGGAGTTTTTTTTTTTTTAAGGATAAAAAGAAACAGAATACAGCTATAAGCACAGGCAGAATCCTAGAGGAAAACCTTGTTCAGTCTGCTTTCCAACAGACTCTGGGAGACAAATTGTTATTTCACCAGGACAATAACCTAAAACACAAGGCCAAATCTACACTGATGATTACCAGAGTTGATTACCAAGACAACACTAAATGTTCCTGAGTTGCCTAGTTACAGTTTTGACTTAAATCCACATGAAAATCTCGGGCAAGACTTGAGAATGTGTGTCTCGGAATGATCAACAATCAAATTGACCGAGCTTAAAGATTTTACAAAATAATAATGGGCGAATGTTGCACAATCCACGTGTGCAAAGGTCTTAGAAACTTAACCCAGAAAGACTCACAGCTGTAATCGCTGCCAAAGGTGCTTCTACAAAGTATTGACTCGGGGGAATTAACTGTGATTAACTGTGATTAAAAGAGGAAAAATATCATATTTATTAGCAGTATAAATACAGTAACAGAAACTCACCCACACATGTCCTGTCTCTCCAGTTTTACAAGAACATCGTACAGATTCTGGTCCAGCTGCACATGGAGTGTATAACAGAGAGCAGAGAGAGAGAGAGAGAGAGAGAGAGAGAGAGAGAGAGAGAGAGAGAGAGAGAGAGAGAGAGAGAGAGAGAGAGAGAGAGAGAGAGAGAGAGAAGACAGGCAATCAGATAATCTTCGATATCCATGGACTTCTCGGTTACACCAACATGCAAGTCATCATTCAGAGGATCAGAAAGGAAAATCACCAATAACTTGGGATGGACAACAGACTCACCTTCCCCATCTCCTTGGGATGGACAACAGACTCACCTTCCCCATCTCCTTGGGATGGACAACAGACTCACCTTCCCCGTCTCCTTGGGATGGACAGACTCACCTTCCCCATCTCCTTGGGATGGACAGACTCACCTTCCCATCTCCTTGGGATGGACAGACTCACCTTCCCATCTCCTTGGGATGGACAACAGACTCACCTTCCCATCTCCTTGGGATGGACAGACTCACCTTCCCCATCTCCTTGGGATGGACAGACTCACCTTCCCATCTCCTTGGGATGGACAACAGACTCACCTTCCCATCTCCTTGGGATGGACAACAGACTCACCTTCCCCGTCTCCTTGGGATGGACAGACTCACCTTCCCCATCTCCTTGGGATGGACAGACTCACCTTCCCATCTCCTTGGGATGGACAACAGACTCACCTTCCCTTCTCCTTGGGATGGACAGACTCACCTTCCCCATCTCCTTGGGATGGACAGACTCACCTTCCCATCTCCTTGGGATGGACAACAGACTCACCTTCCCCGTCTCCTTGGGATGGACAGACCTACCTTCCCCATCTCCTTGGGATGGACAGACTCACCTTCCCATCTCCTTGGGATGGACAGACTCACCTTCCCATCTCCTTGGGATGGACAACAGACTCACCTTCCCCATCTCCTTGGGATGGACAACAGACTCACCTTCCCCATCTCCTTGGGATGGACAGCAGACTCACCTTCCCCGTCTCCTTGGGATGGACAGACTCACCTTCCCCATCTCCTTGGGATGGACAGCAGACTCACCTTCCCATCTCCTTGGGATGGACAGCAGACTCACCTTCCCATCTCCTTGGGATGGACAGACTCACCTTCCCCATCTCCTTGGGATGGACAACAGACTCACCTTCCCGTCTCCTTGGGATGGACAGACTCACCTTCCCATCTCCTTGGGATGGACAGACTCACCTTCCCATCTCCTTGGGATGGACAGACTCACCTTCCCATCTCCTTGGGATGGACAGCAGACTCACCTTCCCATCTCCTTGGGATGGACAGACTCACCTTCCCCATCTCCTTGGGATGGACAACAGACTCACCTTCCCCGTCTCCTTGGGATGGACAGACTCACCTTCCCATCTCCTTGGGATGGACAGACTCACCTTCCCATCTCCTTGGGATGGACAGACTCACCTTCCCATCTCCTTGGGATGGACAACAGACTCACCTTCCCCGTCTCCTTGGGATGGACAGACTCACCTTCCCATCTCCTTGGGATGGACAACAGACTCACCTTCCCATCTCCTTGGGATGGACAACAGACTCACCTTCCCCGTCTCCTTGGGATGGACAGACTCACCTTTCCATCTCCTTGGGATGGACAGACTCACCTTCCCCATCTCCTTGGGATGGACAACAGACTCACCTTCCCATCTCCTTGGGATGGACAACAGACTCACCTTCCCCATCTCCTTGGGATGGACAGACTCACCTTCCCCATCTCCTTGGGATGGACAGACTCACCTTCCCATCTCCTTGGGATGGACAACAGACTCACCTTCCCCATCTCCTTGTGGAACTTCTCCTCAAAGCCAGCCATACTCTGGAAGGTGCTAACGTAGAAGCCAACACGACTGTGGAGACAGAGAGAGGGGATGGAGATGGAGACAAGAGATGGAAGGGGGGAGAGAGATTACAAATGATTCTTATAAACCTTATTGAAATGACATGGCTTAGTGTATAGCTAGTACTGTCTATAATATCGAACGCTACAAAAACATATACTTTCCATTTTCTTTCATTCCAGATGTACCTGTTCCTTATCGAGATGTACATGTTCCTTATCGAGATATACCTGTTCCATAGTGAGATGTACCTTTTCCATTGCGAGATGTACCTGTTCCATAGTGAGATGTACGTTTTCCATAGCGAGATGTACCTGTTCCATAGTGAGATCTACCTGTTCCATAGTGAGATGTACCTGTTTCATAGTGAGATGTACCTGTTTCATAGTGAGATGTACCTGTTCCATTCCAGATGTACCTGTTCCTTATCGAGATGTACCTGTTCCATAGTGAGATGTACCTGTTTTATAGTGAGATATACATGTTCCATAGTGAGATGTACCTGTTCCATAGTTAGATATACCTGTTCCATAGTGAGATGTACCTGTTCCATTCCAGACGTACCTGTTCCATTCCAGATGTACCTGTTCCATTCCAGAGGTACCTGTTCCATTCCAGATGTACCTGTTCCATAGTGAGATGTACCTGTTCCATAGTGAGATGTACCTGTTTCATAGTGAGATGTACCTGTTCCATTCCAGATGTACCTGTTCCATTCCAGATGTACCTGTTCCATAGTGAAATGTACCTGTTCCATAGTGAGATGTACCTGTTCCATAGTGAGATGTACCTGTTTCATAGTGAGATGTACCTGTTTCATAGTGAGATGTACCTGTTCCATAGTGAGATATACCTGTTCCATAGTGAGATGTACCTGTTCCACAGTGAGATGTACCTGTTTCATAGTTAGATGTACCTGTTTCATAGTGAGATGTACCTGTTCCATAGTTAGATATACCTGTTCCATAGTGAGATGTACCTGTTCCATTCCAGACGTACCTGTTCCATTCCAGATGTACCTGTTCCATTCCAGAGGTACCTGTTCCATAGTGAAATATACCTGTTCCATAGTGAGATGTACCTGTTCCATAGTGAGATGTACCTGTTTCATAGTGCGATGTACCTGTTTCATAGTGAGATGTACCTGTTCCATAGTGAGATATACCTGTTCCATAGTGAGATGTACCTGTTCCATAGTGAGATGTACCTGTTTTATAGTGAGATGTACATGTTCCACAGTGAGATGTACCTGTTTCATAGTTAGATGTACCTGTTTCATAGTGAGATGTACCTGTTCCATAGTTAGATATACCTGTTCCATAGTGAGATGTACCTGTTCCATTCCAGACGTACCTGTTCCATTCCAGATGTACCTGTTCCATTCCAGAGGTACCTGTTCCATTCCAGATGTACCTGTTCCATAGTGAGATGTACCTGTTCCATAGTGAGATGTTCCTGTTTCATAGTGAGATGTACCTGTTCCATTCCAGATGTACCTGTTCCATTCCAGATGTACCTGTTCCATAGTGAAATGTACCTGTTCCATAGTGAAATGTACCTGTTTCACAGTGAGATATACCTGTTTCATAGTGAAATTTACCTGTTTCATAGTGAGATGTACCTGTTCCATAGTGAGATATACCTGTTCCATAGTGAGATATACCTGTTCCATAGTGAGATGTACCTGTTCCATAGTGAGATGTACCTGTTTCATAGTGAAATGTACTTGTTTCATAGTGAGATGTACCTGTTCCATAATTAGATGTACCTGTTCCATAGTGAGATGTACACGTTCCATAGTGAGATGTACCTGTTCCATTCCAGACGTACCTGTTCCATTCCAGATGTACCTGTTCCATTCCAGAGGTACCTGTTCCATTCCAGATGTACCTGTTCCATAGTGAGATGTACCTGTTCCATAGTGAGATGTACCTGTTTCATAGTGAGATGTACCTGTTCCATTCCAGATGTACCTGTTCCATAATGAGAAGTACCTGTTCCTTATCGAGATGTACATGTTCCATAGTGAGATGTACCTGTTTCATAGTGAGATGTACCTGTTTCATAGTCAGATGAACCTTTTTCATAGTCAGATAAACCTGTTCCATAGTGAGATGTACCTGTTCCATTCCAGATATACCTGTTCCATAGTGAGATGCACCTGTTTCAAAGTGAAATGTACTTGTTTCATAGTGAGATGTACCTGTTTCATAGTGAGATGTACCTGTTCCATTCCAGATGTACCTGTTCCATAATGAGAAGTACCTGTTCCTTATCGAGATGTACATGTTCCATAGTGAGATGTACCTGTTTTATAGTGAGATATACATGTTCCATAGTGAGATGTACCTGTTCCATAGTTAGATATACCTGTTCCATAGTGAGATGTACCTGTTCCATTCCAGACGTACCTGTTCCATTCCAGATGTACCTGTTCCATTCCAGAGGTACCTGTTCCATTCCAGATGTACCTGTTCCATAGTGAGATGTACCTGTTCCATAGTGAGATGTACCTGTTTCATAGTGAGATGTACCTGTTCCATTCCAGATGTACCTGTTCCATTCCAGATGTACCTGTTCCATAGTGAAATGTACCTGTTCCATAGTGAGATGTACCTGTTCCATAGTGAGATGTACCTGTTTCATAGTGAGATGTACCTGTTTCATAGTGAGATGTACCTGTTCCATAGTGAGATATACCTGTTCCATAGTGAGATGTACCTGTTCCATAGTGAGATGTACCTGTTTTATAGTGAGATGTACATGTTCCACAGTGAGATGTACCTGTTTCATAGTTAGATGTACCTGTTCCATAGTGAGATGTACCTGTTCCATAGTTAGATATACCTGTTCCATAGTGAGATGTACCTGTTCCATTCCAGACGTACCTGTTCCATTCCAGATGTACCTGTTCCATTCCAGAGGTACCTGTTCCATTCCAGATGTACCTGTTCCATAGTGAGATGTACCTGTTCCATAGTGAGATGTTCCTGTTTCATAGTGAGATGTACCTGTTCCATTCCAGATGTACCTGTTCCATTCCAGATGTACCTGTTCCATAGTGAGATGCACCTGTTCCATAGTGAGATGTACCTGTTCCATAGTGAGATGTACCTGTTTCATAGTGAGATGTACCTGTTCCATAGCGAGATGTACCTGTTTCATAGTGAGATGTACCTGTTTCATAGTGAGATGTACCTGTTCCATAGTTAGATATACCTGTTCCATAGTGAGATGTACCTGTTCCATTCCAGACGTACCTGTTCCATTCCAGATGTACCTGTTCCATTCCAGACGTACCTGTTCCATTCCAGATGTACCTGTTCCATTCCAGACGTACCTGTTCCATTCCAGATGTACCTGTTCCATTCCAGACGTACCTGTTCCATTCCAGATGTACCTTTTCCATTCCAGATGTACCTGTTCCATTCCAGACGTACCTGTTCCATTTCAGATGTACCTGTTCCTTATCGAGATGTACCTGTTTCATAGTGAGATGTACCTGTTCCATTCCAGATGTACCTGTTCCATAATGAGAAGTACCTGTTCCATTCCAGATGTACCTGTTCCATAGTTAGATGTACCTGTTCCATAGTGAGATGTACCTGTTTCATAGTGAGATGTACCTGTTCCATTCCAGATGTACCTGTTCCATTCCAGATGTACCTGTTCCATTCCAGAGGTACCTGTTCCATTCTAGATGTACCTGTTCCATTCCAGACGTACCTGTTCCATTTCAGATGTACCTGTTCCTTATCGAGATGTACCTGTTTCATAGTGAGATGTACCTGTTCCATTCCAGATGTACCTGTTCCATAATGAGAAGTACCTGTTCCATTCCAGATGTACCTGTTCCATAGTTAGATGTACCTGTTCCATAGTTAGATGTACCTGTTCCATAGTTAGATGTACCTGTTCCATAGTGAGATGTACCTGTTCCATAGTGAGATGTATCTGTTCCATAGTTAGATATACCTGTTCCATAGTGAGATGTACCTGTTCCATTCCAGATGTACCTGTTCCATAGTGAGATGTACCTGTTCCATTGTGAGATGTACCTGTTCCATAGTTAGATGTATCTGTTCCATAGTTAGATGTACCTGTTCCATAGTGAGATGCACCTGTTTCATAGTGAGATGTACCTGTTCCATTCCAGATGTACCTGTTCCATAATGAGAAGTACCTGTTCCATTCCAGATGTACCTGTTCCATAGTTAGATGTACCTGTTCCATAGTTAGATGTACCTGTTCCATAGTTAGATGTACCTGTTCCATAGTGAGATGTACCTGTTCCATAGTGAGATGTACCTTTTCCATAGTTAGATATACCTGTTCCATAGTGAGATGTACCTGTTCCATTCCAGATGTACCTGTTCCATAGTGAGATGTACCTGTTCCATTGTGAGATGTACCTGTTCCATAGTTAGATGTACCTGTTCCATAGTTAGATGTACCTGTTCCATAGTGAGATGCACCTGTTTCATAGTTAGATGTACCTGTTCCATAGTTAGATGTACCTGTTCCATAGTTAGATATACCTGTTCCATAGTTAGATGTACCTGTTCCATAGTGAGGGCAGTTCCTCCTGAAGATCTTCATTAATCTCCTCGAACACCTTCTGAGCTCTCTCCAACTCATCCTCCGCCTGACACACACATACACACACACACACACACACACCGTCACAAGGCACTGATGATTATTTTCATCACTTCCCGTTCCAATACACTACACACTTAGTGGACAAAACATTATGAACACCTGCTCTTCCCGTTCCAATACACTACACACTGAGCGGACAAAACATTATGAACACCTGCTCTTCCCGTTCCAATACACTACACACTGAGCGGACAAAACATTATGAACACCTGCTCTTCCCGTTCCAATACACTACACACTGAGCGGACAAAACATTATGAACACCTGCACTTTCTGTTCCAATGCACTACACACTGAGCGGACAAAACATTATGAACACCTGCTCTTCCCGTTCCAATACACTACACACTGAGTGGCCAAAACATCATGCCCCGACGAATTGACGCTGTTCTGAGGGCAAAAGGGGGTGCAACTCAATAGTGAAGGTGAATGGAAGGTGAACAGCCAACGACTGGCCAACTACTAGCCAACTACTGGCCAACTACTGGCCAACTACTGGCCAACAACGGCCAACAACTGGCCAACTACTAGCCAACTACTGGCCAACTACTGGCCAACTACTGGCCAACTACTGGCCAACGACGGCCAACAACTGGCCAACTACTAGCCAACTACTAGCCAACTACTGGCCAACTACTGGCCAACTACTGGCCAACTACTGGCCAACTACTGGCCAACGACGGCCAACAACTGGCCAACTACTAGCCAACTACTAGCCAACTACTGGCCAACTACTGGCCAACTACTGCCAACAACTGGCCAACTACTGTAACTACTGGTACTGGCCAACTATTGCTACTGGTACTACTGGCCAACTACTGGCTGGTCAACTGGCCAACTACTGGTAACTACTGGCCAACTACTGGCTACTGGTAACTACTGGCCAACTACTGGCCAACTATTGACTGGCTAACTGCTGGTGACTGCTGGTGGCTGCTGGTACTGGTCAACTACTGGCTGCTAACTGCTGTCTTGCTGGTATGGCGATTGTTGGCTGTGACTGCTGGCTGCTGGTGCAACTGGCTAAACTGCTGTAGCATTGGCTATTGGCCACTGGTAGCTACTACTGCTGGTGACTGATTGACTGCGTCAACTGCTGGAACTACTGTGCCAACTGCTGGTGACTGCTATTGACTGCTGGTGACTGCTGGTGGCTGCTGGTGCCATTACACCACTGGCTGCTGACTACTGGCTACTGTGACTGCTGGTGACTACTGTGCCAACAACAATTGGCTGCTATTGCCAACTGCTGGCTAACTACTGGCCAACTACTGGCCAACTACTGGTCAACAACTGGCCAACTACTGGCCAACTACTGGCCAACTACTGGCCAACTACTAGCCAACTACTGGCCAACTACTGGCCAACTACTGGCCAACTACTGGCCAACTACTTGCCAACAACTGGCCAACTACTGGCCAACTACTGGCCAACTACTGGCCAACTACTAGCCAACTACTGGCCAACTACTGGCCAACTACTTGCCAACAACTGGCCAACTACTGGCCAACTACTGGCCAACTACTGGCCAACTACTGGCCAACAACTGGCCAACTACTGGCCAACTACTGGCCAACTACTGGCCAACTACTGGCCAACTATTGGCCAACTACTGTATGCCAAATTATTTCTTTCATTTGATATAGTAAACCATAACTCCCTAGTGTGAAGACAAAGAATTTGTGTCCGGGAAAGAAGCTGTGGAAAATGGAGGGTCTTTCTAATTCGTCTAAAGCTATTGCAGGCAGATTATACACTAGACTACATTCTGAAGTCCCCATGAAAGCACTAGTCGACAGGGTGGTTGATGAGGGTGATGGACCCACCTGGTTCCTGGAGAGGTTACTCTGAGCAATGTTGTGGGCTGACAGGATGCCCTGAGCCCAAACTGGAGTGGCCCTCTCCAACAGAGACACTGGCTGGAGGGTAGAAGAGAGAGGATAATATATAAAGAGGGAGGGAAGACAGAGAGAGAAAGAGAGAGGAGAAAAAGAGAGAGAGAGAAAGAGAGAGAGAGAGAGAGAGAGAGAGAGAGAGAGAGAGAGATAGAGAGAGTGAAAGAGAGAGAGAGAGAGAGAGATGAAGGGGGAGAGAGAGAGAGCGATAGAGGGAATGAGAGAGATAGTCATTTTAAACAGATATATTTAGTCCTGAGTAAATGTCTGGCAAACGGAGACAACAGATTGATGTTATTTGGCTAAATAAAAGGGACACATATCCATCGCTGGGAGAGGTCCTGTTACCTTGGTGATCTTGATGCCCCCATCCTTTCCTTTCTTCCCCTTGTTGGTAGAAGAGTGGTTGTGTCTGGCGCTGTCGTAGTCCACAAGCTTCCTGTCACGCTTAGCAATACGAGACTGAAGAAGAAGAAATGACTTTATTATCTAGAGAAAGGGGTGAGAGCAGGTAGGTAGGTAGTATGTATGAATCAAAGGTAATTATTAGGAAGAGAGTACGACGATGACGATCCTACCTTAATACCAGGGAACTGCCCCAGGTATGATCCTAACTTAATACCAGGGAACTGCCCCAGGTATGATCCTAACTTAATACCAGGGAACTGCCCCAGGTATGATTCTATCTTAATACCAGGGAACTGCCCCAGGTATGATCCTAACTTAATACCAGGGAACTGCCCCAGGTATGATTCTATCTTAATACCAGGGAACTGCCCCAGGTATGATCCTAACTTAATACCAGGGAACTGCCCCAGGTATGATCCTAACTTAATACCAGGGAACTGCCCCAGGTATGATTCTATCTTAATACCAGGGAACTGCCCCAGGTATGATCCTACCTTAATACCAGGGAACTGCCCCAGGTATGATCCTACCTTAATATCAGGGAACTGCCCCAGGTATGATTCTATCTTAATACCAGGGAACTGCCCCAGGTATGATTCTACCTTAATTTCAGGGAACTGCCCCAGGTATAATTCTACCTTAATATCAGGGAACTGCCCCAGGTATAATTCTACCTTAATATCAGGGAACTGCCCCAGGTATGATCCTACCTTAATATCAGGGAACTGCCCCAGGTATGTGTCCATGGATATCAAAGCATTATCCACAAGCTTCTGATGGAAGTCTGTCCACAGAACATCAGTGTCCTGCAACCAGAACAGAAACAAGGAAGTCGCCATTAAGTTGCACGAGCACACACACACACACACACACACACTCACACTCACACTCACACTCACACACAAACACACACAAACACACACACACACACACACACACAATTTATTTACCTGTATATAGAGCAGACACATAACCACACTTGCTACAAAGTAAACTGTATATGGTAGTGGGGTTAGCTGAGTCAAAGAGTTAGTTGAGTCAAAGAGTTAGTTGAGTCAAAAGGTTAGCTGAGTCAAAGAGTTAGTTGAGTCAAAGAGTTAGCTGAGTCAGAGTTAGTTGAGTCAAAGAGTTAGTTGAGACAAAGGGTTAGCTGAGTCAAAGAGTTAGTTGAGTCAAAAGGTTAGTTGAGTCAAAGGGTTAGCTGAGTCAAAGAGTTAGTTGAGTCAAAGAGTTAGTTGAGTCAAAGGGTTAGCTGAGTCAAAGAGTTAGTTGAGTCAAAAGGTTAGTTGAGTCAAAGGGTTAGCTGAGTCAGAGTTAGTTGAGTCAAAGGGTTAGCTGAGTCAACGAGTTAGTTGAGTCAAAGAGTTAGTTGAGTCAAAGAGTTAGCTGAGTCAAAGGGTAAGTTGAGTCAAAAGGTTAGTTGAGTCAAAGAGTTAGCTGAGTCAAAGGGTAAGTTGAGTCAAAAGGTTAGTTGAGTCAAAGGGTTAGCTGAGTCAAAGGGTTAGCTGAGTCAAAGAGTTAGTTGAGTCAAAGGGTTAGCTGAGTCAAAGGGTTAGCTGAGTCAAAGAGTTAGTTGAGTCAAAGGGTTAGCTGAGTCAAAGAGTTAGTTGAGTCAAAAGGTTAGCTGAGTCAAAGGGTTAGTTGAGTCAAAGGGTTAGCTGAGTCAAAGGGTAAGTTGAGTCAAAATGTTAGTTGAGTCAAAGGGTTAGCTGAGTCAAAGGGTTAGCTGAGTCAAAGAGTTAGTTGAGTCAAAGGGTTAGCTGAGTCAAAGGGTTAGCTGAGTCAAAGGGTTAGTTGAGTCAAAGAGTTAGTTGAGTCAAAGGGTTAGCTGAGTCAAAGAGTTAGTTGAGTCAAAAGGTTAGTTGAGTCAAAGGGTAAGCTGAGTAAAAGAGTTAGTTGAGTCAAAGGGTTAGCTGAGTCAAAGAGTTAGTTGAGTCAAAGGGTTAGCTGAGTCAAAGAGTTAGTTGAGTCAAAGGGTTAGCTGAGTCAAATAGTTAGTTGAGTCAAAGAGTTAGTTGAGTCAAAGAGTTAGCTGAGTCAAAGGGTAAGTTGAGTCAAAGGGTTAGCTGAGTCAAAGGGTTAGCTGAGTCAAAGAGTTAGTTGAGTCAAAGGGTTAACTGAGTCAAAGGGTTAGCTGAGTCAAAGGGTTAGTTGAGTCAAAAGGTTAGTTGAGTCAAAGGGTTAGTTGAGTCAAAGGGTTAGTTGAGTCAAAGGGTTAGTTGAGTCAAAGGGTTAGCTGAGTCAAAGAGTTAGTTGAGTCAAAAGGTTAGTTGAGTCAAAGGGTTAGCTGAGTCAAAGAGTTAGTTGAGTCAAAGGGTTAGCTGAGTCAAAGAGTTAGTTGAGTCAAAAGGTTTAGTTGAGTCAAAGGGTTAGTTGAGTCAAAGGGTTAGTTGAGTCAAAGGGTTAGCTGAGTCAAAGAGTTAGTTGAGTCAAAGGGTTAGCTGAGTCAAAGAGTTAGTTGAGTCAAAGAGTTAGTTGAGTCAAAGGGTTAGCTGAGTCAAAGAGTTAGTTGAGTCAAAGGGTTAGCTGAGTCAAAGGGTTAGTTGAGTCAAAGGGTTAGCTGAGTCAAAGGGTTAGCTGAGTCAAAGGGTTAGCTGAGTCAAAGGGTTAGTTGAGTCAAAGGGTTAGTTGAGCCAAAGGTTTAGTTGAGCCAAAGGTTTAGTTGAGTCAAAGGGTTAGTTGAGTCAAAGGGTTAGCTGAGTCAAAGGGTTAGCTGAGCCAAAGGGTTACACCATAACCCATACAAATTATGATTATATTTTGTCTGTAATAGTATTTTAGCAATTTGTCATGCACTCAAACATTTTTCAGAGGTGTGGTAATATTTAATTCAGTACAGAAATGTGTAGATATGGACCATCTTATTGTCAGCCGGCTCAACTTACCCTGCTGTCCCTAGGCTCAATTTACCCTGCTGTCCCTAGTCCCAATTTACCCTGCTGTCCCAAGGCTCA
This sequence comes from Brachymystax lenok tsinlingensis, assembly GCA_030435695.1. Classification (NCBI taxonomy): domain Eukaryota; kingdom Metazoa; phylum Chordata; class Actinopteri; order Salmoniformes; family Salmonidae; genus Brachymystax; species Brachymystax lenok. Next base: position 3,235,548 of record CM059781.1, on the reverse strand, counting down.
ACTTACCCTGTCCCTAGGCTCAACTTACCCTGCTGTCCCTAGTCCCAATTTACCCTGCTGTCCCTAGACTCAACTTACCCTGCTGTCCCTAGACTCAACTTACCCTGCTGTCCCTAGTCCCAACTTACCCTGCTGTCCCTAGGCCCAACTTACCCTGCTGTCCCAAGGCTCAACTTACCCTGCTGTCCCTAGTCTCAATTTACCCTGCTGTCCCTAGTCCCAATTTACCCTGCTGTCCCTAGGCCCAACTTACCCTGCTGTCCCAAGGCTCAACTTACCCTGCTGTCCCTAGTCCCAACTTACCCTGCTGTCCCTAGGCTCAATTTACCCTGCTGTCCCTAGGCTCAACTTACCCTGCTGTCCCTAGGCTCAACTTACCCTGCTGTCCCTAGTCCCAACTTACCCTGCTGTCCCTAAGCTCAATTTACCCTGCTGTCCCTAGGCCAACTTACCCTGCTGTCCCAAGGCTCAACTTACCCTGCTGTCCCTAGACTCAACTTACCCTGTCCCTAGGCTCAATTTACCCTGCTGTCCCAAGGCTCAACTTACCCTGCTGTCCCTAGACTCAACTTACCCTGTCCCTAGGCTCAACTTACCCTGCTGTCCCTAGGCTCAACTTACCCTGCTGTCCCAAGGCTCAACTTACCCTGCTGTCCCTAGGCTCAACTTACCCCATACCCAGGATAAGTTGTGTCAAGAGACAATTTTTTCATGAATTCTGATTATTTCACAGGATACACAACATCCTGAAATACTGTATGTTTTTGTTAGAAAGAATATGATATATTTCCCTTGACGTAGTGATGCGGAGTGTAAAAAAGGGCTCAACATACCCTACTCTCCCCTACAGCTGAATGCCCAGCCTACCTCAAATGTGTAGACACCATTCAGCTCCTTAAATAAATATAAAACTACATACAGTCCTGAGTCTATGACTCCACAAAATGATTTACCTCAACGTTGTTTCCCAACTTCTCTAAGCCTCTATTTACACTAGAAAGAGAAGAATGGGGAGAAAATGAAGGGACAAATGAAGGCACAAATAAGGCATTAATGAATGAACGAGCACGGATGATGAGCATGGCAAAAGAACACAATGAACACGGAACTGATGAGAGAGGAGAGAGAGGAGAGAGAGGAGAGAAAGAGGAGAGAGAGGAGAGATGAGAGAGAGGAGAGAGAGAGGAGAGAGAGAGGAGAGGAGAGAGAGAGAGGAGAGGAGAGAGAGGGGATGAATAGGAGAATGATGAGAGAGGAGATGAACAGGACACTGATGAGAGAGAGGAGAGAGAGGAGAGAGAGGAGAGGGAGAGGGAGAGGAGAGAAGAGAGAGAGAGAGGAGAGAGAGAGGAGAGAGAAGAGAGAGGAGAGAGGAGAGAGAGGAGATGAACAGGACACTGATGAGAGAGGAGAAAGAGGAGAGAGAGGAGAGAAAGAGGAGAGAGGAGAGAGAGAGGAGAGGAGAGAGAGGAGAGGAGAGGAGAGAGAGAGAGGGGATGAATAGGAGAATGATGAGAGAGGAGATGAACAGGACACTGATGAGAGAGAGGAGAGAGAGGAGAGAGAGGAGAGGGAGAGGAGAGAAGAGAGAGAGAGAGGAGAGAGAGAGGAGAGAAGAGAGAGGAGAGAGGAGAGAGAGATGAACAGGACACTGATGAGAGAGAGGAGAGAGGAGAGAGAGAGGTGAGAGAGGAGATGAACAGGAAACTGATGAGAGAGGAGAGAGAGAGGAGAGAGAGAGGAGAGAGAGGGAATGAACAGGGAACTGATGAGAGAGGAGAGGGGAGGAGAGAGGAGAGAGAGGAGATGAATAGGGAACTGATGAGAGAGGAGAGAGAGAGGATAGAGAGAGAGGAGAGAGAGAAGAGAGAGGGAATGAACAGGGAACTGATGAGAGAGGAGAGAGAGAGAGGAGAGAGAGAGAGGAGATGAACAGGGAACTGATGAGAGAGGAGAGGGGGAGGAGAGAGGAGAGAGAGGAGAGAGAGGAGATGAACAGGGAACTGCTCTAATACCAACCTGTCCTAATACACTAGTACAGCTCCTACTTCTGTTACAAGGGAGAGTGATGGTGAGAATGACAGTGAGTGAGAGAGAGTGAGAGAGACAGGGAGAGAAACAGGGAGAGAGGGTGACAGAGACAGGGAGAGAGAGAGTGAGAGAGTGAACAAGAGTGAGAGAGAGTAAGAGAGACAGGGAGAGAGAGAGTGAGAGAGAGACAGGGAGAGAGAGAGCGAGAGAGAGACAGGGAGAGAGAGAGAGAGAGAGAGAGAGAGAGAGAGAGAGAGAGAGAGAGAGAGAGAGAAGGAAAGATTGAGGGCTGAGAGACTGTGACAGAGGAAGAGACAATGAGGGACTGACAGAGGAGAGACTGACAGAGAGACTGACAGAGGAGAGACTGAGAGGAGAGACTGAGAGGAGAGACAGACAGAGAGACTGACAGAGGAGAGAGAAGAGGGATAGAGGGAATATAAGGACGTTAATCTGACTTTTGTAGCATAAATATAGATGACCTCTGACCTCAACGATGGAGTCCACGTCATCTTTGCCGTACCACTCCGGCTCGTACATGTCAGACAGACACTCCTTAAGGTTCTTGGAGGATTCGTGCATCGCTGTAGGCAGACAGAGAGACAGACAGACAGACATACCAGTGAAGGAGCCAATGCTGTGCAGTGATCATAGTGAGGAATGCACCGTGGTTCTGAACTGATTATCAATATCTGTGTTGTGTCAATTAACAAGGACCACGAGGTCAACACTTTAATAGTTTTTTTTTTTGAAATGGCAAATTGAAAGTAACGTTTGTTATTGAACAAGTCCAAGTAGTCCCTCCCCACGTTTCAGTCCAGGACTGGGAGTCTTAAAGGGGAATGTAAACATCACAGAACAACAACAAAAAACCTACTTTGTACTGCAGCCAGGTAGACCCTCAGGTCTTTTTGCAGTTTGGAACCCTCTGTCTGAAAACAGAACATAAAACACCTGATGTCACACACATTTACAGCTCTGGTGGGTGAGACAAAGTAAGACTGTGGATTGAACTATAGATGGTAAGGAATGGAGGCAGCTACTGTATGGGGATCGGTTTTATTTTAAATTTTATTTTACGGTTATTTTTACAAGATGTCAACGGTTATTTCAGTCCAGGACTGGGAGTCTTAATGGGTATGTAAACATCACAGAAAATCCTACTTTGTACTGCAGCCAGGTAGACCCTCAGGTTTTTTTTGTGTGTGGGGGGGAGGGGGCGATTAAAGAGCATTGGGCCAGTAACTGAAAGGTCGCCGGTTTTTCGAAAAAACCTCGAGCTGACGAGTTGAAAAAATGTGTGGATGTGTCCTTGAGCAAGGCACTTCAGCCTGATTGCTCGTGTACGTCGCTCTGGAAAACGGCGTCTTCTAACTGACTAAAATGTTTTTTTTTTTTTTTAATTGTTTCGTACAAGATTCTCACATATTGTTTGTTGAAGTTGATCACTCCCTCCTCAAAGGCAACATCTCTGGTCTCATCTGCTTTGCCCAGCTTCTGCATCACCTGGAAATAAAAGACAATTCAACAAGACAATACGTTCAGACATTCGTCTTCATCCTGGCCCGTGGATAGAGCACACAAAAAAAAAACACTGCGTCTCATCCGTAACAGCGTGTCTCCGTGTCACTAAGACAATCTCAGGGTAGGTCATGTACAGTGTAGTAGACACACTGGATGTACTTCTACAACAATATTGATGAATGAAGTAGTGTAACCATGTTATACTGTATCTATTCATGGGCAGAATGTTTGTAGTGATGAGACGATAGTGTACAGTGCTATGGGCCATTGATCTTGCATCTTGTCTATCCATCCCCCCCACCTAAGATCAAGTCATTTCCTCCCATCTACCCCCCACCTCCCATCTACCCCCCACCTCCCATCCACCCCCCACCTCCCATCTACCCCCACCTCCCATCCACCCCCCACCCCCACCTCCCATCCAATCCCCACCTCCCATCCACCCCCCACCTCCCATCTACCCCCACCTCCCATCTACCCCCACCTCCCATCCATTCCCCACCTCCCATCTACCCCCACCTCCCATCTACCCCCACCTCCCATCCATTCCCCACCTCCAATCCACCCCCACATCCCATCTACCCCCACCTCCCATCCACCCCCACCTCCCATCTACCCCCACCTCCCATCTACCCCCAACTCCCATCACCCCCACCTCCCATCCACCCCCACCTCCCATCCATTCCCCACCTCCCATCCACCCCCAACCTCCCATCTCCCCCACCTCCCATCCATTCCCCACCTCCCATCCACCCCCACCTCCCATCTACCCCCCACCTCCCATCCATTCCCCACCTCCCATCCACCCCCCACCTCCCATCCACCCCCCACCTCCCATCCATTCCCCACCTCCCATCCACCCCCACCTCCCATCCACCCCCACCTCCCATCCATTCCCCACCTCCCATCCACCCCCCACCTCCCATCTACCCCCACCTCCCATCTACCCCCAACTCCCATCACCCCCACCTCCCATCCACCCCCACATCCCATCTACCCCCACCTCCCATCTACCCCCAACTCCCATCACCCCCACCTCCCATCCACCCCCCACCTCCCATCCACTCCCCACCTCCCATCCACCCCCAACCTCCCATCTACCCCCACCTCCCATCCACCCCCACCTCCCATCTACCCCCACCTCCCATCCATTCCCACCTCCCATCCACCCCCCACCTCCCATCCATTCCCCACCTCCCATCCACCCCCACCTCCCATCCACCTCCCATCTACCCCCACCTCCCATCCATTCCCCACCTCCCATCCACCCCCACCTCCCATCCATTCCCCACCTCCCATCCACCCCCACCTCCCATCTACCCCCACCTCCCATCCACCCCCACCTCCCATCCACCCCCCACCTCCCATCTACCCCCACCTCCCATCTACCCCCAACTCCCATCACCCCCACCTCCCATCCACCCCCCACCTCCCATCCATTCCCCACCTCCCATCCACCCCCACCTCCCATCTACCCCCACCTCCCATCCACCCCCACCTCCCATCCACTCCCCACCTCCCATCCACACCCAACCTCCCATCTACCCCCACCTCCCATCCACCCCCCACCTCCCATCTACCCCCACCTCCCATCCATTCCCCACCTCCCATCCACCCCCACCTCCCATCCATTCCCCACCTCCCATCCACCCCCCACCTCCCATCCATTCCCCACCTCCCATCCACCCCCCACCTCCCATCTACCCCCACCTCCCATCCACCCCCCACCTCCCATCTACCGCCCACCTCCCATCCATTCCCCACCTCCCATCCACCCCCACCTCCCATCCACCCCCACCTCCCATCTACCCCCACCTCCCATCTACCCCCACCTCCCATCGACCTCCCATTCCCCACCTCCCATCCACCCCCCACCTCCAATCCACCCCCCACCTCCCATCTACCGCCCACCTCCCATCCATTCCCCACCTCCCATCCACCCCCACCTCCCATCCATTCCCCACCTCCCATCCACCCCCACCTCCCATCTACCCCCACCTCCCATCTACCCCCACCTCCCATCGACCTCCCATTCCCCACCTCCCATCCACCCCCACCTCCCATCCAGTCTTTCCCTCCCATCCACCCCCCACATCCCATCCAACCCCTCACACATCCACATCCCATCCACCCTCCACATCCCATCCACCCCCCACATCCCATCCACCCCCTCACACATCCCATCCACCCCCACCTCCCATCCACCCCCACCTCCCATCCAGTCATTCCCTCCCATCTCCTACTGTCCAATAGGGATACAGGACCACTAACGCCATCAGGTCATACAGCATTTGAATTACAGCTATATTAATGTTAAACTATATCAAATCTAACCGGAAACTTCTATTAGGTTATGGATGCAACACGGAATGTAGTGGACATTGTTATTGAATAGCCACTGCATTGTAGCAGGACAGATAGAGATTTAATTTAATTTGCAGACTATCCAATTGCTTTAGCTATTCCAGTAATACAATTATTTACATTACACACCAGCATCTGGCCTATGGACCTACTGTAAAAGGACGTGTATAAACAGATAACTGATGGATTTGAACCACATCCTGTTTAGTATGAGGATGCAGTGACACATGAAATGGCATCCACCCCCCACCTCCCATCTATCCCCTCACACATCCCATCCACCCCTCCACATCCCATCCACCCCTCCACATCCCATCCACCCCTCCCACATCCCATCCACCCCTCCACATCCCATCCACCACTCCACATCCCATCCACCCCTCCCACATCCCATCCACCCCCCACATCCCATCCAGTCATTCCCTCCCATCCACCACTCCACATCCCATCCACCACTCCACATCCCATCCACCCCTCCACATCCCATCCACCCCCCACATCCCATCCAGTCATTCCCTCCCATCCACCCCCCACATCCCATCCACCCCTCCACATCCCATCCACCCCCCACATCCCATCCACCCCCACATCCCATCCACCCCCAACATCCCATCCACCCCTCCACATCCCATCCACCCCTCCCACATCCATCCACCCCTCCCACATCCCATCCACCCCCACATCCCATCCAGTCATTCCCTCCCATCCACCCCTCCCACATCCCATCCACCCCACATCCCATCCAGTCATTCCCTCCCATCCACCCCCCACATCCCATCCACCCCTCCCACATCCCATCCACCCCCACATCCCATCCAGTCATTCCCTCCCATCCACCCCTCCCACATCCCATCCACCCCCATATCCCATCCACCCCCACATCCCATCCACCCTCCACATCCCATCCACCCCTCCACATCCCATTCACCCTCCCAAATCCCATCCACCCCCACATCCCATCCACCTCCAAATCCCATCCACCCCCCACATCCCATCCAGTCATTCCCTCCCATCCACCCCTCCCACATCCCATCCACCCCTCCCACATCCCATCCACCCCTCCCACATCCCATCCATCCCCACATCCCATCCACCCCTCCCACATCCCATCCACCCCCCCACATCCCATCCACCCCTCCCACATCCCATCCACCCTCCACATCCCATCCACCCCTCACACATCCCATCCACCCCTCCACATCCCATCCACCCCTCCCACATCCCATCCACCCCCCACATCCCATCCAGTCATTCCCTCCCATCCACCACTCCACATCCCATCCACCCCTCCACATCCCATCCACCCCCACATCCCATCCAGTCATTCCCTCCCATCCACCCCTCCCACATCCCATCCACCCCTCCCACATCCCATCCACCCCTCCCACATCCCATCCATCCCCACATCCCATCCACCCCTCCCACATCCCATCCACCCCCCCACATCCCATCCACCCCTCCCACATCCCATCCACCCCTCCACATCCCATCCACCCCTCACACATCCCATCCACCCCTCCACATCCCATCCACCCCTCCCACATCCCATCCACCCCCCACATCCCATCCAGTCATTCCCTCCCATCCACCCCCACATCCCATCCACCCCCCACATCCCATCCACCCCCAACATCCCATCCACCCCTCCACATCCCATCCACCCCTCCCACATCCCATCCACCCCCCACATCCCATCCAGTCATTCCCTCCCATCCACCCCTCCCACATCCCATCCACCCCACATCCCATCCAGTCATTCCCTCCCATCCACCCCCCACATCCCATCCACCCTCCCACATCCCATCCACCCCACATCCCATCCAGTCATTCCCTCCCATCCACCCCTCCCACATCCCATCCACCCCCATATCCCATCCACCCCACATCCCATCCACCCCTCCACATCCCATCCACCCCCCACATCCCATCCACCCTCCACATCCCATCCACCCCCCACATCCCATCCAGTCATTCCCTCCCATCCACCCCTCCCACATCCCATCCACCCCTCCCACATCCCATCCACCCCTCCCACATCCCATCCATCCCCACATCCCATCCACCCTCCCACATCCCATCCACCCCCCACATCCCATCTACCCCTCCACATCCCATCCACCCCTCCCACATCCCATCCATCCCCACATCCCATCCACCCTCCCACATCCCATCCACCCCCCACATCCCATCCACCCCCCACATCCCATCTACCCCTCCTGGGATGTGGGAGGGTGGATGGGAGGAATGACCAACATCCCATCCACCCCTCCCACATCCCATCCACCCCCACATCCCATCCACCCTCCCACATCCCATCCACCCCTCCACATCCCATCCACCCCTCACACATCCCATCCACCCTCCACATCCCATCCACCTCCCACATCCCATCCACCCCACATCCCATCCAGTCATTCCCTCCCATCCACCACTCCACATCCCATCCACCTCCACATCCCATCCACCCCCACATCCCATCCAGTCATTCCCTCCCATCCACCCCTCCCACATCCCATCCACCCTCCCACATCCCATCCACCCCTCCCACATCCCATCCATCCCCACATCCCATCCACCCTCCCACATCCCATCCACCCCCCACATCCCATCCACCCTCCCACATCCCATCCACCCCTCCACATCCCATCCACCTCACACATCCCATCCACCCTCCACATCCCATCCACCCCTCCCACATCCCATCCACCCCCACATCCCATCCAGTCATTCCCTCCCATCCACCCCCCACATCCCATCCACCCCCACATCCCATCCACCCCCAACATCCCATCCACCCTCCACATCCCATCCACCCTCCCACATCCCATCCACCCCCACATCCCATCCAGTCATTCCCTCCCATCCACCCCTCCCACATCCCATCCACCCCACATCCCATCCAGTCATTCCCTCCCATCCACCCCCCACATCCCATCCACCCCTCCCACATCCCATCCACCCCCACATCCCATCCAGTCATTCCCTCCCATCCACCTCCCACATCCCATCCACCCCCATATCCCATCCACCCCCACATCCCATCCACCTCCACATCCCATCCACCCCTCCACATCCCATCCACCCCCCACATCCCATCCACCCTCCACATCCCATCCACCCCCCACATCCCATCCACCCCTCCACATCCCATCCACCCCCCCACATCCCATCCACCCCTCCCACATCCCATCCACCCCTCCCACATCCCATCCATCCCCCACATCCCATCCACCCCTCCCACATCCCATCCACCCCCACATCCCATCCACCCTCCCACATCCCATCCACCCCTCCCACATCCCATCCACCCCCACATCCCATCCACCCCTCCCACATCCCATCCACCTCCCACATCCCATCCACCCCCCACATCCCATCCACCCCTCCACATCCCATCCACCCCCCACATCCCATCCACCCCCACATCCCATCCACCCCCCCCACATCCCATCCACCCCTCACATCCCATCCACCCCTCCCACATCCCATCCACCCCCCACATCCCATCCACCTCCACATCCCATCCACCCCTCCCACATCCCATCCACCCCCCACATCCCATCCACCCCCCACATCCCATCCACCCCCACATCCCATCCACCCCCCACATCCCATCCACCCCCACATCCCATCCACCCCTCCACATCCCATCCACCCCCACATCCCATCCACCCCCACATCCCATCCAGTCATTCCCTCCCATCCACCCCCCCACATCCCATCCACCCCCACATCCCATCCACCCCTCCACATCCCATCCACCACTCCCATCCAGTCATTCCCTCCCATCCACCCTCCACATCCCATCCACCCGCCACATCCCATCCAGTCATTCCCTCCCATCCACCCCCACATCCCATCCACCACTCACATCCCATCCACCCCTCCACATCCCATCCACCTCCCCACATCCCATCCACCCCTCCACATCCCATCCACCCCCACATCCCATCCAGTCATTCCCTCCCATCCACCCCCCACATCCCATCCACCCCCACATCCCATCCACCCTCCACATCCCATCCACCCTCCACATCCCATCCACCACCCCTCCACATCCCATCCACCCCCCACATCCCATCCAGTCATTCCCTCCCATCCACCCCCCACATCCCATCCACCCCTCCACATCCCATCCACCCCCACATCCCATCCAGTCATTCCCTCCCATCCACCACCCCACATCCCATCCACCCCTCCACATCCCATCCACATCCCATCCAGTCATTCCTCCCATCCACCCCCCACATCCCATCCACCCCTCCACATCCCATCCACCCCCACATCCCATCCAGTCATTCCTCCATCCATCCCATCCATCCATCCCACATCCCATCCACCCCTCCACATCCCATCCACCTCCCACATCCCATCCACCCCCCACATCCCATCCACCCCCACATCCCATCCACCCCTCCCACATCCCATCCACCCCCACATCCCATCCAGTCATTCCCTCCCATCCACCCCCACATCCCATCCACCCTCCCACATCCCATCCACCCCCCACATCCCATCCAGTCATTCCCTCCCATCCACCCCTCCCACATCCCATCCACCCCACATCCCATCCAGTCATTCCCTCCCATCCACCCCCCACATCCCATCCACCCCTCCCACATCCCATCCACCCCCCACATCCCATCCAGTCTTTCCCTCCCATCTACCCCTCCACATCCCATCCACCCCTCCACATCCCATCCACCACTCCACATCCCATCCACCCCTCCACATCCCATCCAGTCATTCCCTCCCATCCACCCCCCACATCCCATCCACCCCCCACATCCCATCCACCCCTCCACATCCCATCCACCCCTCCCACATCCCATCCACCCCTCCCACATCCCATCCACCCCCCACATCCCATCCAGTCATTCCCTCCCATCCACCCCCCACATCCCATCCACCCTCCCACATCCCATCCACCCCCACATCCCATCCACCCTCCACATCCCATCCACCCCTCCCACATCCCATCCACCCCCACATCCCATCCAGTCATTCCCTCCCATCCACCCCTCCCACATCCCATCCACCCCCCACATCCCATCCAGTCATTCCCTCCCATCCACCCCCCACATCCCATCCACCCCTCCCACATCCCATCCACCCCCACATCCCATCCACCCTCCACATCCCATCCACCCCTCCCACATCCCATCCATCCCCACATCCCATCCACCCCTCCCACATCCCATCCACCCCCCACATCCCATCCACCCTCCCACATCCCATCCACCCTCCACATCCCATCCACCCCTCACACATCCCATCCACCCCTCCACATCCCATCCACCCTCCCACATCCCATCCACCCCCACATCCCATCCAGTCATTCCCTCCCATCCACCCCCACATCCCATCCACCCCCACATCCCATCCACCCCCAACATCCCATCCACCCCTCCACATCCCATCCACCCTCCCACATCCCATCCACCCCCACATCCCATCCAGTCATTCCCTCCCATCCACCCCTCCCACATCCCATCCACCCCCACATCCCATCCAGTCATTCCCTCCCATCCACCCCCCACATCCCATCCACCCTCCCACATCCCATCCACCCCCCACATCCCATCCAGTCATTCCCTCCCATCCACCCCTCCCACATCCCATCCACCCCCATATCCCATCCACCCCCACATCCCATCCACCCCTCCACATCCCATCCACCCCTCCACATCCCATCCACCCCCCACATCCCATCCACCCTCCACATCCCATCCACCCCCACATCCCATCCAGTCATTCCCTCCCATCCACCCCTCCCACATCCCATCCACCCCTCCCACATCCCATCCACCCTCCCACATCCCATCCATCCCCACATCCCATCCACCCTCCCACATCCCATCCACCCCCCACATCCCATCTACCCCTCCACATCCCATCCACCCTCCCACATCCCATCCATCCCCACATCCCATCCACCCCTCCCACATCCCATCCACCCCTCCCACATCCCATCCACCCCCCACATCCCATCTACCCCTCCACATCCCATCCACCCCCCACATCCCATCTACCCCCACATCCCATCCACCCCCACATCCCATCCACCCCTCACACATCCCATCCACCCCTCCCACATCCCATCCACCCCCCACATCCCATCCACCTCCACATCCCATCCACCCTCCCACATCCCATCCACCCCCACATCCCATCCACCCCCCACATCCCATCCACCCCCCACATCCCATCTACCCCCCACATCCCATCCACCCCCACATCCCATCCACCCCTCCCACATCCCATCCACCCCCCACATCCCATCTACCCCCCACATCCCATCCACCCCCCACATCCACCCCCCACATCCCATCCACCCCCACATCCCATCCACCCTCCACATCCCATCCACCACTCCACATCCCATCCACCCCTCCACATCCCATCCACCCGCCACATCCCATCCAGTCATTCCCTCCCATCCACCCCCCCACATCCCATCCACCACTCCACATCCCATCCACCCCTCCACATCCCATCCACCCCCCACATCCCATCCAGTCATTCCCTCCCATCCACCACTCCACATCCCATCCACCCCTCCACATCCCATCCAGTCATTCCCTCCCATCCACCCCCACATCCCATCCACCCCCACATCCCATCCACCCTCCACATCCCATCCACCCCTCCCACATCCCATCCACCCTCCCACATCCCATCCACCCCCACATCCCATCCAGTCATTCCCTCCCATCCACCCCCACATCCCATCCACCCCCACATCCCATCCACCACTCCACATCCATCCACCCTCCACATCCCATCCACCCCCACATCCCATCCAGTCATTCCCTCCCATCCACCCCCCACATCCCATCCACCACTCCACATCCCATCCACCCCCACATCCCATCCACCCCTCCACATCCCATCCACCCCCCACATCCCATCCAGTCATTCCCTCCCATCCACCACTCCACATCCCATCCACCCCTCCACATCCCATCCACCCCCACATCCCATCCAGTCATTCCCTCCCATCCACCCCCCACATCCCATCCACCCTCCACATCCCATCCACCCCCACATCCCATCCACCCCTCCACATCCCATCCACCCTCCACATCCCATCCACCCTCCCACATCCCATCCACCCCCACATCCCATCCACCCCCCACATCCCATCCACCCCTCCCACATCCCATCCACCCCCACATCCCATCCAGTCATTCCCTCCCATCCACCCCCACATCCCATCCACCCTCCCACATCCCATCCACCCCACATCCCATCCAGTCATTCCCTCCCATCCACCCCTCCCACATCCCATCCACCCCCCACATCCCATCCAGTCATTCCCTCCCATCCACCCCCCACATCCCATCCACCCTCCCACATCCCATCCACCCCCACATCCCATCCAGTCTTTCCCTCCCATCTACCCCTCCACATCCCATCCACCCCTCCACATCCCATCCACCACTCCACATCCCATCCACCCTCCACATCCCATCCAGTCATTCCCTCCCATCCACCCCCCACATCCCATCCACCCCTCCACATCCCATCCACCCCCACATCCCATCCACCCCTCCACATCCCATCCACCCCTCCCACATCCCATCCACCCTCCCACATCCCATCCACCCCCACATCCCATCCAGTCATTCCCTCCCATCCACCCCCCACATCCCATCCACCCTCCCACATCCCATCCACCCCACATCCCATCCACCCCTCCACATCCCATCCACCCCTCCCACATCCCATCCACCCCCACATCCCATCCAGTCATTCCCTCCCATCCACCCCTCCCACATCCCATCCACCCCCACATCCCATCCAGTCATTCCCTCCCATCCACCCCCCACATCCCATCCACCCCTCCCACATCCCATCCACCCCCACATCCCATCCACCCTCCACATCCCATCCACCCTCCCACATCCCATCCACCCCCACATCCCATCCAGTCATTCCCTCCCATCCACCCCTCCCACATCCCATCCACCCACCACATCCCATCCAGTCATTCCCTCCCATCCACCCCCACATCCCATCCACCCCTCCCACATCCCATCCACCCCCACATCCCATCCAGTCATTCCCTCCCATCCACCCCTCCCACATCCCATCCACCCCCACATCCCATCCAGTCATTCCCTCCCATCCACCCCCACATCCCATCCAGTCATTCCCTCCCATCCACCCCCCACATCCCATCCACCACTCCACATCCCATCCACCCCCCACATCCCATCCACCCCTCCACATCCCATCCACCCCCACATCCCATCCAGTCATTCCCTCCCATCCACCACTCCACATCCCATCCACCCCTCCACATCCCATCCACCCCCACATCCCATCCAGTCATTCCCTCCCATCCACCCCCCACATCCCATCCACCTCCACATCCCATCCACCCCCACATCCCATCCACCCCCCACATCCCATCCACCCTCCACATCCCATCCACCCCCACATCCCATCCAGTCATTCCCTCCCATCCACCACTCCACATCCCATCCACCCTCCACATCCCATCCACCCCCACATCCCATCCAGTCATTCCCTCCCATCCACCCCCCACATCCCATCCACCCTCCACATCCCATCCACCCCCACATCCCATCCACCCCCACATCCCATCCACCTCCACATCCCATCCACCCTCCCACATCCCATCCACCCCCACATCCCATCCAGTCATTCCCTCCCATCCACCCCTCCCACATCCCATCCACCCCCACATCCCATCCAGTCATTCCCTCCCATCCACCCCCCACATCCCATCCACCTCCCACATCCCATCCACCCCCACATCCCATCCAGTCATTCCCTCCCATCCACCCTCCCACATCCCATCCACCCCCACATCCCATCCAGTCATTCCCTCCCATCCACCCCCCACATCCCATCCACCCCTCCCACATCCCATCCACCCCCACATCCCATCCAGTCATTCCCTCCCATCCACCCCTCCACATCCCATCCACCCCTCCACATCCCATCCACCCTCCACATCCCATTCACCCCCACATCCCATCCACCCCCACATCCCATCCACCCTCCACATCCCATCCACCCCCCACATCCCATCCACCCCCCACATCCCCCCACCCCTCCACATCTCATCCACCCCCACCTCCCATCCACCCTCCCACATCCCATCCACCCTCCACATCCCATCCACCCTCCACATCCCATCCACCCTCCCACATCCCATCCACCCCCACATCCCATCCAGTCATTCCCTCCCATCCCATCCACCCTCCCACATCCCATCCACCCCCCACATCCCATCCACCCTCCACATCCCATCCACCCCCACATCCCATCCACCCCCCACATCCCATCTACCCCCACATCCCATCCACCCCCACATCCCATCCACCCCCACATCCCATCCACCCCCACATCCCATCCACCCTCCCACATCCCATCCACCCCCACATCCCATCCAGTCATTCCCTCCCATCCACCCCCACCTCCCATCCACCCCCACCTCCCATCCAGTCATTCCCTCCCATCCACCCCCCACATCCCATCCACCCTCCACATCCCATCCACCCCCCACATCCCATCCACCCCCCACATCCCATCTACCCCCACATCCCATCCACCCCCACATCCCATCCACCCCCACATCCCATCCACCCCCACATCCCATCCACCCCTCCCACATCCCATCCACCCCCACATCCCATCCAGTCATTCCCTCCCATCCACCCCCCCACCTTCACCTTTATTTAACCAGGTAGGCCAGTTGAGAACAAGTTCTCATTTACAACTGCGACCTGGCCAAGATAAAACCAATCAGTTCGACACAAACAACAACACAGAGTTACACATGGAGTAAACAAACATACAGTCAATAATACAGTAGAAAAAAACTAATCTATATACAAAGAGTGCAAATGAGGTAGGATAAGGAAGGTAAGGCAATAAATAGGCCATGGTTGCGAAGTAATTACAATATAGCAATTTAACACTGGAATGGTAAATGTGCAGTAGATGAATGTGCAATGTAGAAAAACTGGGGTGCAAAAGAGCAAGATAAATAAATGAATACGGTAGGGGAGGAGGTAGTTGGATGGGCTGTTAACAGATGGGCTATTTACAGGTGCAGTGATCTGTGAGCTGCTCTGACAGCTGGTGCTTAAAGCTAGTGAGGGAGATAAGTGTCTCTAGTTTCAGTGATTATGACCCTCCATCATTAAGACAGTGGATGAATCAAATGATCCTCCGTCATTAAGACAGCGGATGAATCAAATGATCCTCCGTCATTAAGACAGCGGATGAATCAAATGATCCTCCGTCATTAAGACTGCGGATGAATCAAATGATCCTCCGTCATTAAGACAGCGGATGAATCAAATGATCCTCCGTCATTAAGACAGCGGTGGAATCAAATGATCCTCCATCATTAAGACAGCCGATGAATCAAATTACCCTCCATCATTAAGACAGTGGTTGAATCAAATACATTACTTTTTAAATATAGAAAAAACATGGGCTACAGAGAGAAACAGAAGAGCACAATTTGAGGTAATTTGGCATAGAAGCTGTGGAGCCATGTGGTGTGATGTCATCCATGTTTATGTGTCTGTATATTCGCTTTTGCATATGGATGGTGTATATATATATATTTTTAAATAATAATAATCTCACAACAACAACAAGAAATGTACCGCATCCTTGTAGACGATACTATGTTTTTATAAAGGTTAACGGTCAAGATGTGTCACTGAGTCCTCTCCGGTGATGTGTCACAGCAGGATGGAACCAGATATAATAATTGAAAGAGAAAAAAAAAAAACGAAACAAACGGTAAATAACAACAAATTAAACCTTATTTATGTTTCTTACCTTCTCTTGGGCCCGTGTTAATTTCTTCTGCACGTTACTAGCGAGTTTCCCCGCAGTAACCCCCTTCCCCATCCCCATCTCAGCCATTTTGTCTTCCGATAAGCTCTCGATTCAATATAATAAAAATTACAACTCCTACGGATAAAGAAGAGACGTCAAGTTCGATTAAAAAAAAACAAATTGTCACCGCTCGTTATTCTAGGCTTATGCACCGTTACACCGTTTCTTATCGGGTGTCCGTGTGTACCGAATAGACCAAGCGACGGGTTTCCAGCTTCCAGCGATGCGTAGGGTAGCGTTCCGTTATGTCAGTCAGTGGATCATAATAACCAACGCATCGGGGTTTCCTATTAAAGCGACAAGCTGACTAGCCCACTGCACATTCCACTATTTCCTTAGGCCTACTGTTCTTTCCCCTTTATGCACTTGGGGGCGACATTTCTTTGGTCAACTCACCAAATAAAACGGAAAAGTCCTGTCCGGACTTGACTTGACTGTAAAACGTCCTGTCCGGAATAAAGATTTGACTGTAAAAAGTCCTGTTTGGACTAAAGACTTGACTGTAAAAAGTCCTGTTTGGACTAAAGATTTGACTGTAAAAAGTCCTGTTTGGACTAAAGACTTGACTGTAAAAAGTCCTGTTTGGACTAAAGACTTGACTGTAAAAAGTCCTGTTTGGACTAAAGACTTGACTGTAAAAAGCCCTGTTTGGACTAAAGACTTGACTTTAAAAAGTCCTGTTTGGACTAAAGACTTGGCTGTAAAAAGTCCTGTTTGGAATAAAGATTTGAATGTAAAAAGTCCTGTTTGGACTAAAGACTTGACTGTAAAAAGTCCTGTTTGGACTAAAGACTTGACTGTAAAAAGCCCTGTTTGGACTAAAGACTTGACTTTAAAAAGTCCTGTTTGGACTAAAGACTTGGCTGTAAAAAGTCCTGTTTGGAATAAAGATTTGAATGTAAAAAGTCCTGTTTGGACTAAAGACTTGACTGTAAAAATTCCTGTTTGGACTAAAGACTTGACTGTAAAAAGTCCTGTTTGGACTAAAGATTTGACTGTAAAAAGTCCTGTTTGGACTAAAGACTTGACTGTAAAAATTCCTGTTTGGACTAAAGACTTGGCTGTAAAAAGTCCTGTTTGGACTAAAGACTTGACTGTAAAAGTCCTGTTTGGACTAAAGACTTGACTGTAAAAAGTCCTGTTTGGACTAAAGACTTGACTTTAAAAAGTCCTGTTTGGACTAAAGACTTGGCTGTAAAAAGTCCTGTTTGGACTAAAGACTTGACTGTAAAAAGTCCTGTTTGGACTAAAGACTTGACTTTAAAAAGTCCTGTTTGGACTAAAGACTTGGACTAAGACTACTAACTGTGTGAGGAAGTACAGTATGGAAAAAACAGAGAAAATCGATTGGCTAGTTAAAGACAAAGGCCGAGGATAGTGTAAATGCATCAAACATACATACTGTAGTTTGTTATGTGTTATGGTGGTGCTGAATCACTGTTAGTCTACTACAGCCTCGGTACCTGTGGTGGTGCTGAATCACTGTTAGTCTACTACAGCCTCGGTACCTGTGGTGGTGTTGAATCACTGTTAGTCTACTACAGCCTCGGTACCTGTGGTGGTGAGGAATCACTGTTAGTCTACTACAGCCTCTGTACCTGTGGTGGGGCTGAATCACTGTTAGTCTACTACAGCCTCGGTACCTGTGGTGGTGCTGAATCACTGTTAGTCTACTACAGCCTCGGTACCTGTGGTGGGGCTGAATCACTGTTAGTCTACTACAGCCTCTGTACCTGTGGTGGGGCTGAATCACTGTTAGTCTACTACAGCCTCGGTACCTGTGGTGGTGAGGAATCACTGTTAGTCTACTACAGCCTCTGTACCTGTGGTGGGGCTGAATCACTGTTAGTCTACTACAGCCTCGGTACCTGTGGTGGGGCTGAATCACTGTTAGTCTACTCCAGCCTCGGTACCTGTGGTGGTGCTGAATGGTCAGTAGTCTGTGTGTGAATGTTGTGGACCACAGACAAAGCACAGGGGAATCGGTTTTCCATAGAAGTTTCTTCTAAATGTAAATCATGTACATTACAAGACTTTAAAAAGCTTTTTAATGTAGCGTGATCCTTTCAGGTGCTCTGATCTAAATATGTATTTGCTATTTTCTCATATTTATTTAATTTCCTGACAGTAAATAAAGCAAAAGAACAGAACCCGACGTGGCCACGTCTCGAGTAGCGCACTCTCCACCCATTGACATTCTCTGCCGTGCTGTAGCCTACAACCCCGTGTTCCAGTGCATAATGGTCTCATCCAAGGCAAGCTGGAGCTACGCGATGCGAGCAGAGCAGGCTTGGAAAACAAAGAAACCACCGCGTCGGATTGGGAAGAACAAGAGACAAGGAATCTCAAACCAAGAGATGGACCCCAATTTATGACAACAGTTTTAATTAAAAAACAGGCTCGATTTTATATTTCTAACCATAGGTGGTCCGTTATTTACATGGAATATTACAGAAGCTGGAGCTTTGTGAAGTTGTTCTGTATCCGGATGGTTTGGGTTGGGGGAGGGGGACAGTGTGCTAGTCTCTGTCAAGCCCTGGTTCTGGTTCCTCTGTAGCGTTTGAGCCAGACATTGACTGGGACAGGGTTGAGGGACATGACTGTCTTGGATGCAGTGAACTGACACAGAGGAGGATTCAGTGGACTCTGGCTGGGAATAGTCTATATGTTTCTATATGCTGGGTCGTTTAAGGAGGCGAGTGAAGCAGGTGCAACTTTCTTTGTTCTTCAATAACAGCCGTTGGTTGTTGGATGCATTTGAACGTTGTGTTCAAGGCTTTACTGTAGCCCGTCTTTCTGAAAGGGGACGCTTGATGACAAGACATGATACAGACAACTGACATACAGTAAGATAATATACATTAATTCGTTGGGAAAATGTCACATTATCATGAACAAAAAAAAAAACAGGTTTTGTAATATGCCACGTTTTTTGTTATTTAGTTTCAATAATGTCACAGCTGACGGTTGTAGCCCAATGCCTCAACACATTTCATTGTGACCATATCCGTTGTTCTAATATCCCCACCAAACACAATTATCGCTGTGGTTATTTATACACGTTGGTATTTTAATTAGATATTATGGTGTATAATTACGCGCCACGGCATGTAATCGATTCCCCGCTTGCCCAACTGCGCTGCCGGCGAACTCTTGATGGAAAGACACGTGTGCAATCTGACGACTTAAGGTCCATCACGGTCTGTGTTGACAATTGAGCACATTGTACAGATATCATATAAATAATAGCCTACATCCAGCAGAAGCATAGCAGACGGCTTTCAATGGCTTAAAAATATATACATACCGTTTCTTTTTTTGTTTTGCATCCACCTATATAAAATACCATTAGGTAGGTTTATGAATTCAGTATAGTTGTTTACGTGTTCCAGTCTTTGTCTATGTGTGTGTGTGTGTGTGTGTACATACGTGTGTGCATATGATGACTTTGGTTATGATTAGGGTCATTAGGGGTCTATGAGGTGAGATGTTGGCCCAGGGCTGGTAGTCTGAGGTTGGGGCAGTTTAGTTCAAGTTGAAGGGACAATCTTGGAGAACAACACACCTGATGGGGCTGGAGGAATGTAACCAGCTGAGGGATGGGGCTGGAGAAAATGTAACCAGCTGAGTGATGGGGCTGGAGAAAATGTAACCAGCTGAGTGATGGGGCTGGAGAAAATGTAACCAGCTGAGGGATGGGGCTGGAGAAATGTAACCAGCTGAGGGATGGGGCTGGAGAAATGTAACCAGCTGAGGGATGGGGCTGGAGAAATGTAACCAGCTGAGGGATGGGGCTGGAGAAATGTAGCCAGCTGAGGGATGGGGCTGGAGAAATGTAACCAGCTGAGGGATGGGGCTGGAGAAATGTAACCAGCTGAGGGATGGGGCTGGAGAAATTGTAACCAGCTGAGGGATGGGGCTGGAGGAATGTAACCAGCTGAGGGATGGGGCTGGAGAAATGTAACCAGCTGAGGGATGGGGCTGGAGAAATTGTAACCAGCTGAGGGATGGGGCTGGAGAAATGTAACCAGCTGAAGGATGGGGCTGGAACAATGTAACCAGCTGAGGGATGGGGCTGGAGAAATGTAACCACTCTTAAATTTACAGACAGAGCTTTTGGTGCAAAGACCCTGAGAGCTTTGTGTGTATGAGTCTCTTGTGAAGGAGGACGTTTTTTCCCACCGCTATGGTTGGCGGTGTTTTGGGCTGTGGTTGTTACAGAAAACCACATATAAGCTACCCTTTTGTTATATACTGTATATGGATTGAGGCTCTTGTGTTAATTGAACAATTCGTTGTGAAAGAGCTCTTAATAATAAAACAATTGACATTTGAAATATTCGCTTGTTTGAAGATTTCTTTAAAAAAAAAAATGACCCCCTGTGTACTGAAGGCGGAACAAGTGCATTTCATTGATTGCTTTAGACACACAGCTTTAGGGATAGTGAGTGACGGATGGCCAGGATGAGGAAGGAAAGACTTGGGAATGTAAAATGGGCGCTGCATATAGGAGCGTGAGATGAACAGAGTTAAATGGTGTGAAATGGGGGGCATTGTGTTTTGTGAAAGGCAGTTATGTAATAATGGAAGGACAAAGAACCCTGGCAGCAACAGCGGCAGAAACTTCTATTGAGGGGAGGCTCACAATCTAATGAGTTGTGCTGCAACAGGCTACATGTTTTGATAGGCTAGTGCCTTAGTCAGAGGAGAGAGAGAGAGGGTGAGAGAGTGACGGGGGCGAGTAAAGGAAATGGGAGTGAGGTACAGAGAGTGAGGGAGAGAGAGAGAGGGTGAGAGAGTGAGGGAGGTAAGGGAGATGAAAGAGAGAGGGGGTGAGGGAGAGAGAAAGGGTGAGAGAGTGAGGGAGGTAAGGGAGATGAGAGAAAGGCGTGAGGGAGAGAGCGGGGTGAGGGAGAGAGCAAGGGGGTGAGAGAGAGAGAGAGCGAGAGAGAGAGAGAGAGAGAGAGAGAGAGTGAGGGAGATGAGAGAGAGAGGGTGATGGAGATGAGAGAGAAGGAGAGGGATAGAGAGAGCAGATGATTGCCTGAGGAAGAGAGTGGGAGTGAGAGAGAATGAGACTGGGAGAGAGAGAGTGATGGGATAGAGAGAGAGAGAGAGAGAGAGAGGGGGGGGGACTGTGAGAACAAGAGAGAGAGAGACAGAGAGAGCAAGAGGGGGACAGCGAGAAAGGATGACAGAGAGAGAAAGTCAATTCTAACCTTATTAATCCACTTCACTGCTGTCCTTCCTAACAGCTACAGATTCACCAGCAGATGCTGTATAGACACCAGCTACAGCTACACCATAACAAAGCCATGCAGATGGCAGTCTTTATCCAGGGAGCTGCTGCTACACAGCCAACGGAGGAGACGGGAACCTTTTTGATTGAGGGTGTAGTTTTATACACACTATAATACATGTTTTATTTGACAGACACCCTTAAAGACGCTCAAGGACACTATGTTGTTGTTTGTTTTTTCTAGAACATCGTGTAGAGGGGGTCATGTTCTAGAACATCATGTAGAGAGAGGGTCATGTTCTAGAACATCATATAGAGAGAGGGTCATGTTCTAGAACATCATGTAGAGAGAGGGTCATGTTCTAGAACATCATATAGAGAGAGGGTCATGTTCTAGAACATCATGTAGAGAGAGGGTCATGTTCTAGAACATCATGTAGAGAGAGGGTCATGTTCTCGAACATCATGTAGAGAGAGGGTCATGTTCTAGAACATCATGTAGAGAGAGGGTCATGTTCTAGAACATCATGTAGAGAGAGGGTCATGTTCTAGAACATCATGTAGAGAGAGGGTCATGTTCTAGAACATCATATAGAGAGAGGGTCATGTTCTAGAACATCATGTAGAGAGAGGGTCATGTTCTCGAACATTATGTAGCGAGAGTGTTTGGATCTAGTTCAGACTGAAATTGATGGGAACATTGTGGTGTCAGGACCGTGATGCCTGTCTTTCTGTTTGCAGGAGAGACAGGGAAAGAGACTGTGTTGTGATTTGAGTACGAATGGAATCATAATGGTGTCACTTAGCCCTAGATGAAGGTGTATCTGTCCTTAATCCTCCATGCGGTGTGACAATGATCATATGAGTTGGTCAGACGGCTCAAAAAGATCTGGGACCAGGCTTTGTATTGCCTACTATGTCTCATTGAAATGTCCTGCATTGCTATCTCTGTATCAGAGTCAGTTATAGACGGCTGTGTCCCAAATGGCACCCTATTCCCTACACAGTGCACTACTTTTGAACAGGGCCATTAGTCACTGACTGTAGTATCTTGATGTCCATGGTCTGGTCCTGGAGTGGCTAAACAGTGAGCTGTCCAGTAGTCCTCTTTAAGTTTCTGTCACCTCCTCAGTACTAACCTGGGACTTACAGGAATCAACTAGAGAGCTGTGTCCTGTGCTCCACAGTGGGCTAGGGATATCATAGTGAGACTGGCTGTATGGTTAACACAGTGGGCTAGGGATATCATAGTGAGACTGGCTGTATGGTTAACACATTGGGCTAGGGATATCATAGTGAGACTGGCTGTATGGTTAACACAGTGGACTAGGGATATCATAGTGAGACTGGCTGTATGGTTAACACATTGGGCTAGGGATATCATAGGGAGACTGGCTGTATGGTTAACACAGTGGACTAGGGATATCATAGTGAGACTGGCTGTATGGTTAACACAGTGGGCTAGGGATATCATAGGGAGACTGGCTGAATGGTTAACACAGTGGACTAGGGATATCATAGCTGTATGGTTAACACAGTGGGCTAGGGATATCATAGTGAGACTGGCTGTATGGTTAACACAGTGGACTAGGGATATCATAGTGAGACTGGCTGTATGGTTAACACAGTGGACTAGGGATATCATAGTGAGACTGGCTGTATCGTTAACACAGTGAGCTATGGAAACATAGTGAGACTGGCTGTATGGTTAACACATTGGGCTAGGGATATCATAGTGAGACTGGCTGTATGGTTAACACAGTGGACTAGGGATATCATAGTGAGACTGGCTGTATGGTTAACACAGTGGACTAGGGATATCATAGTGAGACTGGCTGTATGGTTAACACAGTGGACTAGGGATATCATAGTGAGACTGGCTGTATCGTTAACACAGTGGGCTAGGGATATCATAGTGAGACTGGCTGTATGGTTAACACAGTGGACTAGGGATATCATAGTGAGTCTGGCTGTATGGTTAACACAGTGGGCTAGGGATATCATAGTGAGACTGGCTGTATGGTTAACACAGTGGGCTAGGGATATCATAGTGAGACTGGCTGTATGGTTAACACAGTGGGCTAGGGATATCATAGTGAGACTGGCTGTATGGTTAACACAGTGGACTAGGGATATCATAGTGAGTCTGGCTGTATGGTTAACACAGTGGACTAGGGATATCATAGTGAGACTGGCTGTATGGTTAACACAGTGGACTAGGGATATCATAGTGAGACTGGCTGTATCGTTAACACAGTGGGCTAGGGATATCATAGTGAGACTGGCTGTATGGTTAACACAGTGGACTAGGGATATCATAGTGAGTCTGGCTGTATGGTTAACACAGTGGACTAGGGATATCATAGTGAGACTGGCTGTATGGTTAACACAGTGGACTAGGGATATCATAGTGAGTCTGGCT
Organism: Brachymystax lenok tsinlingensis; assembly: GCA_030435695.1. Classification (NCBI taxonomy): domain Eukaryota; kingdom Metazoa; phylum Chordata; class Actinopteri; order Salmoniformes; family Salmonidae; genus Brachymystax; species Brachymystax lenok. The sequence goes on along the minus strand of CM059781.1, from coordinate 3,211,075 downwards.
GTATGGTTAACACAGTGGGCTAGGGATATCACAGTGAGACTGGCTGTATGGTTAACACAGTGGACTAGGGATATCATAGTGAGACTGGCTGTATGGTTAACACAGTGGACTAGGGATATCATAGTGAGACTGGCTGTATCGTTAACACAGTGAGCTATGGAAACATAGTGAGACTGGCTGTATGGTTAACACAGTGGGCTAGGGATATCATAGTGAGACTGGCTGTATGGTTAACACAGTGGACTAGGGATATCATAGTGAGACTGGCTGTATGGTTAACACAGTGGACTAGGGATATCATAGTGAGACTGGCTGTATGGTTAACACAGTGGACTAGGGATATCATAGTGAGACTGGCTGTATGGTTAACACAGTGGACTAGGGATATCATAGTGAGACTGGCTGTATGGTTAACACAGTGGACTAGGGATATCATAGTGAGACTGGCTGTATCGTTAACACAGTGGGCTAGGGATATCATAGTGAGACTGGCTGTATGGTTAACACAGTGGACTAGGGATATCATAGTGAGTCTGGCTGTATGGTTAACACAGTGGGCTAGGGATATCATAGTGAGACTGGCTGTATGGTTAACACAGTGGGCTAGGGATATCATAGTGAGACTGGCTGTATGGTTAACACAGTGGACTAGGGATATCATAGTGAGTCTGGCTGTATGGTTAACACAGTGGACTAGGGATATCATAGTGAGACTGGCTGTATCGTTAACACAGTGGACTAGGGATATCATAGTGAGACTGGCTGTATGGTTAACACAGTGGACTAGGGATATCACAGTGAGACTGGCTGTATGGTTAACACAGTGGACTAGGGATAACATTTTTTTTTTTTTTAATTTTTTTTTTTATTTAACTAGGGAAGTCAGTTAAGGACAAATCCTTATTTACAACGACGGCCTACCAAAAGGTAAAAGGCATCCTGCGGGGACCGGGGCCTGGGATTAAAATTAACACAATACAGTTGTCGTCCAGACTGTATATGGTTCTACTGTAATTAGAGCCAACAGTGATCGTCCAGGTTGTATATGGTTCTACTGTAATTAGAGCCAACAGTGATCATCCAGGTTGTATATGGTTCTACTGTAATTAGAGCCAACAGTGATCGTCCAGGTTGTATATGGTTCTACTGTAATTAGAGGCCACAGTTGTCGTCCAGACTGTATATGGTTCTACTGTAATTAGAGCCAACAGTGATCGTTCAGACTGTATATGGTTCTACTGTAATTAGAGCCAACAGTGATCGTCCAGGTTGAGAGAAAGAGAGAGAGGAGAGAGAGAGAGACAGAGAGAGAGACAGAGACAGAAATAGAGAGAGACAGAGAGAGAGAGAAAGAGAGACAGAGAGAGAGAGAGAAAAAGAGGCAGGTAGGATAGATATAGGTCCATAGCAGTTTGGGTCAAGAGTGTCTCCCCCTTTGAAGAGGGGGATGACCGCAGCTGCTTTCCAGTCTTTGGGAATCTCAGACGACATGAAAGAGAGGTTGAACAGGCTAGTAATAGGGGTTGCTACAATTTCTCACATAAATGCACACATTCATTCAGGTTACAGACCATGTAACTAGGCCGAGGACCCCTAGACTTAGCCAGTGCTACAATATTATCAGGCTAGTTATTGGGTTCCTAACACTTCAGTACGTACTGTATGAGACATCTTCTGTTTCTCTCTCAGGTGGATCTTTTTGGATGGGTAACTCTCCATGATCATCCCTCTCCCTGCCCCATCCGAGTCGACCCCCTGACCCCTTCCTACAGCCACCATGACATCGACCTCATGGCCGCAGCTTCTGACCTTCAAGTTGACCTCTCCACCCCGCGACCCTGGGAGTCCAGAGAGGATCTTCGGCTGTGACGAGGAGATAGAGCGTCGCTACGAGATCGTTCCCTCTGTGGTCTGCTCCATGTGCTGCCTCTTCGGCATCGTATACTGCTTCTTTGGTAAGAAAACCGCACTGCTCCTACTGGTACTAGTGTTACTAATGAAAAGGAAAACCTGCACCTCACTGGAATAACTTTGCATGTTTTAATGTATTCTAGAAGCAGCAGAGGTCAACAAAGGGATGCTTTAAACGCTGACAAAGGCTGTGGCCCGAAACACGTCCATTTGCTGACCTCTGCTGCTAACATACTGTGCCTAGAAGGCCGGCGTCCCGGAGTCGCCTCTTCACTGTTGACGTTGAGACTGGTGTTTTGCGGCTACTATTTAATGAAGCTGCCAGTTGAGTACTTGTGAGGCGTCTGTTTCTCAAACTAGACGCTCTAATGTACTTGTCCTCTTGCTCAGTTGTGCACCGGGGCCTCCCACTCCTCTTTCTATTCTGTTTAGAGCCAGTTTGCGCTGTTCTGTGAAGGGAGTAGTACACAGTGTTGTACGAGATCTTCAGTTTCTTGGCAATTTCTCGCATGGAATAGCCTTCATTTCTAAGAACAAGAATTGACTGATGAGTTTCAGAAGAAAGTTCTTTGTTTCTGGCCATTTTGAGCCTGTAATCGAACCCACAAATGCTGATGCTCCAGATACTCAACTAGTCTAAAGAAGGACAGTTTTATTGCTTCTTTAATCAGAACCACAGTTTTCAGCTGTGCTAACATAATTGCAAAAGGGTTTTCTAATGATCAATTAACCTTTTAAACTGATAAACTTGGATTAGCTAACATATAACTGTTTAGTACTTTTCCAAGGAGAAGGGGGAGGAAATGTGAAGATTGACCTCTGTCACAGAAGCTAAAGTCTTGCCTCCGGCTCAGGGACAGCACCCTCTATTGGCAGGTCGACCTCAAGCACATCCACTAGAGACCGCTCCACCTGGCTCAGACTTGCCAACGGATTCCTGGCTCGGTAGGCATCTGCCCAGTACTGCCACGGCTGTGGGAATTCCTTGACGATGCACTCAACAAGCTCAGCAGCCACCCAGATCTGGTCGTCCTTGGCCATCAGCCAGCACCACCAGTAGTTAGCAGCATCCTGCCACGTTGCTGACCTTCATCTTGTAGAATTTTCCAGCGCTCTTCACTGTGACGGGTTAAAACCACTTCTGACACCATTTGTGAGAAAGACCGGGCAAGGCTTTTTATTGGCAACCGTGAAGATAATACCAGGCGCTGAAAATATTTTCAATAATTACAAAATAACAAAGAGCAACAAAGAACATGAACTGAATCATGTATACCTACCTATCAAAAGGAAAGCCATGCTTCAATCACACCTGGACCCGGCAGCATGCCATCCTTACCCCGTACGTCTCTGTCTAACAAAGACAAAAGACAATGCCTTTTTTAGCAACACTCATTACACAGAATTCCACCACAAACCTTACAAATCACCTAATTGACAATCAACTTCAATAAAGGTATGAAAAAGGTATACAAAACACATTCAGGTAATATATTCACGTGATACATATTCTCACATCAATAACAGTCTATACATGTGTTTCTCAGAATAAACCGGTGTTATTAAATCTCTGGAAATACATAATCAGGCAAGACTTGATTATGTATTATGTGACAGGATAATAAGATAATCGTCACACTAATAAAGGATAAAGCCTGCTACTCTTATGAAGGATAAAGCCTGCTACTCTTATATAGGATAAAGCCTGCTACTCTTATATAGGATAAAGCCTGCTACTCTTATAAAGGATAAAGCCTGCTACTCTTATGAAGGATAAAGCCTGCTACTCTTATATAGGATAAAGCCTGCTACTCTTATGAAGGATAAAGTCTGCTACTCTTATGAAGGATAAAGCCTGCTACTCTTATGAAGGATAAAGCCTGCTACTCTTATATAGGATCAAGCCTGTTACTCTTATGAAGGATAAAGCCTGCTACTCTTATATAAGATAAAGCCTGCTACTCTTATGTAGGATAAAGCCTGCTACTCTTATGAAGGATAAAGCCTGCTACTCTTATATAGGATAAAGCCTGCTACTCTTATGAAGGATAAAGCCTGCTACTCTTATATAGGATAAAGTCTGCTACTCTTATGAAGGATAAAGCCTGCTACTCTTATGAAGGATAAAGCCTGCTACTCTTGTAAAGGATAAAGCCTGCTACTCTTATATAGGATAAAGCCTGCTACTCTTATATAGGATAAAGCCTGCTACTCTTATATAGGATAAAACCTGCTACTCTTATGAAGGATAAAGCCTGCTACTCTTGTAAAGGATCAAGCCTGCTACTCTTATGAAGGATAAAGCCTGCTACTCTTGTAAAGGATAAAGCCTGCTACTCTTATATAGGATAAAGCCTGCTACTCTTATATAGGATAAAGCTTGCTACTCTTATATAGGATAAAGCCTGCTACTCTTATATAGGATAAAGCCTGCTACTCTTACGAAGGATAAAGTCTGCTACTCTTATAAAGGATAAAGCCTGCTACTCTTATATAGGATAAAGCCTGCTACTCTTATATATATTAAAGCCTGCTACTCTTATGAAGGATAAAGCCTGCTACTCTTATATAGGATAAAGTCTGCTACTCTTATATAGGATAAAACCTGCTACTCTTATGAAGGATAAAGCCTGCTACTCTTATATAGGATAAAGCCTGCTACTCTTGTAAAGGATCAAGCCTGCTACTCTTATAAAGGATAAAGCCTGCTACTCTTGTAAAGGATCAAGCCTGCTACTCTTATGAAGGATAAAGCCTGCTACTCTTGTAAAGAAGAAAGCCTGCTACTCTTATATAGGATAAAGCCTGCTACTCTTACGAAGGATAAAGTCTGCTACTCTTATAAAGGATAAAGCCTGCTACTCTTATATAGGATAAAGCCTGCTACTCTTATATATATTAAAGCCTGCTACTCTTATGAAGGATAAAGCCTGCTACTCTTATATAGGATAAAGTCTGCTACTCTTATATAGGATAAAACCTGCTACTCTTATGAAGGATAAAGCCTGCTACTCTTATATAGGATAAAGCCTGCTACTCTTGTAAAGGATCAAGCCTGCTACTCTTATGAAGGATAAAGCCTGCTACTCTTGTAAAGAAGAAAGCCTGCTACTCTTATATAGGATAAAGCCTTCTACACTTATATAGGATCAAGCCTGCTACTCGTGTAAGTATAAAGCCTGCTACTCTTATATAGGATAAAGCCTTCTACTCTTATATAGGATAAAGCCTGCTACTCTTGTAAAGTATAAAGCCTGCTACTTTTATATAGGATAAAGCCTGCTACTGTTTTATAGGATAAAGCCTGCTACTCTTGTAAAGGATAAAGCCTGCTACTCTTGTAAAGAAGAAAGCCTGCTACTCTTATATAGGATAAAGCCTTCTACTCTTATATAGGATAAAGCCTGCTACTCTTGTAAAGGATAAAGCCTGCTACTCTTGTAAAGGATAAAGCCTGCTATTCTTGTAAAGAAGAAAGCCTGCTACTCTTATATAGGATAAAGCCTTCTACTCTTGTAAAGAAGAAAGCCTGCTACTCTTATATAGGATGAAGCCTACTGCTCTTTATATATCAGCTATACGTTATTCTCTCTACATAACTGCCATCCCTCCTTCTGTCTGTCTGTCTGTCTATTGCTCTCCCTATTTCTCTCTCTCTCCTTTTCTCTCTTTCTCTCTCTTTTCTCTCTCTCCTCCTCCTCTCTCCCTCTCTCTCTCTCTCTCTCCCTCTCTCTCTCTCTCTCTCTCTCTCTCCTCTCTCTCTTTTCTCTCCCGTCTCTCTTTCTCTCCTTCTCTCTCTCTTGCTCTCCCTTTCTCTCTCTACCTTTCTCTCACTCTCTCCCTCTCGCTCCGCCCCCTCTCTTTCTCTTTCTCTTCTCTCTCCCCCTCTGAATTTCTCTCTCACTTTCTATCTCTCTCCCCTTTTATCTCTCTCTCCCCCTTTCTCTCTCTCTCCTTTTCTCTCTTTCTCTCTCTTTTCTCTCTCTCCCCCTCTCTCTCTCTCCCTCTCTGTCTCTTTCTCTATAAACACTTACTTGACTGTTCATTATTTAAAGGAATAAGTTGGAAGTTTACATACTCTTAGGTTGGAGTCATTAAAACTCGTTTTTCAAACACAAATTTCTTGTTAACAAACTATAGTTTTGGCAAGTCGCTTAGGACATCTACTTTGTGCATGACATAAGTCATTTTTCCAACAATTGTTTACAGACAGATTATTTGACTTATAATTCACTGTATCACAATTCTAGTGGGTCAGAAGTTTACATAGACCAAGTTGACTGTGCCTTTAAACAGCTTGGAAAATTCCAGAAAATGATGTCATGGCTTTAGAAGCTTCTGATAGGCTAATTGACATAATTTGAGTCAATTGTAGTTGTACCTGTGGATGTACTTCAAGGCCTACCTTAAAACTCAGTGCCTCTTTGCTTGACATCATGGGAAAATAAAAAGAAATCAGCCAAGACCTCAGAAAAGAAATGTAGACCTCCACAAGTCTGGTTCATCCTTGGGAGCAATTTCCAAATGCCTGAAGGTACCACGTTCGTCTGTACAAACAATAGTACACAAGTATAAACACCATGGGACCACACAGCCATCATACCGCTCAGGAAGGAGACACGTTCTATCTCCTAGAGATGAACGTACTTTGGTGCGAAAAGTGCAAATCAATCCCAGAACAACAGCAAAAGACTTTGTGAAGATGCTGGAGGAAACAGGTACAAAAGTATCTATATCCACAGTAAAAACGAGTCCTATATCGACATAACCTGAGCAAGGAAGAAGCCACTGCTCCAAAACCACCATAAAAAAGCCAGACTACGGTTTGCAACTGCACATGGGGACAAAGATCGTACTTTTTGGAGAAATGTCCTCTGGTCTGATGAAACAAAAGTAGAACTGTTTGGCCATAATGACCATCGTTATGTTTGGATGAAAAAAGGGGGAGGCTTCCAAGCCGAAGAACGCCATCCCAACCGTGAAGCACAGAGGTGGAAACATCATTTTGTGGGGGTGCTTTGCTGCAGGAGGGACTGGTGCACTTCACTAAATAGATGGCATCATGAGGAAGGAAAATTATGTGGATATATTGAAGCAACATCTCAAGACATCAGTCAGGAAGTTAAAGATTGGTCGCAAATGGGTCTTCCAAATGGACAATGACCCCAAGCATACTTCCAAAGTTGTGGCAAAATGGCTTAAGGACAACAAAGTCAAGGTATTGGAGTGGCCATCACAAAGCCTTGACCTCAATCCTATGGAAAATGTCTGGGCAGAACTTAAAAAGCGTGTGCGAGCAAGGAGGCCTACAAACCTGACTCAGTTATACCAGCTCTGTCAGGAGGAATGGGCCAAAATTCACCCAACTTATTGTGGGAAGCTTGTGGAAGGCTACCCGAAATGTTTTACCCAAGTTAAACAATTTAAAAGCAATGCTACCAAATACTAATTGAGTGAATGTAAACTTCTGACCCACTGGGAATGTGATGAAAGAAATAAAAGCTTAAAAAATTAATTCTCTCTACTATTATTCTGACATTTCACATTCCTAAAATAAAGTGGTGGTCCTAACTGGCCTAAGACAGGGAATTTTTACTAGGATTAAATTTCAGGAATTGTGAAAAACTGAGTTTAAATGTATTTGGCTAAGGTGTATGTAAACTTCTAACTTCATAAGCTTCAGTGTTCATTGTTAAAAGGAGTAGGATAACCAGGTCAACTCAGCTGTAGCAAATGTCAACTTATTATTCAACCTCCCTCTCCCAACCCACTCAGCACTGCAGAGGACAGCTTTCCTCTCCAACCCACTCGGCACCGCAGAGTACAGCTTTCCTCTCCAACCCACTCAGCACTGCAGAGGACAGCTTTCCTCTCCTACCCACTCAGCACTGCAGAGTACAGCTTTCCTCTCCAACCCACTCAGCACTGCAGAGGACAGCTTTCCTCTCCTACCCACTCAGCACTGCAGAGTACAGCTTTCCTCTCCAACCCACTCAGCACTGCAGAGGACAGCTTTCCTCTCCAACCCACTCAGCACTGCAGAGGACAGCTTTCCTCTCCAACCCACTCGGCACCGCAGAGTACAGCTTCCCTCTTTTCTCTTCTTTCTCTCATCTGATCTCCTGTCCCGCCGCTGGTCTGTCTCTTTAGCTCTCAGCGGGACTGTAAAGGTCAGAGAGAGTCAATGGGATGCATCCCAAACCGCACCCTATTCCCTATATAGTGCACTACTTTTGAACAGGGCCCTATGGGCTTGATGTTTGGCTCAGCCTAGTTATTAAATTATTGGCTAGTCAGACCATTCCTACTGTTCCAGCTGTCTGATAGCCATTGTTACTTAGTAAAGCGTAGCACAGAGGATTTTAGACCGAAATTTACTTGCCGATACTTCCTCAATTCCTGAGTTGGAAGACGACTCGTGTCTTTTGGACTTCCACGGCTAGTTGAAGGTGGCTCGTTCGAATTTGAAAATGCTCCTTTATTAAATCAAAATCCAACAATGTGTATGCCGCCATCTTGTCTAATTAAAATATGATCTAATTGATGGAGACAGGTGGGTGTCCACCCCAAAGTGCTGCATGTCATGCCATCTCTAACCTGTCCGTCTGTCTCCTGTCTGTCCTGCAGGCTTTAACCTGTCTCTCTCTCTCTCTCGTCTCTCCAGGTTACCGTTGTTTCAAGGCGGTGATGTTCCTAACAGGCTTGATGTTTGGCTCCGTCATCATATTTCTGCTGTGTTATAAGGAGCGTGTCCTGGACACACAGCTGAGTGTGGAATCCTCGGTGGGCATCGGCCTGGGCATCGGTACCCTCTGTGGCCTGGTCACCATGCTGGTGCGCTCTGTGGGACTCTTCATGGTGGGGCTGTTGCTGGGATTACTGCTGGGCATCGCCTCACTTGTAAGAATCATTTAGAAAAATAATAATAATAATATATTTAGATTAAATTTAGATCTAGGATCAGGTCTAGGATCAGGTCTAGGATCAGATCTAGGATCAGGTCTAGGATCAGCTCTAGGATCAGATCTAGGATCAGGTCTAGGATCAGATCTAGGATCAGATCTAGGATCAGGTCTTGGATCAGGTCTAGGATCAGATCTAGGATCAGATCTAAGATCAGATCTAGGATCAGGTCTAGGATCAGATCTAGGATCAGGTCTAGGATCAGATCTAGGATCAGGTCTAGGATCAGGTCTCCAGCTCCCTGGCCATATGATTTTGTTCCTTATGATTTAAACAGATCAACTGATCCTAGATCAGCACTCCTTCTCTGAAATGCTTCATGAATATGGGCCCTGTTGTCTAGTTTGTATTAATGTCCAAAATAAAATAAAAATATCCACTCTGGGTACACTGAGTTAACGTGAATACAGTGAGTGGACAAAACATTAGGAACACCTGCTCTTTCCATGACATAGACTGACCAGGTGAATCCCGGTGAAAGCTACGATCCCTTATTGATGTCACCTGTTAAATCCAATTCAGTCAGTTTAGATGTAGATGAAGGGGAGGAGACAGGTTAAAGAAGGGTTTTTAAGACTTCAGACAATTGAGACATGGATTGTGTATTTGTGCCATTCAGAGGGTGAACGGGCAAGACAAAAGATTTAACTGCCTTTGAAACGGGGTATGGTAGTTGGTGCCAGGCACACCGGTTTGTGTCAAGAACTGCAACGCTGCTGGGGGTTTTCACACTCAACAGTTTCCTGTGTGTATCAACAATGGTCCACCACCCAATGGACATCCAGCCAACTCGACACAACTGTGGGAAGCACTGGAGTCAACGTGGGCGCAGCATCCCTGTGGAACGCTTTCAACACCTTGTAGAGTCCACCGCCCCGACGAATTGAGGCTGTTCTGAGGGGCAAAAGGGGGTTGCAACTCATTATTAGGAAGGTGTTCCTAATGTTTCGTACACTCTGTGTATTCACGTTATGTTCACGTTGCCCTTGCTCACATATCAAGTTTCCTTGTGGGGACAATAAGATTAATTTGGTTGATTGGTTGATTGATTGATTGAATCTCCATTCAGGTGGTAATGGAGGAGTTCCACCACCCCCCGGACGGTGTGGCTGCCCCTGGGGGTGTTGTTGGGGTCAGGTATGCTGTTTGCTGTCCTCACCCTCCAGTGGCAGCGCTTCTTCACCACCCTCTCCACCGCTGTGTTTGGCTCGGCCGTCATCACTGTCACTGTGGACTACTTCCTCGAGCTGTTCGCTCTGGTCAGGTATGTTGGTGTTGTATTTAGGGCCCTCTCCTCTCCTCACCCCTCCCTTCTCCCCTCCTCTCCCCTCTCCTCCTCTCCCCTCCCCCTCTCCTTCTCTCTCCTCCTCTCTCCTCCTCACCCCACCCCTCCTCTTCTCTCCTCTACTCTGTTGCTCAGTTGGTAGAGCGAGGTGCTTCCAACACCAGGATCGTGGGGGCCACCCATCTGAAAATGTATTCAAATCTTTGCACGCACTACTGGAAGATAACACTACTGGAAGATAACACTACTGGAAGATAACACTACTGGAAGTGGCTTTTGGGGAAAAGAAGTGTCTGATAAAGAGCACATATTAAACATCTGTGGTTTGATTTCCAAGATTTCAGAAGTGGTCTGGACCACTGAAGGAGTCTGCTTAGTTCTAGGACTGTGAAAGAAGAAGCTTTTGAAGGGAATTAAACTGCCGTCTTGAACCTTCTTTCACACTTATAGGCAAAAACATATTAGTTTGAGTCCTGGATGCTGATTGGCTGACACAGCAGTGTATATCAGACACTATACCGTGGGTATGATGCAAAACTACATGTTTACTGTTCTATTTATGTTGGTAACCAGTTTATCATGGCAATAAGGCCCCTAGGGGGGGGGGGGGTTGCCAACATACCATACCCCCTCTTATTCCTTGACTCTATGGTGTTACAGATACGTGTCGGAGAGGATCAAGGTGGCTCCGCCCCGTCCTCTCTGCTGGTTCACCTGGGTTGTCATGGGGGTGTGGCCTGTCCTGGCATTGCTGGGGGTCCTCATCCAATGGAAGGTAACCGCCGAGGGATATTCACACACTGAGGGTGAGTCTGATCCCTGACCTTTAACCCTAACAGAGGAGGGATACTCACAAACTGAGGGTGAGTCTGATCCCTGACCTTTAACCCTAACAGAGGAGGGATACTCACAAACTGAGGGTGAGTCTGATCCCTGACCTTTAACCCTAACAGAGGAGGGATACTCACAAACGGAGGTTGAGTGATAGATCTGGTGCGGTCTTGCCAGCTGTGGTCATTGTCATACCAAGTTTAAAGCAAATCCTAGACATGATTAAAGTAACTGTCCAGTGTTTCCAGATGTCCATGAAATATGTCCTATGATTACTTACAATATTGAGTGAAAGAGTTTTCCTTACAAAAAATGTGTATGGTAAAAAGCAGCTTTTCTGTTTTTGGAATGGTGTGCGCGCACCCCAACAACAGAATGGTGTGCGCATACCCCAACAACAGAATGGTGTGCGCGTACCCCAACAACAGAATGGTGTGCGCGTACCCCAACAACAGAATGGTGTGCGCATACCCCAACAACAGAATGGTGTGCGCGTACCCCAACAACAGAATGGTGTGCGCGTACCCCAACAACAGAATGGTGTGCGCTACCCCAACAACAGAATGGTGTGCGCTGCATTCAACAACAGAATGGTGTGCGTACCCCAACAACAGAATGGTGTGCGCTGCACTCCAACAACAGAATGGTGTGCGTTCCCCAACAACAGAATGGTGTGCGCTGCGTACCCCAACAACAGAATGGTGTGCGTACCCAACAACAGAATGGTGTGCGCGTACCCCAACAACAGAATGGTGTGCGCGTACCCCAACAACAGAATGGTGTGCGCGTTCCCCAACAACAGAATGGTGTGCGCGTACCCCAACAACAGAATGGTGTGCGCGTATATTGGTCATTAAAAATATTAATGCGAGTAGACCGCTGATTGGCCAGGTCATCCTCTATGCTCTAGACCGCTGATTGGCCAGCTCATCCTCTATGCTCTAGACCGCTGATTGGCCAGCTCATCCTCTATGCTCTAGACCGCTGATTGGCCAGCTCATCCTCTATGCTCTAGACCGCTGATTGGCCAGCTCATCCTCTGTGCTCTAGACCGCTGATTGGCCAGCTCATCCTCTGTGCTCTAGACCGCTGATTGGCCAGCTCATCCTCTATGCTCTAGACCGCTGATTGGCCAGCTCATCCTCTGTGCTCTAGACCGCTGATTGGCCAGCTCATCCTCTATGCTCTAGACCGCTGATTGGCCAGCTCATCCTCTGTGCTCTAGACCGCTGATTGGCCAGCTCATCCTCTATGCTCTAGACCGCTGATTGGCCAGCTCATCCTCTATGCTCTAGACCGCTGATTGGCCAGCTCATCCTCTATGCTCTAGACCGCTGATTGGCCAGCTCATCCTCTGTGCTCTAGACCGCTGATTGGCCAGCTCATCCTCTGTGCTCTAGACCGCTGATTGGCCAGCTCATCCTCTATGCTCTAGACCACTGATTGGCCAGGTCATCCTCTATGCTCTAAACCGCTGATTGGCCAGGTCATCCTCTATGCTCTAGACCACTGATTGGCCAGGTCATCCTCTATGCTCTAGACCGCTGATTGGCCAGGTCATCCTACTCAGGAGTAGAACATCATCCTCAGTGAGGAAATAGTATTTTTTTAAATGGAAGTTTGAGGTGGGGTTTTAAAGTGTTATTTTTTTCTGCCATTCCCATTCATACAATGGCCACAAATACGAGCATAGGACGAGTCAGTAACATTATTTGGGTATGAGTTAACAGAATATTAACTTTTAAAAGTAAGCTACTCTAAGCCAAGTCCAATACTACAAACCAATGGGGTCAGGACTAGGCTTAATCTGAGTCTAACTGGCCTATAGTGGGATTTTTTGCGTGTGGGAGTGTATTTGTATTTATTAAGGATCCCCATTAGTTCCTGCCAAGGCAGCAGCTATTCTTCCTGGGGTTTATTATGGATCCCCATTAGTTCCTGCCAAGGCAGCAGCTACTCTTCCTGGGGTTTATTATGGATCCCCATTAGTTCCTGCCAAGGCAGCAGCTATTCTTCCTGGGGTCCAGCAAAATGAAGGCAGTTTATACAATTTAAAAAAACATTACAATACATTCACAGATTTCACAACACACTGTGTGCCCTCAGGCCCCTACTCCACCACTACCACATATCTACAGTATGTTTGTGTTGCTTCACAGTCCCCGCTGTTCCATAACGTGTATTTGTATCTGTTTTTTAAATCTAATTTGACTGCTTGCATCAGTTACTTGATGTGGAATAGATTTCCATGTAGTCATGGCTCAATGTATTACTGTGTGCCTCCCATAGTCTGTTCTGGATTTGGGGACTGTGAAGAGACCTCTTGTGGCATGTCTTGTGGGGTATGCATGGGTGTCAGAGCTGTGTGCCAGTAGTTTAGACAGACAGCTCCGTGCATTCAACATGTCAATACCTCTCATAAATACAAGTAGTGATGAAGTCAATCTCTCCTCCACTTTCAGCCAGGAGAGATTGACATGCATATTATTAATATTAGACTGTGTACATCCAAGAGCCAGCCGTGCTGCCCTGTTCTGAGCCAATTGTAATTTTCTTAAATCCCTTTTTGTGGCCCCTGACCACACGACTGAAATGTAGTCCAGGTGCGACAAAATCAGTAGAGCCAGTAGAACCTGCCTCAATTTCCACATTATTTATACAAATATTTAGTTGAGGTTTAGTGAATGATTTGTCCCAAATATAATGCTTTTAGTTTTTGAAATATTTAGGACTAACATATTCCTTGCCACCCATTCTGAAACTAACTACAGCTCTTTGTTAAGTCTTGCAGTCATTTCAGTTGTTGTTGTAGCTGACGTGTATAGTGTTGAGTCATCCACAAAAGCCACTGGCTTTGAGTAAAGCCAATTCATTAGTGAAAAATTAAAGAAGTAATGGGCCTTAACAGCTGCCCTGGGGAATTACTGATTCTATCTGGATTATGTTGGAGAGGCTTCCATTAAAGAACATCCTTTGTGTTACAGTGAGGGAAAAAAGTTTTTGATCCCCTGCTGATTTTGTACGTTTGCCCACTGACAAAGAAATGATCAGTCTATAATTTTAATGGTAGGTTTATTTGAACAGTGAGAGACAGAATAACAACAACAAAAAAATCCAGAAAAACACATGTGAAAAATGTTATAAATTGATTTGCATTTTTAATGAGGGAAATAAGTATTTGACCCCCTCTCAATCAGAAAGATTTCTGGCTCCCAGGTGTCTTTTATACAGGTAACGAGCTGAGATTAGGAGCACACTCTAAAGGAGTGCTCCTAATCTCAGCTTGTTACCTGTATAAAAGACACCTGTCCACAGAAGCAATCAATCAGATTCCAAACTCTCCACCATGGCCAAGACCAAAGAGCTCTCCAAGGATGTCAGGGACAAGATTGTAGACCTACACAAGACTGGAATGGGCTACAAGACCATCGGCAAGCAGCTTGGTGAGAAGGTGACAAGAGTTGGTGCGATTATTCGCAAATGGAAGAAACACAAAAGAACTGTCAATCTCCCTCGGCCTGGGGCTCCATGCAAGATCTCACTTCGTGGAGTTGCAATGATCATGAGAACAGTGAGGAATCAGCCCAGAACTACACGGGAGGATCTTGTCAATGACCTCAAGGCAGCTGGGACCATAGTCACCAGAAAACAATTGGTAAGACACTACGCCGTGAAGGACTGAAATCCTGCAGCGCCCGCAAGGTCCCCCTGCTCAAGAAAGCACATTTACATGCTCGTCTGAAGTTTGCCAATGAACATCTGAATGATTCAGAGGACAACTGGGTGAAAGTGTTGTGGTCAGATGAGACCAAAATGGAGCTCTTTGGCATCAACTCAACTCGCCGTGTTTGGAGGAGGAGGAATGCTGCCTATGACCCCAAGAACACCATCCCTACCGTCAAACATGGAGGTGGAAACATTACGCTTTGGGGGTGTTTTTCTGCTAAGGGGACAGGACAACTTCACCGCATCAAAGGGATGATGGACGGGGCCATGTACCGTCAAATCTTGGGTGAGAACCTCCTTCCCTCAGCCAGGTCATTTAAAATGGGTCGTGGATGGGTATTCCAGCATGACAAGGACCCAAAACACACGGCCAAGGCAACAAAGGAGTGGCTCAAGAAGAAGCACATTAAGGTCCTGGAGTGGCCTAGCCAGTCTCCAGACCTTAATCCCATAGAAAATCTGTGGAGGGAGCTGAAGGTTCGAGTTGCCAAACGTCAGCCTCAACCTTAATGACTTGGAGAAGATCTGCAAAGAGGAGTGGGACAAAATCCTTCCTGAGATGTGTGCTAACCTGGTGGCCAACTACAAGAAACGTCTGACCTCTGTGATTGCCAACAAGGGTTTTGCCACCAAGTACTAAGTCATGTTCTGCAGAGGGGTCAAATACTTATTTCCCTCATTAAAATGCAAATCAATTCATAACATTTTTCACATGCATTTTTCTGGATCTTTTTGTTGTTATTCTGTCTCACTGTTCAAATAAACCTACCATTAAAATGATAGACTGATAATTTTTTTGTCAGTGGGCAAACGTACAAAATCAGCAGGGGATCAAATACTTTTCTCCCTCACTGTATGTTAGACAGGTAACTCTTTATCCACAATATAGCAGGGGGTGTAAAGCCATAACACACATGTTTTTCCAGCAGCTGACTATGATCGATAATGTCAAAATCCGCACTGAAGTCTAACAAAGGTTGGAAGTAGGCTATATACCACCACAGAATCAGCGGTTTGCTCTAAATCAAGAGAGGGAAGGAAGCTTTGGCTGTGGTGCTGTGGTTGGAATCTGGTGATTGTCATAGTAACAGCCTCGTAACAGGGTGCCTGTGGGCACTTCCTCCCCACTCTCCCAAGATTATACGTTTTGATTGCCGGGAAGAGGGTGAAGGGGGGCAGAGGGATGAGAGGGGGCAGCAAGGAGGTCAAGAGGGGTTAAGGGGGGCAGGGACAGGATGGGAGAGGCAACGAGTTATAGAGAGGAGGGTTAGAGGGGGTAAGAGACAGGGTGAGGAAGAGAGGAGGGTAAAGAGGGATGAGAGACAGGGAGAGGCAGAGAGGATGGTATAGAGGGATGAGAGACAGGGAGAGGCAGAGAGGATGGTATAGAGGGGTGAGAGACAGGGAGAGGCAGAGAGGATGGTATAGAGGGATGAGAGACAGGGAGAGGCAGAGAGGATGGTATAGAGGGGTGAGAGACAAGAAGGTTAAGAGGGCATCATTAAGTGGAGATAATGACAGATAGTGACTCTTCCTCTGGCTGGGTGTGGACTGTTGAGGCACAAAAGAAAGAGAGTGCAGCAAATATGACACAAATTCTGCTGCCGCTGCTGCTGATAATGAACAGGGAACAGTATTATTAGTCCTGCTGCTAATAATGAACAGGGAACAGTATTATTAGCCCTGCTGCTGATAATGAATAGGGAACAGTATTATTAGTCCTGCTGCTGCTGATAATGAACAGGGAACAGTATTATTAGTCCTGCTGCTGCTAATAATGAACAGGGAACAGTATTATTAGTCCTGCTGCTGATAATGAACAGGGAACAGTATTATTAGTCCTGCTGCTGATAATGAACAGGGAACAGTATTATTAGTCCTGCTGCTGCTAATAATGAACAGGGAACAGTATTATTAGTCCTGCTGCTGCTAATAATGAACAGGGAACAGTATTATTAGCCCTGCTGCTGCTGATAATGAACAGGGAACAGTATTATTAGTCCTGCTGCTAATAATAATGAACAGGGAACAGTATTATTAGTCCTGCTGCTGCTGATAATGAACAGGGAACAGTATTATTAGTCCTGCTGCTGCTGATAATGAATAGGAACAGTATTATTAGCCCTGCTAAGAATGAACAGGAACAGTATTATTAGTCCCTGCTGCTGATAATGAACAGGGAACAGTATTATTAGCCCAGCTGCTAATAATGAACAGGGAACAGTATTATTAGCCCTGCTGCTGATAATGAACAGGGAACAGTATTATTAGTCTTGCTGCTGCTGATAATGAACAGGGAACAGTATTATTAGCCCTGCTGCTGATATAATGAACAGGAACAGTATTATTAGTCTTGCTGCTGCTGATAATGAACAGGGAACAGTATTATTAGTCCTGCTGCTGCTAATAATGAACAGGGAACAGTATTATTAGTCTTGCTGCTGCTGATAATAAACAAGGAACAGTATTATTAGTCTTGCTGCTGCTGATAATGAACATGGAACGGTATTATTAGTCCTGCTGCTGCTGATAATGAACAGGGAACAGTATTATTAGCCCTGCTGCTGATAATGAACAGGGAACAGTATTATGATAATGAATAGAATGGAACAGTGATTAGCTGCTGCTGATGATAATGAACAGTATTATTAGTGAACAGGGAACACTTATTAGTCCCTGCTGCTGATAATGAATAATGAACAGGGAACAGTATTATTAGTCCTGCTGCTGATAATGATAATGAACAGGGAACAGTATTATTAGTCCTGCTGCTGCTGATAATGAACAGGGAACAGTATTATTAGTCCTGCTGCTAATAATGAACAGGGAACAGTATTATTAGTCCTGCTGCTGCTGATAATGAACAGGGAACAGTATTATTAGTCCTGCTGCTGATAATGAACAGGGAACAGTATTATTAGTCCTGCTGCTGCTGATAATGAACAGGAACAGTATTATTAGTCCTGCTGCTGATAATGAACAGGGAACAGTATTATTAGTCCTGCTGCTGCTGATAATGAACAGGAACAGTATTATTAGTCCTGCTGCTGATAATGAACAGGGAACAGTATTATTAGTCCTGCTGCTGCTGATAATGAACAGGAACAGTATTATTAGTCCTGCTGCTGATAATGAACAGGGAACAGTATTATTAGTCCTGCTGCTGCTGATAATGAACAGGGAACAGTATTATTAGTCCTGCTGCTGATAATGAACAGGAACAGTATTATTAGTCCTGCTGCTGATAATGAACAGGGAACAGTATTATTAGTCCTGCTGCTGATAATGAACAGGGAACAGTATTATTAGTCCTGCTGCTGCTGATAATGAACAGGGAACAGTATTATTAGTCCTGCTGCTGCTGATAATGAACAGGGAACAGTATTATTAGTCCTGCTGCTGCTGATAATGAACAGGAACAGTATTATTAGTCCTGCTGCTGATAATGAACAGGGAACAGTATTATTAGTCCTGCTGCTGCTGATAATGAACAGGGAACAGTATTATTAGTCCTGCTGCTGCTATAATGAACAGGGAACAGTATTATTAGTCCTGCTGCTGATAATGAACAGGGGAACAGTATTATTAGTCCAGTTGCTGCTGATAATGAACAGGAACAGTATTATTAGTCCTGCTGCTGCTGATAATGAACAGGAACAGTATTATTAGTCCTGTTGCTGCTGGGATAATGAACAGGAACAGTATTATTAGTCCTGCTGCTGATAATGAACAGGGAACAGTATTATTAGTCCTGCTGCTGATAATGAACAGGGAACAGTATTATTAGTCCTGCTGCTGATAATGAACAGGGAACAGTATTATTAGTCCTGCTGCTGCTGATAATGAACAGGGAACAGTATTATTAGTCCTGCTGCTGATAATGAACAGGAACAGTATTATTAGTCCTGCTGCTGATAATGAACAGGAACAGTATTATTAGTCCTGCTGCTGCTGATAATGAACAGGAACAGTATTATTAGTCCTGCTGCTGCTGATAATGAACAGGGAACAGTATTATTAGTCCTGCTGCTGATAATGAACAGGGAACAGTATTATTAGTCCTGCTGCTGCTGATAATGAACAGGAACAGTATTATTAGTCCTGCTGCTGATAATGAACAGGGAACAGTATTATTAGTCCTGCTGCTGATAATGAACAGGGAACAGTATTATTAGTCCTGCTGCTGATAATGAACAGGGAACAGTATTATTAGTCCTGCTGCTGCTGATAATGAACAGGGAACAGTATTATTAGTCCTGCTGCTGATAATGAACAGGGAACAGTATTATTAGTCCTGCTGCTGATAATGAACAGGAACAGTATTATTAGTCCTGCTGCTGCTGATAATGAACAGGAACAGTATTATTAGTCCTGCTGCTGATAATGAACAGGAACAGTATTATTAGTCCTGCTGCTGCTGATAATGAACAGGGAACAGTATTATTAGTCCTGCTGCTGATAATGAACAGGGAACAGTATTATTAGTCCTGCTGCTGATAATGAACAGGAACAGTATTATTAGTCCTGCTGCTGATAATGAACAGGGAACAGTATTATTAGTCCTGCTGCTGATAATGAACAGGAACAGTATTATTAGTCCTGCTGCTGATAATGAACAGGGAACAGTATTATTAGTCCTGCTACTGCTGATAATGAACAGGAACAGTATTATTAGTCCTGCTGCTGCTGATAATGAACAGGAACAGTATTATTAGTCCTGCTGCTGCTGATAATGAACAGGAACAGTATTATTAGTCCTGCTGCTGATAATGAACAGGGAACAGTATTATTAGTCCTGCTGCTGCTGATAATGAACAGGAACAGTATTATTAGTCCTGCTGCTGATAATGAACAGGGAACAGTATTATTAGTCCCGTTGCTGCTGATAATGAACAGGGAACAGTATTATTAGTCCTGCTGCTGATAATGAACAGGGAACAGTATTATTAGTCCTGCTGCTGATAATGAACAGGAACAGTATTATTAGTCCTGCTGCTGCTGATAATGAACAGGAACAGTATTATTAGTCCTGCTGCTGATAATGAACAGGGAACAGTATTATTAGTCCTGCTGCTGATAATGAACAGGAACAGTATTATTAGTCCTGCTGCTGCTGATAATGAACAGGGAACAGTATTATTAGTCCTGCTGCTGATAATGAACAGGGAACAGTATTATTAGTCCTGCTGCTGCTGATAATGAACAGGGAACAGTATTATTAGTCCTGCTGCTGCTGATAATGAACAGGGAACAGTATTATTAGTCCTGCTGCTGATAATGAACAGGGAACAGTATTATTAGTCCTGCTGCTGATAATGAACAGGGAACAGTATTATTAGTCCTGCTGCTGATAATGAACAGGAACAGTATTATTAGTCCTGCTGCTGCTGATAATGAACAGGGAACAGTATTATTAGTCCTGCTGCTGATAATGAACAGGGAACAGTATTATTAGTCCTGCTGCTGCTGATAATGAACAGGGAACAGTATTATTAGTCCTGCTGCTGCTGATAATGAACAGGGAACAGTATTATTAGTCCTGCTGCTGATAATGAACAGGGAACAGTATTATTAGTCCTGCTGCTGCTGATAATGAACAGGAACAGTATTATTAGTCCTGCTGCTGATAATGAACAGGGAACAGTATTATTAGTCCTGCTGCTGATAATGAACAGGGAACAGTATTATTAGTCCTGCTGCTGATAATGAACAGGGAACAGTATTATTAGTCCTGCTGCTGCTGATAATGAACAGGGAACA
Source organism: Brachymystax lenok tsinlingensis (assembly GCA_030435695.1). Taxonomy (NCBI): domain Eukaryota; kingdom Metazoa; phylum Chordata; class Actinopteri; order Salmoniformes; family Salmonidae; genus Brachymystax; species Brachymystax lenok. The sequence continues at coordinate 3,190,599 of CM059781.1, read as the reverse complement.
GTATTATTAGTCCTGCTGCTGATAATGAACAGGGAACAGTATTATTAGTCCTGCTGCTGATAATGAACAGGGAACAGTATTATTAGTCCTGCTGCTGATAATGAACAGGAACAGTATTATTAGTCCTGCTGCTGCTGATAATGAACAGGAACAGTATTATTAGTCCTGCTGCTGATAATGAACAGGGAACAGTATTATTAGTCCTGCTGCTGCTGATAATGAACAGGAACAGTATTATTAGTCCTGCTGCTGCTGATAATGAACAGGAACAGTATTATTAGTCCTGCTGCTGATAATGAACAGGAACAGTATTATTAGTCCTGCTGCTGCTGATAATGAACAGGGAACAGTATTATTAGTCCTGCTGCTGATAATGAACAGGGAACAGTATTATTAGTCCTGCTGCTGCTGATAATGAACAGGGAACAGTATTATTAGTCCTGCTACTGCTGATAATGAACAGGGAACAGTATTATTAGTCCTGCTGCTGCTGATAATGAACAGGAACAGTATTATTAGTCCTGCTGCTGATAATGAACAGGGAACAGTATTATTAGTCCTGCTGCTGCTGATAATGAACAGGAACAGTATTATTAGTCCTGCTGCTGATAATGAACAGGAACAGTATTATTAGTCCTGCTGCTGCTGATAATGAACAGGAACAGTATTATTAGTCCTGCTGCTGCTGATAATGAACAGGGAACAGTATTATTAGTCCTGCTGCTGATAATGAACAGGGAACAGTATTATTAGTCCTGCTGCTGATAATGAACAGGAACAGTATTATTAGTCCTGCTGCTGATAATGAACAGGGAACAGTATTATTAGTCCCTGCTGCTGATAATGAACAGGGAACAGTATTATTAGTCCCTGCTGCTGATAATGAACAGGAACAGTATTATTAGTCCTGCTGCTGATAATGAACAGGAACAGTATTATTAGTCCTGCTGCTGATAATGAACAGGAACAGTATTATTAGTCCTGCTGCTGATAATGAACAGGGAACAGTATTATTAGTCCTGCTGCTGATAATGAACAGGAACAGTATTATTAGTCCTGCTGCTGATAATGAACAGGGAACAGTATTATTAGTCCTGCTACTGCTGATAATGAACAGGAACAGTATTATTAGTCCTGCTGCTGCTGATAATGAACAGGGAACAGTATTATTAGTCCTGCTGCTGCTGATAATGAACAGGGAACAGTATTATTAGTCCTGCTGCTGCTGATAATGAACAGGAACAGTATTATTAGTCCTGCTGCTGCTGATAATGAACAGGGAACAGTATTATTAGTCCTGCTGCTGCTGATAATGAACAGGGAACAGTATTATTAGTCCTGCTGCTGATAATGAACAGGGAACAGTATTATTAGTCCTGCTACTGCTGATAATGAACAGGGAACAGTATTATTAGTCCTGCTGCTGCTGATAATGAACAGGGAACAGTATTATTAGTCCTGCTGCTGCTGATAATGAACAGGAACAGTATTATTAGTCCTGCTGCTGCTGATAATGAACAGGAACAGTATTATTAGTCCTGCTGCTGCTGATAATGAACAGGGAACAGTATTATTAGTCCTGCTGCTGATAATGAACAGGGAACAGTATTATTAGTCCTGCTGCTGATAATGAACAGGAACAGTATTATTAGTCCTGCTGCTGATAATGAACAGGGAACAGTATTATTAGTCCTGCTGCTGATAATGAACAGGGAACAGTATTATTAGTCCTGCTGCTGATGATAATGAACAGGGAACAGTATTATTAGTCCTGCTGCTAATAATGAACAGGGAACAGTATTATTAGTCCTGCTGCTGCTGATAATGAACAGGGAACAGTATTATTAGTCCTGCTGCTGGTAATGAACAGGGAACAGTATTATTAGTCCTGCTTGCTGATAATGAACAGGGAACAGTATTATTAGTCCTGCTGCTGCTGATAATGAACAGGGAACAGTATTATTAGTCCTGCTGCTGATAATGAACAGGGAACAGTATTATTAGTCCTGCTGCTGCTGATAATGAACAGGGAACAGTATTATTAGTCCTGCTGCTGCTGATAATGAACAGGGAACAGTATTATTAGTCCTGCTGCTGCTGATAATGAACAGGGAACAGTATTATTAGTCCTGCTGCTGCTGATAATGAACAGGGAACAGTATTATTAGTCCTGCTGCTGCTGATAATGAACAGGAACAGTATTATTAGTCCCTGCTGCTGATAAGGAACAGGGAACAGTATTATTAGTCCTGCTGCTGCTGATAATGAACAGGGAACAGTATTATTAGTCCTGCTGCTGATAATGAACAGGGAACAGTATTATTAGTCCTGCTGCTGATAATGAACAGGGAACAGTATTATTAGTCCTGCTGCTGCTAATAATGAACAGGGAACAGTATTATTAGTCCTGCTGCTGCTAATAATGAACAGGGAACAGTATTATTAGTCCTGCTGCTGCTGATAATGAACAGGGAACAGTATTATTAGTCCTGCTGCTAATAATGAACAGGGAACAGTATTATTAGTCCTGCTGCTGCTGATAATGAACAGGGGAACAGTATTATTAGTCCTGCTGCTGCTGATAATGAACAGGGAACAGTATTATTAGTCCTGCTGCTGCTGATAATGAACAGGAACAGTATTATTAGTCCTGCTGCTGATAATGAACAGGGAACAGTATTATTAGTCCTGCTGTTGATAATGAACAGGGAACAGTATTATTAGTCCTGCTGCTGATAATGAACAGGGAACAGTATTATTAGTCCTGCTACTGCTGATAATGAACAGGGAACAGTATTATTAGTCCTGCTACTGCTGATAATGAACAGGGAACAGTATTATTAGTCCTGCTGCTGATAATGAACAGGAACAGTATTATTAGTCCCTGCTGCTGATAATGAACAGGGAACAGTATTATTAGTCCTGCTGCTGCTGATAATGAACAGGGAACAGTATTATTAGTCCTGCTGCTGCTGATAATGAACAGGGAACAGTATTATTAGTCCTGCTGCTGCTGATAATGAACAGGAACAGTATTATTAGTCCTGCTGCTGCTGATAATGAACAGGGAACAGTATTATTAGTCCTGCTGCTGCTGATAATGAACAGGGAACAGTATTATTAGTCCTGCTACTGCTGATAATGAACAGGGAACAGTATTATTAGTCCTGCTGCTGATAATGAACAGGGAACAGTATTATTAGTCCTGCTGCTGCTGGATAATGAACAGGAACAGTATTATTAGTCCTGCTACTGCTGATAATGAACAGGGAACAGTATTATTAGTCCCAAGCTGCTGATAATGAACAGGAACAGTATTATTAGTCCTGCTGCTGATAATGAACAGGGAACAGTATTATTAGTCCTGCTGCTGCTGATAATGAACAGGAACAGTATTATTAGTCCTGCTGCTGCTGATAATGAACAGGGAACAGTATTATTAGTCCTGCTGCTGCTGATAATGAACAGGAACAGTATTATTAGTCCTGCTGCTGCTGATAATGAACAGGAACAGTATTATTAGTCCTGCTACTGCTGATAATGAACAGGAACAGTATTATTAGTCCTGCTGCTGCTGATAATGAACAGGGAACAGTATTATTAGTCCTGCTACTGCTGATAATGAACAGGGAACAGTATTATTAGTCCTGCTGCTGCTGATAATGAACAGGGAACAGTATTATTAGTCCTGCTGCTGCTGATAATGAACAGGAACAGTATTATTAGTCCTGCTGCTGCTGATAATGAACAGGGAACAGTATTATTAGTCCTGCTACTGCTGATAATGAACAGGGAACAGTATTATTAGTCCTGCTGCTGCTGATAATGAACAGGGAACAGTATTATTAGTCCTGCTGCTGCTGATAATGAACAGGGAACAGTATTATTAGTCCCTGCTGCTGATAATGAACAGGGAACAGTATTATTAGTCCTGCTGCTGATAATGAACAGGGAACAGTATTATTAGTCCTGCTGCTGCTGATAATGAACAGGGAACAGTATTATTAGTCCTGCTGCTGCTGATAATGAACAGGGAACAGTATTATTAGTCCTGCTGCTGATAATGAACAGGGAACAGTATTATTAGTCCTGCTGCTGATAATGAACAGGAACAGTATTATTAGTCCTGCTGCTGCTGATAATGAACAGGAACAGTATTATTAGTCCTGCTGCTGATAATGAACAGGGAACAGTATTATTAGTCCTGCTGCTGCTGATAATGAACAGGGAACAGTATTATTAGTCCTGCTGCTGCTGATAATGAACAGGAACAGTATTATTAGTCCTGCTGCTGATAATGAACAGGAACAGTATTATTAGTCCTGCTGCTGCTGATAATGAACAGGAACAGTATTATTAGTCCTGCTGCTGCTGATAATGAACAGGAACAGTATTATTAGTCCTGCTGCTGATGATAATGAACAGGAACAGTATTATTAGTCCTGCTGCTGCTGATAATGAACAGGGAACAGTATTATTAGTCCTGCTGCTGCTGATAATGAACAGGAACAGTATTATTAGTCCCCTGCTGCTGATAATGAACAGGAACAGTATTATTAGTCCCTGCTGCTGATAATGAACAGGAACAGTATTATTAGTCCTGCTGCTGCTGATAATGAACAGGGAACAGTATTATTAGTCCTGCTGCTGATAATGAACAGGGAACAGTATTATTAGTCCTGCTGCTGATAATGAACAGGAACAGTATTATTAGTCCGTTGCTGCTGATAATGAACAGGGAACAGTATTATTAGTCCTGCTGCTGCTGATAATGAACAGGAACAGTATTATTAGTCCTGCTGCTGATAATGAACAGGGAACAGTATTATTAGTCCTGCTGCTGATAATGAACAGGAACAGTATTATTAGTCCTGCTGCTGCTGATAATGAACAGGGAACAGTATTATTAGTCCTGCTGCTGATAATGAACAGGAACAGTATTATTAGTCCTGCTGCTGCTGATAATGAACAGGAACAGTATTATTAGTCCCTGCTGCTGATAATGAACAGGGAACAGTATTATTAGTCCTGCTGCTGATAATGAACAGGAACAGTATTATTAGTCCTGCTGCTGATAATGAACAGGGAACAGTATTATTAGTCCTGCTGCTGCTGATAATGAACAGGGAACAGTATTATTAGTCCTGCTGCTGATAATGAACAGGGAACAGTATTATTAGTCCTGCTGCTGATAATGAACAGGGAACAGTATTATTAGTCCTGCTGCTGATAATGAACAGGGAACAGTATTATTAGTCCTGCTGCTGCTGATAATGAACAGGAACAGTATTATTAGTCCTGCTGCTGATAATGAACAGGGAACAGTATTATTAGTCCTGCTGCTGCTGATAATGAACAGGGAACAGTATTATTAGTCCTGCTGCTGATAATGAACAGGGAACAGTATTATTAGTCCTCTGCTGATAATGAACAGGGAACAGTAGCTGATTAGTGAACAGTATTAGCTGCTGATAATGAACAGGAACAGTATTATTAGTCCTGCTGCTGATAATGAACAGGAACAGAGATAATGAACAGGGAACAGTATTATTAGTCCTGCTGCTGATAATGAACAGGAACAGTATTATTAGTCCCTGCTGCTGATAATGAACAGGAACAGTATTATTAGTCCTGCTGCTGCTGATAATGAACAGGGAACAGTATTATTAGTCCTGCTGCTGCTGATAATGAACAGGAACAGTATTATTAGTCCTGCTGCTGATAATGAACAGGAACAGTATTATTAGTCCTGCTGCTGATAATGAACAGGGAACAGTATTATTAGTCCTGCTGCTGATAATGAACAGGAACAGTATTATTAGTCCTGCTGCTGCTGATAATGAACAGGAACAGTATTATTAGTCCCTGCTGCTGCTGATAATGAACAGGGAACAGTATTATTAGTCCTGCTGCTGATAATGAACAGGAACAGTATTATTAGTCCTGCTGCTGCTGATAATGAACAGGAACAGTATTATTAGTCCTGCTGCTGATAATGAACAGGAACAGTATTATTAGTCCTGCTGCTGATAATGAACAGGAACAGTATTATTAGTCCTGCTGCTGATAATGAACAGGAACAGTATTATTAGTCCTGCTGCTGCTGATAATGAACAGGGAACAGTATTATTAGTCCCTGCTGCTGATAATGAACAGGGAACAGTATTATTAGTCCTGCTGCTGCTGATAATGAACAGGGAACAGTATTATTAGTCCTGCTGCTGATAATGAACAGGGAACAGTATTATTAGTCCTGCTGCTGATAATGAACAGGGAACAGTATTATTAGTCCTGCTGCTGCTGATAATGAACAGGAACAGTATTATTAGTCCTGCTGCTGCTGATAATGAACAGGAACAGTATTATTAGTCCTGCTGCTGCTGATAATGAACAGGGAACAGTATTATTAGTCCTGCTGCTGCTGATAATGAACAGGGAACAGTATTATTAGTCCTGCTGCTGCTGATAATGAACAGGGAACAGTATTATTAGTCCTGCTGCTGATAATGAACAGGGAACAGTATTATTAGTCCTGCTGCTGATAATGAACAGGGAACAGTATTATTAGTCCTGCTGCTGCTGATAATGAACAGGAACAGTATTATTAGTCCTGCTGCTGATAATGAACAGGGAACAGTATTATTAGTCCTGCTGCTGATAATGAACAGGGAACAGTATTATTAGTCCTGCTGCTGATAATGAACAGGGAACAGTATTATTAGTCCTGCTGCTGCTGATAATGAACAGGAACAGTATTATTAGTCCTGCTGCTGATAATGAACAGGGAACAGTATTATTAGTCCTGCTGCTGCTGATAATGAACAGGGAACAGTATTATTAGTCCTGCTGCTGATAATGAACAGGGAACAGTATTATTAGTCCTGCTGCTGATAATGAACAGGAACAGTATTATTAGTCCTGCTGCTGATAATGAACAGGGAACAGTATTATTAGTCCTGCTGCTGATAATGAACAGGGAACAGTATTATTAGTCCTGCTGCTGATAATGAACAGGGAACAGTATTATTAGTCCTGCTGCTGATAATGAACAGGGAACAGTATTATTAGTCCTGCTGCTGATAATGAACAGGAACAGTATTATTAGTCCTGCTGCTGATAATGAACAGGAACAGTATTATTAGTCCTGCTGCTGATAATGAACAGGGAACAGTATTATTAGTCCTGTTGCTGCTGATAATGAACAGGAACAGTATTATTAGTCCCTGCTGCTGCTGATAATGAACAGGGAACAGTATTATTAGTCCTGCTGCTGCTGATAATGAACAGGAACAGTATTATTAGTCCTGCTGCTGATAATGAACAGGAACAGTATTATTAGTCCTGCTGCTGCTGATAATGAACAGGAACAGTATTATTAGTCCTGCTGCTGATAATGAACAGGAACAGTATTATTAGTCCTGCTGCTGATAATGAACAGGAACAGTATTATTAGTCCTGCTGCTGCTGATAATGAACAGGGAACAGTATTATTAGTCCTGCTGCTGCTGATAATGAACAGGGAACAGTATTATTAGTCCTGCTGCTGCTGATAAATGAACAGGGAACAGTATTATTAGTCCTGCTGCTGCTGATAATGAACAGGAACAGTATTATTAGTCCTGCTGCTGCTGATAATGAACAGGGAACAGTATTATTAGTCCTGCTGCTGATAATGAACAGGGAACAGTATTATTAGTCCTGCTGCTGATAATGAACAGGGAACAGTATTATTAGTCCTGCTGCTGCTGATAATGAACAGGGAACAGTATTATTAGTCCTGCTGCTGCTGATAATGAACAGGGAACAGTATTATTAGTCCTGCTGCTGATAATGAACAGGGAACAGTATTATTAGTCCTGCTGCTGATAATGAACAGGGAACAGTATTATTAGTCCTGCTGCTGCTGATAATGAACAGGAACAGTATTATTAGTCCTGCTGCTGCTGATAATGAACAGGGAACAGTATTATTAGTCCTGCTGCTGCTAATAATGAACAGGGAACAGTATTATTAGTCCTGCTGCTGCTGATAATGAACAGGGAACAGTATTATTAGTCCTGCTGCTGATAATGAACAGGGAACAGTATTATTAGTCCTGCTGCTGATAATGAACAGGGAACAGTATTATTAGTCCTGCTGCTGATAATGAACAGGGAACAGTATTATTAGTCCTGCTGCTGCTGATAATGAACAGGGAACAGTATTATTAGTCCTGCTACTGCTGATAATGAACAGGGAACAGTATTATTAGTCCTGCTGCTGCTGATAATGAACAGGGAACAGTATTATTAGTCCTGCTGCTGCTGATAATGAACAGGGAACAGTATTATTAGTCCTGCTGCTGATAATGAACAGGGAACAGTATTATTAGTCCTGCTGCTGCTGATAATGAACAGGAACAGTATTATTAGTCCTGCTGCTGATAATGAACAGGAACAGTATTATTAGTCCTGCTGCTGATAATGAACAGGGAACAGTATTATTAGTCCTGCTGCTGCTGATAATGAACAGGGAACAGTATTATTAGTCCTGCTGCTGATAATGAACAGGGAACAGTATTATTAGTCCTGCTGCTGATAATGAACAGGGAACAGTATTATTAGTCCTGCTGCTGCTGATAATGAACAGGGAACAGTATTATTAGTCCTGCTGCTGCTGATAATGAACAGGAACAGTATTATTAGTCCTGCTGCTGATAATGAACAGGGAACAGTATTATTAGTCCTGCTACTGCTGATAATGAACAGGAACAGTATTATTAGTCCTGCTGCTGCTGATAATGAACAGGGAACAGTATTATTAGTCCTGCTGCTGCTGATAATGAACAGGAACAGTATTATTAGTCCTGCTGCTGATAATGAACAGGGAACAGTATTATTAGTCCTGCTGCTGATAATGAACAGGGAACAGTATTATTAGTCCTGCTGCTGATAATGAACAGGAACAGTATTATTAGTCCTGCTGCTGCTGATAATGAACAGGGAACAGTATTATTAGTCCTGCTGCTGCTGATAATGAACAGGGAACAGTATTATTAGTCCTGCTACTGCTGATAATGAACAGGGAACAGTATTATTAGTCCTGCTGCTGATAATGAACAGGAACAGTATTATTAGTCCTGCTGCTGCTGATAATGAACAGGAACAGTATTATTAGTCCTGCTGCTGCTGATAATGAACAGGAACAGTATTATTAGTCCCTGCTGCTGATAATGAACAGGAACAGTATTATTAGTCCTGCTGCTGCTGATAATGAACAGGGAACAGTATTATTAGTCCTGCTGCTGATAATGAACAGGGAACAGTATTATTAGTCCTGCTGCCAGGGAACAGTATTAGTCCTGCTACTGCTGATAATGAACAGGAACAGTATTATTAGTCCTGCTGCTGATAATGAACAGGGAACAGTATTATTAGTCCTGCTGCTGATAATGAACAGGGAACAGTATTATTAGTCCTGCTGCTGCTGATAATGAACAGGAACAGTATTATTAGTCCTGCTGCTGATAATGAACAGGGAACAGTATTATTAGTCCTGCTGCTGATAATGAACAGGGAACAGTATTATTAGTCCTGCTACTGCTGATAATGAACAGGGAACAGTATTATTAGTCCTGCTGCTGCTGATAATGAACAGGGAACAGTATTATTAGTCCTGCTACTGCTGATAATGAACAGGGAACAGTATTATTAGTCCTGCTGCTGCTGATAATGAACAGGGAACAGTATTATTAGTCCTGCTGCTGATAATGAACAGGGAACAGTATTATTAGTCCTGCTGCTGCTGATAATGAACAGGGAACAGTATTATTAGTCCTGCTGCTGATAATGAACAGGGAACAGTATTATTAGTCCTGCTGCTGCTGATAATGAACAGGGAACAGTATTATTAGTCCTGCTGCTGCTGATAATGAACAGGAACAGTATTATTAGTCCTGCCAAGCTGATAATGAACAGGGAACAGTATTATTAGTCCTGCTGCTGCTGATAATGAACAGGGAACAGTATTATTAGTCCTGCTGCTGCTGATAATGAACAGGAACAGTATTATTAGTCCTGCTGCTGCTGATAATGAACGGGAACAGTATTATTAGTCCTGCTGCTGATAATGAACAGGGAACAGTATTATTAGTCCTGCTGCTGCTGATAATGAACAGGGAACAGTATTATTAGTCCTGCTGCTGCTGATAATGAACAGGAACAGTATTATTAGTCCTGCTGCTGCTGATAATGAACAGGGAACAGTATTATTAGTCCTGCTACTGCTGATAAATGAACAGGGAACAGTATTATTAGTCCTGCTGCTGATAATGAACAGGGAACAGTATTATTAGTCCTGCTGCTGATAATGAACAGGAACAGTATTATTAGTCCTGCTGCTGCTGATAATGAACAGGGAACAGTATTATTAGTCCTGCTGCTGATAATGAACAGGAACAGTATTATTAGTCCTGCTGCTGATAATGAACAGGGAACAGTATTATTAGTCCTGCTGCTGATAATGAACAGGGAACAGTATTATTAGTCCTGCTGCTGATAATGAACAGGGAACAGTATTATTAGTCCTGCTGCTGCTGATAATGAACAGGAACAGTATTATTAGTCCTGCTGCTGATAATGAACAGGAAACAGTATTATTAGCCCTGCTGCTGATAATGAACAGGGAACAGTATTATTAGTCCTGCTGCTGCTGATAATGAACAGGGAACAGTATTATTAGTCCTGCTGCTGATGATAATGAACAGGGAACAGTATTATTAGTCCTGCTGCTGATAATGAACAGGAACAGTATTATTAGTCCTGCTGCTGATAATGAACAGGAACAGTATTATTAGTCCTGCTGCTGATAATGAACAGGAACAGTATTATTAGTCCTGCTGCTGCTGATAATGAACAGGAACAGTATTATTAGTCCTGCTGCTGATAATGAACAGGGAACAGTATTATTAGTCCTGCTGCTGATAATGAACAGGGAACAGTATTATTAGTCCTGCTGCTGCTGATAATGAACAGGAACAGTATTATTAGTCCTGCTGCTGATAATGAACAGGGAACAGTATTATTAGTCCTGCTGCTGATAATGAACAGGAACAGTATTATTAGTCCTGCTGCCTGCTGATAATGAACAGGGAACAGTATTATTAGTCCTGCTGCTGCTGATAATGAACAGGGAACAGTATTATTAGTCCTGCTGCTGCTGATAATGAACAGGAACAGTATTATTAGTCCTGCTGCTGATAATGAACAGGGAACAGTATTATTAGTCCTGCTGCTGATAATGAACAGGGAACAGTATTATTAGTCCTGCTACTGCTGATAATGAACAGGGAACAGTATTATTAGTCCTGCTGCTGCTGATAATGAACAGGGAACAGTATTATTAGTCCTGCTGCTGCTGATAATGAACAGGGAACAGTATTATTAGTCCTGCTGTCTGATAATGAACAGGGAACAGTATTATTAGTCCTGCTGCTGCTGATAATGAACAGGAACAGTATTATTAGTCCTGCTGCTGATAATGAACAGGGAACAGTATTATTAGTCCTGCTGCAAGGATAATGAACAGGAACAGTATTATTAGTCCTGCTGCTGCTGATAATGAACAGGGAACAGTATTATTAGTCCTGCTGCTGATAATGAACAGGGAACAGTATTATTAGTCCTGCTGCTGATAATGAACAGGAACAGTATTATTAGTCCTGCTGCTGCTGATAATGAACAGGGAACAGTATTATTAGTCCTGCTGCTGATAATGAACAGGGAACAGTATTATTAGTCCTGCTGCTGATAATGAACAGGGAACAGTATTATTAGTCCTGCTGCTGATAATGAACAGGAACAGTATTATTAGTCCTGCTGCTGATAATGAACAGGGAACAGTATTATTAGTCCTGCTGCTGCTGATAATGAACAGGGAACAGTATTATTAGTCCTGCTGCTGATAATGAACAGGGAACAGTATTATTAGTCCTGCTGCTGATAATGAACAGGAACAGTATTATTAGTCCTGCTGCTGCTGATAATGAACAGGAACAGTATTATTAGTCCTGCTGCTGATAATGAACAGGGAACAGTATTATTAGTCCTGCTGCTGCTGATAATGAACAGGGAACAGTATTATTAGTCCTGCTGCTGCTGATAATGAACAGGAACAGTATTATTAGTCCCTGCTGCTGATAATGAACAGGGAACAGTATTATTAGTCCTGCTGCTGATAATGAACAGGAACAGTATTATTAGTCCTGCTGCTGCTGATAATGAACAGGAACAGTATTATTAGTCCTGCTGCTGCTGATAATGAACAGGGAACAGTATTATTAGTCCTGCTGCTGATAATGAACAGGGAACAGTATTATTAGTCCTGCTGCTGCTGATAATGAACAGGAACAGTATTATTAGTCCTGCTGCTGATAATGAACAGGAACAGTATTATTAGTCCTGCTGCTGATAATGAACAGGGAACAGTATTATTAGTCCTGCTGCTGCTGATAATGAACAGGGAACAGTATTATTAGTCCTGCTGCTGATAATGAACAGGAACAGTATTATTAGTCCTGCTGCTGCTGATAATGAACAGGGAACAGTATTATTAGTCCTGCTGCTGCTGATAATGAACAGGAACAGTATTATTAGTCCTGCTGCTGATAATGAACAGGGAACAGTATTATTAGTCCTGCTGCTGCTGATAATGAACAGGAACAGTATTATTAGTCCTGCTGCTGATAATGAACAGGGAACAGTATTATTAGTCCTGCTACTGCTGATAATGAACAGGGAACAGTATTATTAGTCCTGCTGCTGCTGATAATGAACAGGAACAGTATTATTAGTCCTGCTGCTGCTGATAATGAACAGGAACAGTATTATTAGTCCTGCTGCTGATAATGAACAGGAACAGTATTATTAGTCCTGCTGCTGCTGATAATGAACAGGAACAGTATTATTAGTCCTGCTGCTGATAATGAACAGGGAACAGTATTATTAGTCCTGCTGCTGATAATGAACAGGAACAGTATTATTAGTCCTGCTGCTGCTGATAATGAACAGGAACAGTATTATTAGTCCTGCTGCTGATAATGAACAGGAACAGTATTATTAGTCCTGCTGCTGATAATGAACAGGGAACAGTATTATTAGTCCCAAGGCTGCTGATAATGAACAGGGAACAGTATTATTAGTCCTGCTGCTGATAATGAACAGGAACAGTATTATTAGTCCTGCTGCTGCTGATAATGAACAGGGAACAGTATTATTAGTCCCTGCTGCTGATAATGAACAGGAACAGTATTATTAGTCCTGCTGCTGATAATGAACAGGGAACAGTATTATTAGTCCTGCTGCTGATAATGAACAGGAACAGTATTATTAGTCCTGCTGCTGATAATGAACAGGAAACAGTATTATTAGTCCTGCTGCTGATAATGAACAGGGAACAGTATTATTAGTCCTGCTGCTGATGATAATGAACAGGGAACAGTATTATTAGTCCTGCTGCTAATAATGAACAGGGAACAGTATTATTAGTCCTGCTGCTGATAATGAACAGGGAACAGTATTATTAGTCCTGCTGCTGCTGATAATGAACAGGGAACAGTATTATTAGTCCTGCTGCTGATAATGAACAGGGAACAGTATTATTAGTCCTGCTGCTGCTGATAATGAACAGGGAACAGTATTATTAGTCCTGCTGCTGATAATGAACAGGGAACAGTATTATTAGTCCTGCTGCTGCTGATAATGAACAGGGAACAGTATTATTAGTCCTGCTGCTGCTGATAATGAACAGGGAACAGTATTATTAGTCCTGCTGCTGCTGATAATGAACAGGGAACAGTATTATTAGTCCTACTGCTGCTGATAATGAACAGGAACAGTATTATTAGTCCTGCTGCTGATAATGAACAGGGAACAGTATTATTAGTCCTGCTGCTGATAATGAACAGGAAACAGTATTATTAGTCCTGCTGCTGATAATGAACAGGGAACAGTATTATTAGTCCTGCTGTTGATAATGAACAGGGAACATTATTATTAGTCCTGCTGCTGATAATGAACAGGGAACAGTATTATTAGTCCTGCTGCTGGTAATGAACAGGGGAACAGTATTATTAGTCCTGCTGCTGCTGATAATGAACAGGAACAGTATTATTAGTCCTGCTGCTGATAATGAACAGGGAACAGTATTATTAGTCCTGCTGATAATGAACAGGGAACAGTATTATTAGTCCTGCTGCTGATAATGAACAGGGAACAGTATTATTAGTCCTGCTGCTGCTGATAATGAACAGGGAACAGTATTATTAGTCCTGCTGCTGATAATGAACAGGGAACAGTATTATTAGTCCCTACTGTTGCTGATAATGAACAGGAACAGTATTATTAGTCCTGCTGCTGCTGATAATGAACAGGAACAGTATTATTAGTCCTGCTGCTGATAATGAACAGGAAACAGTATTATTAGTCCTGCTGCTGATAATGAACAGGGAACAGTATTATTAGTCCTGCTGTTGATAATGAACAGGAACATTATTATTAGTCCTGCTGCTGATAATGAACAGGGAACAGTATTATTAGTCCTGCTGCTGGTAATGAACAGGGAACAGTATTATTAGTCCTGCTGCTGCTGATAATGAACAGGGAACAGTATTATTAGTCCTGCTGCTGATAATGAACAGGGAACAGTATTATTAGTCCTGCTGCTGATAATGAACAGGGAACAGTATTATTAGTCCAGTTGCTGCTGATAATGAACAGGGAACAGTATTATTAGCCCTGCTGCTGATAATGAACAGGGAACAGTATTATTAGTCCTGCTGCTGCTGATAATGAACAGGGAACAGTATTATTAGTCCTGCTGCTGCTGATAATGAACAGGGAACAGTATTATTAGTCCTGCTACTGCTGATAATGAACAGGGAACAGTATTATTAGTCCTGCTGCTGATTATAATGAACAGGGAACAGTATTATTAGTCCTGCTGCTAATAATGAACAGGGAACAGTATTATTAGTCCTGCTGCTGCTGATAATGAACAGGGAACAGTATTATTAGTCCCTGCTGCTGTAATGAACAGGGAACAGTATTATTAGTCCTGCTGCTGATAATGAACAGGGAACAGTGTTATTAGTCCTGCTGCTGCTAATAATGAACAGGGAACAGTATTATTAGTCCTGCTGCTAATAATGAACAGGGAACAGTATTATTAGTCCTGCTGCTGATAATGAACAGGGAACAGTATTATTAGTCCTGCTGCTGATAATGAACAGGGAACAGTATTATTAGTCCTGCTGCTGCTGATAATGAACAGGGAACAGTATTATTAGCCCTGCTGCTGATAATGAACAGGGAACAGTAGTGTTAGTCCTGCTACTGCTGATAATGAACAGGGAACAGTGTTATTAGTCCTGCTGCTGCTGATAATGAACAGGGAACAGTATTATTAGTCCAGTTGCTGCTGATAATGAACAGGGAACAGTATTATTAGCCCTGCTGCTGATAATGAACAGGGAACAGTATTATTAGTCCTGCTGCTGCTGATAATGAACAGGGAACAGTATTATTAGTCCTGCTGCTGCTGATAATGAACAGGGAACAGTATTATTAGTCCTGCTGCTGCTAATAATGAACAGGGAACAGTATTATTAGTCCTGCTGCTGATAATGAACAGGGAACAGTGTTATTAGTCCTGCTGCTGCTAATAATGAACAGGGAACAGTATTATTAGTCCTGCTGCTGCTGATAATGAACAGGGAACAGTATTATTAGTCCTGCTACTGCTGATAATGAACAGGGAACAGTATTATTAGTCCTGCTGCAGCTGATAATGAACAGGGAACAGTATCATTAGTCCTGCTGCTGCTGATAATGAACAGGGAACAGTATTATTAGTCCTGCTGCTGCTGATAATGAACAGGAAACAGTATTATTAGTCCTGCTGCTGCTGATAATGAACAGGGAACAGTATTATTAGTCCTGCTGCTGATAATGAACAGGGAACAGTATTATTAGTCCTGCTGCTGCTGATAATGAACAGGGAACAGTATTATTAGTCCTGCTGCTAATAATGAACAGGGAACAGTATTATTAGTCCTGCTGCTGCTGATAATGAACAGGGAACAGTATTATTAGTCCTGCTGCTGCTAATAATGAACAGGGAACAGTATTATTAGTCCTGCTGCTGCTGATAATGAACAGGGAACAGTATTATTAGTCCTGCTGCTGATAATGAACAGGAAACAGTATTATTAGTCCTGCTGCTGATAATGAACAGGGAACAGTATTATTAGCCCTGCTGCTGATAATGAACAGGGAACAGTATTATTAGTCCTGCTGCTGATGATAATGAACAGGGAACAGTATTATTAGTCCTGCTGCTGATAATGAACAGGGAACAGTATTATTAGTCCTGCTGCTGATAATGAACAGGGAACAGTATTATTAGTCCTGCTGTTGATAATGAACAGGGAACAGTATTATTAGTCCTGCTGCTGATAATGAACAGGGAACAGTATTATTAGTCCTGCTACTGCTGATAATGAACAGGGAACAGTATTATTAGTCCTGCTACTGCTGATAATGAACAGGGAACAGTATTATTAGTCCTGCTGCTGCTGATAATGAACAGGGAACAGTATTATTAGTCCTGCTGCTGATAATGAACAGGAACAGTATTATTAGTCCTGCTGCTGATAATGAACAGGGAACAGTATTATTAGTCCTGCTGCTGCTGATAATGAACAGGGAACAGTATTATTAGTCCTGCTGCTGCTGATAATGAACAGGAACAGTATTATTAGTCCTGCTACTGCTGATAATGAACAGGGAACAGTATTAAACAGTATCATTAGTCCTGCTGCTGCTAATAATGAACATCCTGCTGCTGCTGATAATGAACAGGGAACAGTATTATTAGTCCTGCTGCTGATAATGAACAGGGAACAGTATTATTAGTCCTGCTGCTTGATAATGAACAGGGAACAGTATTATTAGTCCTGCTGCTGATAATGAACACAGTATTATTAGTCCTGCTGCTGATAATGAACAGGGAACAGTATTATTAGTCCTGCTGCTGATGATAATGAACAGGGAACAGTATTATTAGTCCTGCTGCTAATAATGAACAGGGAACAGTATTATTAGTCCTGCTGCTAATAATGAACATGAACAGGGAACAGTATTATTAGTCCCGTTGCTGCTGATAATGAACAGACAGGGAACAGTATTATTAGTCCTGCTGCTGATAATGAACAGGGAACAGTATTATAGTATTATTAGTCCTGCTGCTGCTGATAATGAACAGGGAACAGTATTATTAGTCCTGCTGCTGATAATGAACAGGAACAGTATTATTAGTCCTGCTGCTGCTGATAATGAACAGGGAACAGTATTATTAGTCCTGCTGCTGATAATGAACAGGAACAGTATTATTAGTCCTGCTGCTGCTGATAATGAACAGGAACAGTATTATTAGTCCCGTTGCTGCTGATAATGAACAGGGAACAGTATTATTAGTCCTGCTGCTGCTGATAATGAACAGGGAACAGTATTATTAGTCCTGCTGTTGATAATGAACAGGGAACATTATTATTAGTCCTGCTGCTGATAATGAACAGGGAACAGTATTATTAGTCCTGCTGCTGGTAATGAACAGGGAACAGTATTATTAGTCCTGCTGCTGCTGATAATGAACAGGAAACAGTATTATTAGTCCTGCTGCTGCTGATAATGAACAGGGAACAGTATTATTAGTCCTGCTGCTGATAATGAACAGGGAACAGTATTATTAGTCCTGCTGCTGCTGATAATGAACAGGGAACAGTATTATTAGTCCTGCTGCTGATAATGAACAGGGAACAGTATTATTAGTCCTGCTGCTGATAATGAACAGGGAACAGTATTATTAGTCCAGTTGCTGCTGATAATGAACAGGGAACAGTATTATTAGCCCTGCTGCTGATAATGAACAGGGAACAGTATTATTAGTCCTGCTGCTGCTGATAATGAACAGGGAACAGTATTATTAGTCCTGCTGCTGCTGATAATGAACAGGGAACAGTATTATTAGTCCTGCTACTGCTGATAATGAACAGGGAACAGTATTATTAGTCCTGCTACTGCTGATAATGAACAGGGAACAGTATTATTAGTCCTGCTACTGCTGATAATGAACAGGGAACAGTATTATTAGTCCTGCTACTGCTGATAATGAACAGGAAACAGTATTATTAGTCCTGCTACTGCTGATAATGAACAGGGAACAGTATTATTAGTCCTGCTGCTGCTGATAATGAACAGGGAACAGTATTATTAGTCCTGCTGCTGCTGATAATGAACAGGGAACAGTATTATTAGTCCTGCTGCTGCTGATAATGAACAGGGAACAGTATTATTAGTCCTGCTACTGCTGATAATGAACAGGGAACAGTATTATTAGTCCTGCTGCTGCTGATAATGAACAGGGAACAGTATCATTAGTCCTGCTGCTGCTGATAATGAACAGGGAACAGTATTATTAGTCCTGCTGCTGCTGATAATGAACAGGAAACAGTATTATTAGTCCTGCTGCTGCTGATAATGAACAGGGAACAGTATTATTAGTCCTGCTACAAGATAATGAACAGGGAACAGTATTATTAGTCCTGCCTGCTGCTGATAATGAACAGGGAACAGTATTATTAGTCCTGCTGCTAATAATGAACAGGGAACAGTATTATTAGTCCTGCTGCTGATAATGAACAGGGAACAGTATTATTAGTCCTGCTGCTGCTAATAATGAACAGGGAACAGTATTATTAGTCCTGCTGCTGCTGCTGATAATGAACAGGGAACAGTATTATTAGTCCTGCTGCTGATAATGAACAGGAAACAGTATTATTAGTCCTGCTGCTGATAATGAACAGGGAACAGTATTATTAGCCCTGCTGCTGATAATGAACAGGGAACAGTATTATTAGTCCTGCTGCTGATGATAATGAACAGGGAACAGTATTATTAGTCCTGCTGCTGATAATGAACAGGGAACAGTATTATTAGTCCTGCTGCTGATAATGAACAGGGAACAGTATTATTAGTCCTGCTGTTGATAATGAACAGGAACAGTATTATTAGTCCTGCTGCTGATAATGAACAGGGAACAGTATTATTAGTCCTGCTGCTGATAATGAACAGGGAACAGTATTATTAGTCCTGCTACTGCTGATAATGAACAGGGAACAGTATTATTAGTCCTGCTGCTGCTGATAATGAACAGGGAACAGTATTATTAGTCCTGCTGCTGCTGATAATGAACAGGGAACAGTATTATTAGTCCTGCTGCTGCTGATAATGAACAGGGAACAGTATTATTAGTCCTGCTGCTGCTGATAATGAACAGGGAACAGTATTATCTGTCCTGCTGCTGCTGATAATGAACAGGGAACAGTATTATTAGTCCTGCTACTGCTGATAATGAACAGGGAACAGTATTATTAGTCCTGCTGCTGCTGATAATGAACAGGGAACAGTATCATTAGTCCTGCTGCTGCTAATAATGAACAGGGAACAGTATTATTAGTCCTGCTGCTGCTGATAATGAACAGGGAACAGTATTATTAGTCCTGCTGCTGATAATGAACAGGAAACAGTATTATTAGTCCTGCTGCTGATAATGAACAGGGAACAGTATTATTAGCCCTGCTGCTGATAATGAACAGGGAACAGTATTATTAGTCCTGCTGCTGATGATAATGAACAGGGAACAGTATTATTAGTCCTGCTGCTGATAATGAACAGGGAACAGTATTATTAGTCCTGCTCTGCGATAATGAACAGGGAACAGTATTATTAGTCCTGCTGCTGATAATGAACAGGGAACAGTATTATTAGTCCTGCTGCTGCTGATAATGAACAGGGAACAGTATTATTAGTCCTGCTGCTAATAATGAACAGGGAACAGTATTATTAGTCCTGCTGCTGCTGATAATGAACAGGGAACAGTATTATTAGTCCTGCTGCTGCTAATAATGAACAGGAACAGTATTATTAGTCCTGCTGCTGCTGATAATGAACAGGGAACAGTATTATTAGTCCTGCTGCTGATAATGAACAGGAAACAGTATTATTAGTCCTGCTGCTGATAATGAACAGGGAACAGTATTATTAGCCCTGCTGCTGATAAGGAACAGGGAACAGTATTATTAGTCCTGCTGCTGATGATAATGAACAGGGAACAGTATTATTAGTCCTGCTGCTGATAATGAACAGGGAACAGTATTATTAGTCCTGCTGCTGATAATGAACAGGGAACAGTATTATTAGTCCTGCTGTTGATAATGAACAGGGAACAGTATTATTAGTCCTGCTGCTGATAATGAACAGGGAACAGTATTATTAGTCCTGCTGCTGGTAATGAACAGGGAACAGTATTATTAGTCCTGCTGCTGCTGATAATGAACAGGGAACAGTATTATTAGTCCTGCTGCTGATAATGAACAGGGAACAGTATTATTAGTCCTGCTGCTGATAATGAACAGGGAACAGTATTATTAGTCCAGTTGCTGCTGATAATGAACAGGGAACAGTATTATTAGCCCTGCTGCTGATAATGAACAGGGAATAGTATTATTAGTCCTGCTGCTGCTGATAATGAACAGGAACAGTATTATTAGTCCTGCTGCTGCTGATAATGAACAGGGAACAGTATTATTAGTCCTGCTACTGCTGATAATGAACAGGGAACAGTATTATTAGTCCTGCTACTGCTGATAATGAACAGGGAACAGTATTATTAGTCCTGCTACTGCTGATAATGAACAGGGAACAGTATTATTAGTCCTGCTACTGCTGATAATGAACAGGGAACAGTATTATTAGTCCTGCTACTGCTGATAATGAACAGGGAACAGTATTATTAGTCCTGCTGCTGCTGATAATGAACAGGGAACAGTATTATTAGTCCTGCTGCTGCTGATAATGAACAGGGAACAGTATTATTAGTCCTGCTGCTGCTGATAATGAACAGGGAACAGTATTATTAGTCCTGCTACTGCTGATAATGAACAGGGAACAGTATTATTAGTCCTGCTGCTGATAATGAACAGGGAACAGTATCATTAGTCCTGCTGCTGCTAATAATGAACAGGGAACAGTATTATTAGTCCTGCTGCTGCTGATAATGAACAGGGAACAGTATTATTAGTCCTGCTGCTGATAATGAACAGGAAACAGTATTATTAGTCCTGCTGCTGATAATGAACAGGGAACAGTATTATTAGCCCTGCTGCTGATAATGAACAGGGAACAGTATTATTAGTCCTGCTGCTGATGATAATGAACAGGGAACAGTATTATTAGTCCTGCTGCTGATAATGAACAGGGAACAGTATTATTAGTCCTGCTGCTGATAATGAACAGGGAACAGTATTATTAGTCCTGCTGTTGATAATGAACAGGGAACAGTATTATTAGTCCTGCTGCTGATAATGAACAGGGAACAGTATTATTAGTCCTGCTGCTGGTAATGAACAGGGAACAGTATTATTAGTCCTGCTGCTGCTGATAATGAACAGGGAACAGTATTATTAGTCCTGCTGCTGATAATGAACAGGGAACAGTATTATTAGTCCTGCTGCTGATAATGAACAGGGAACAGTATTATTAGTCCAGTTGCTGCTGATAATGAACAGGGAACAGTATTATTAGCCCTGCTGCTGATAATGAACAGGGAACAGTATTATTAGTCCTGCTGCTGATAATGAACAGGGAACAGTATTATTAGTCCTGCTGCTGCTGATAATGAACAGGGAACAGTATTATTAGTCCTGCTACTGCTGATAATGAACAGGGAACAGTATTATTAGTCCTGCTACTGCTGATAATGAACAGGGAACAGTATTATTAGTCCTGCTACTGCTGATAATGAACAGGAACAGTATTATTAGTCCTGCTACTGCTGATAATGAACAGGGAACAGTATTATTAGTCCTGCTACTGCTGATAATGAACAGGGAACAGTATTATTAGTCCTGCTGCTGCTGATAATGAACAGGGAACAGTATTATTAGTCCTGCTGCTGCTGATAATGAACAGGGAACAGTATTATTAGTCCTGCTGCTGCTGATAATGAACAGGGAACAGTATTATTAGTCCCAAGCTGCTGCTGATAATGAACAGGGAACAGTATTATTAGTCCTGCTGCCTTTGATAATGAACAGGGAACAGTATCATTAGTCCTGCTGCTGCTGATAATGAACAGGAACAGTATTATTAGTCCTGCTGCTGCTGATAATGAACAGGGAACAGTATTATTAGTCCTGTTGTTGCTGATAATGAACAGGAACAGTATTATTAGTCCCTGCTGCTGCTGATAATGAACAGGGAACAGTATCATTAGTCCTGCTGCTGCTGATAATGAACAGGGAACAGTATTATTAGTCCTGCTGCTGCTGATAATGAACAGGGAACAGTATTATTAGTCCTGCTGCTGCTGATAATGAACAGGAACAGTATTATTAGTCCTGCTGCTGATAATGAACAGGAACAGTATTATTAGTCCTGCTGCTGATTATAATGAACAGGGAACAGTATTATTAGTCCTGCTGCTAATAATGAACAGGGAACAGTATTATTAGTCCTGCTGCTGCTGATAATGAACAGGGAACAGTATTATTAGTCCCAAGTTGCTGCTAATAATGAACAGGGAACAGTATTATTAGTCCTGCTGCTGATAATGAACAGGGAACAGTGTTATTAGTCCTGCTGCTGCTAATAATGAACAGGGAACAGTATTATTAGTCCTGCTGCTAATAATGAACAGGGAACAGTATTATTAGTCCTGCTGCTGATAATGAACAGGGAACAGTATTATTAGTCCTGCTGCTGATAATGAACAGGGAACAGTATTATTAGTCCTGCTGCTGCTGATAATGAACAGGGAACAGTATTATTAGCCCTGCTGCTGATAATGAACAGGGAACAGTAGTGTTAGTCCTGCTACTGCTGATAATGAACAGGGAACAGTGTTATTAGTCCTGCTGCTGCTGATAATGAACAGGGAACAGTATTATTAGTCCAGTTGCTGCTGATAATGAACAGGGAACAGTATTATTAGTCCTGCTGCTGATAATGAACAGGGAACAGTATTATTAGTCATGTGCTTCTTGAGGGAGGGGTTCAAAACATTTTAGGATTCTGTTTGTGCTGTGGCACAATCGCTGCGTTCCCAATGGTGAAAAGTAGTTAATTATATAGGGAACATGATGCCATTTGGGACCAAGCACAATGTGTTGTCGTTTTCAGTATCCCCAGACATCGTAGTCGTGGATAATTGTGTCTTGAACGATGTGAAAAGAGGGAGGCTGTATGAATGATGGAAGATGAGGAGGTTTCCAGCAGACTGTCAGTCTCTTCCTCTGTATGCTGTATGAATGATGGAAGATGAGGTTTCCAGCAGACTGTCAGTCTCTTCCTCTGTATGCTGTATGAATGATGGAAGATGAGGTTTCCAGCAGACTGCCAGTCTCTTCCTCTGTATGCTGTATGAATGATGGAAGTTGAGGAGGTTTACAGCAGACTGTCAGTCAGTCTCTTCCTCTGTATGCTGTATCTCTCTGCCTCTGTCTGTTTCTTATCCCTCCCTCACTCCATAACTCCAAGCCCCCTGTCTCCAACTCCCTCAATTACTCTCTCTCTCTCTCTCTCTCTCTCTCTCTCTCTCTCTCTCTCTCTCTCTCTCTCTCTCTCTCTCTCTCTCTCTCTCTCTCTCTCTCTCTCTCATCCTCTCCTCCTGTCTCTCTTCCCCTCCCTCTCTCATCCTCTCCTCCTGTCTCTCTCTCCAGTGGTTCTCAGTCGACAGCAGCGGAGGGTCCAGTTGATGAGGATCCACCAGAAGGAAGAGAGGATGCAGAAAGCAGTGAGGAAGAAGACGAAGAAGAGACAGAAGCAACAACAGCAGAAGCAGTACCACCACCCTCCTCCACGTACCACCACCACCACCAACAACAAACCCCTCCTCCCTGAGCCTATCACCTACCACAGGAACCCAAACCACACTCTACGCTTCGATGGGGATGTGCTCTCTCCTGTAAGACCCTGGCTTTCTGTCTCTCTGCCTGTATGAGTCCCAAATGGCACCCTTTTCCCCCTTTGGGCCCGGCGGGCCAAAAGCAGTACACTATAGGGAATACTGTATCTATTTGCCCATCTCAATGGGTGTCAATATGTCTGTGTCAATATATATTTGTGTCTATTTCAGTGTCTGTAAATAAACTCAGCAAAAAAAGAAACATACCTTTTTCAGGACCCTGTCTTTCAAAGATAATTTGTAAAAAATCCAAATAACTTCACAGATTTTCATTGTAAAGGGTTTTAACACTGTTTCCCATGCTTGTTCAATGAACCATAAACAATTAATGCACCTGTGGAACGGTCGTTAAGACACTAACAGCTTATAGACGGTAGGCAGTTAAGGTCACAGTTATGAAAACTTAGGACACTAAAGAGGGCTTTCTACTTACTCTGAAACACACCAAAAGAAAATGCCCTGGATCCCTGCTCATCTGCGTGAACATGCCTTAGGCATGCTGCAAGGAGGCATGAGGACTGCAGATGTGGCCATGGCAATAAATTGCAATGTCCGTACTGTGAGACTCCTAAGACTAGCGCTACAGGAGACAGGACGGACAGCTGATCGTCCTCGCAGTGGCAGACCACGTGTAACAACACCTGCACAGGATCGGTACATCACACCTGAGGGACAGGTACAGGATAGCAACAACAACTGCCCGAGTTACAACAGGAATGCACAATCCCTCCATCAGTGCTCAGACTGTCCTCAGTAGGCTGGACTGAGGGCTTGTAGGCCTGTTGTAAGGCAGGTCCTCACCAGACATCACCGGCAACAACGTCGCCTATGGGCACAAACCCACGGTCACTGGACCAGACAGGTCTGGCAAAAAGTGCTCCTCACTGACGATTCGCGGTTTTGTCTCACCAGGGGTGATGGTCGGATTCGTGTTTATTGTCGAAGGAATGAGCGTTACACCGAGGCCTGTACTCTGGAGCGGGATCGATTTGGAGGTGGAGGGTCCGTCATGGTCTGGGGCAGTGTGTCACAGCATCATCAGACTGAGGTTGTCATTGCAGGTTCATCTCAACGCTGTGCGTTACAGTGAAGACATCCTCCTCCCTCATGTGGTACCCTTCCTGCAGGCTCATCCTGACATGACCCTTCATTCATGACAATGCCACTAGCCATACTGCTCGTTCTGTGCGTGTTTTCCTGCAAGACAGGAATGTCAGTGTTCTGCCATGGCCAGAGAAGAGCCCGGATCTCAATCCCATTGAGCACGTCTGGGACCTGTTGTATCGGAGGGTGAGGGCTAGGGCCGTTCCCCCCCCGAAATGTCCGGGAACTTGCAGGTGCCTTGGTAGAAGAGTGGGGTAACATCTCACAGCAAGAACTGGCAAATCTGGTGCAGTCCATGAGGAGGAGATGCACTGCAGTACTTAATGCAGCTGGTGGCCACACCAGATACTGACTGTTAATTTTCACCCCACCCCATTGTTCAGGGACACGTTATTCAATTTCTGTTAGTCACATGTCTGTGGAACTTGTTCAGTTTATGTCTCAGTTGTTGAATCTTATGTTCATACAAATATTTACACATGTTAACTTTGCTGAAAATTTTACGCAGTTGACAGTGAGAGGATGTTTATTTTTTTGCTGAGTTTATGTATGTGTGCCTCTCAATATATCTTCTGTAAAACTGTGCCTGTCTTCCATCTGTCTTCATATTTCTTAATCTATGTCGATCACTGTCTGTTTGTCTTGGCTCTGGACAAACCCTCTCCCTCTCCCTCTCCCTCTCCCTCTCCCTCTCCCTCTCCCTCCCTCCCTCCCTCCCTCCCTCCCTCTCCCTCTTCCTCCCTCTCCCTCCCTCTCCCTCCCTCTTCCTCCCTCCTCAGAGTTACTGCTCTAGTTTCCGGGACAGACAGGTGGGACAGACGGGGGTACCTCTCACCACGCAGGCCCATCGCCAGGCACCACATAGCTGACCGAGACTACGACTGTGGATCCCAAGTACCCCTTACCGCCCCCAATGGACCGGCTGTACGGGTGTGACAATGACAATGCCCCATAGTGTTCTGGAGTGGTGCTGTCTTGTCCATTCATTGTCCAGAAAAGGTCTTCAGTGTTTGGATTGAACGTTAATATATATACCATGCTGTGGTTATCTGCTGTCGTTCCTACGTCTCAGCTCTTAAAGGGTGCAAGGAAGCACTGACTGAAGTCTTCACAGCATCTATTTTTGAAGTGTTACAATTTCCCAGAAAATGTACTGTAGGTCAATACACTACCCGCAAGTCATTTTTGAAGTGTTACAATTTCCCAGAATACCTGCAAACTTCTTTGGGAGGTGGTTTAGTTTTTGGTACCCTCCAAAAAAATGAAAATAAAGACTGAAAAATCAACAGGAATTCAACAAAACATTGGTTTACTTTAGGACCCCCAAAAGATGTGATTGTGTCTCAATGTAATCAAGGAATGAAATTATTGTTATTTTCAAGTGCTATTTATTTTTGGGGTGTATTTGTGTTCCGTTTGCAGTGTACAAATGTTATATTCGGCCCCCGACCATCCCATCCAGCCATCCCCCCAGCCATCCCCGACCATCCCCCCAAAACCATCCCATCCAGCCATCCCCCCAGCCATCCCCTCGACCATCCCCTCAACCATCCCTTCCAGCCATCCCCCCTCCTAACCATCCCATCCAGCCATCCGCTCCGAATTATGGCCTGCTGTGATACTTTATACAGTATGTTATTACAGCCGAGGTGGCCTGCTGTGATACTGTATACAGTATGTTATTACAGCCGAGGTGGCCTGCTGTGATACTGTATACAGTATGTTATTACAGCCGAGGTGGCCTGCTGTGATACTGTATACAGTATGTTATTACAGCCGAGGTGACCTGCTGTGATACTGTATACAGTATGTTATTACAGCTGAGGTGGCCTGCTGTGATATGTGGGCTAGTGCTGATTTGTTTGGTAGGAGTAATGTATTTACTCCTACAGTGGTTCGTCCTTTAAAAGTTGCGGCGTACTGCAGCACAGCTTGCGGGCTGCCGCAGAATTCTATGGCACGTTATTTTTAAGTGTCAGCCATTGTTCATATTAATGGTAGTTAGTGCTAGTTTGACCACCAGGGGGCATCTTTAAGAAACAAAGTTATTAAATCGCTCATTAATTTGTGCATGTCATCACACAGCATACAAGTCATCCATGTATTTAAATACAGTCAAACATTTTAGTTATAAAACTAAATGACAAAGGGAGCCTTGATTACTTTTACAATCACCGCTAAAACGATTGAATTAATTAATGCATTTTACAGTTATTGATATTGGCTGTACTAGAGACTTTAAAACCTATTATGGGATGTACGTATGTTTTGAAAATGTAGCTTAATTAATTTGGTTAATATTATGGTGTTTCTATTCCAAGAAAAACGGAAATGCATTTCTCACTGTAGCCGAATGTAGGCCTAAGGATTTCAGTTAGGAAAATATGGCGCTATACGTGACAGTCATCCAGACTGCGATAGAATAAGATAACATCCCCTCAACAAGTCCATTAGACACCGTGTTTACTTGTTTACCTTCCGCTACACCACTGGTTGGTACATTACACGTCTTCCTCTGTGTCAGGTTTAGGACTGTACCAAGTATACCACTGGTTGGTACATTACATGTCTACCTCTGTGTCAGGTTTAGGACTGTACCAAATACACCACTGGTTGGTACATTTCACATCTCCCTCTGTCAGGTTTAGGACTGTACCAAGTATACCACTGGTTGGTACATTACATGTCTACCTCTGTGTCAGGTTTAGGACTGTACCAAGTACACCACATGAAGGGGGAGATCATTTCAAAGGCTAATGAAGGTACTGAAAGCTTTGCCTCAAGACTGTTATTTCCTGTTATCCAGTGTGAAATTGTGTCTTTGTGTTATTGATGCTCTGAGTATTCTGAGGACAGCTACCGGTTTGTAAGTACTGTATTATTTGATGACGAGGGCTGGGATTCAACCGAAGGCGTGTTATAGAAGAGCACACTGACGTTCGCAGACATCGCATTCACGGTAAACATGGTGAATGTCGGATCAAGTGTAAATTACCTTTCAAAGGCACAATACCTGTACACTGAATAGAGTGATGTCTGGTACGTTGCTCTATAACACACCTCGGATGGTATCCAGGCTTTTATGAGGAAGGTCTGTACGATTACACGATTTTCACTTTTACTCTATGGTCGGCGGGTTGGTTTCCATGGCTGTGTGTCCCAAACGACGCTCTATTCCCTATATAGTGCACTACTTTTGTACAGCGTCCATAGGGCTCTGGTCAAAAGTAGTATACTATGTAGGTATAAGGGTGCCATGTGGTACGTACCCTATGAGTTGAAGCATTATTCTGTCATGTGTGCAAAGGGGGGGGTCACTTAAACAGAAGATCTGAGCCTTGTATTAAATATAATTATCATTGAGCATGTATTTGTATAAACCTGGATATGATAAACATTGTGATTCTAAAGT
The DNA here is from genome assembly GCA_030435695.1 of Brachymystax lenok tsinlingensis. Taxonomy (NCBI): domain Eukaryota; kingdom Metazoa; phylum Chordata; class Actinopteri; order Salmoniformes; family Salmonidae; genus Brachymystax; species Brachymystax lenok. The sequence goes on along the minus strand of CM059781.1, from coordinate 3,162,026 downwards.
CGCAGTTTGTTGTTTACACACATACAGTAGCTACACATGCGACCGACCACCTCTGTTCGGAGGCAGGGTAGCTTAGTTGTTAGAGCTGTTGGACTAGTAAACCGAAAGTGTTGCAAGTTCAATCCCCGAGCTGACAAAGGTAAAAATCAGACGGGGGTACCCTCACCACGGCAGGCCCATTGCCAGGCACCACATAGCTGACTGAGACTACGACTGTGGATCCCAAGTACCCCTTACCGCCCCCAATGGACCGGCTGTACGGGTGTGACAATGACAATGCCCCATAGTGTTCTGGAGTGGTGCTGTCTTGTCCATTCATTGCCCAGAAAAGGTCTTCAGTGTTAATATATATACCATGCTGTGGTTCCCTGCTGTCGTCGTTCCTACGTCTCAGCTCTTAAAGGGTGCAAGGAAGCACTGACTGAACAAGGCAGTTAACCCCACTGTTCCTAGGCCGTCATTGAAAATAAGAATTTGTTCTTAACTGACTTGCCTAGTTTTTGGTCTTATGTAGCAACTTTTGAAATTGTTTTTTTTTTTTTACATGGGATAAAAGTAGAGGCTCAGAGCTACAAAATGGAATATTATACACAGCAGTTGAGGAAACAATGGGAAATAATTCTGCTTTGAAAGTTTTTAAACTTGAATGATTTTGTGCACCTGCTGGAGAGCTCCTACACCCCATTCAGTATTGTTCACACCCTCCTAAGCCTTAGCCCCACCCATCTCTTTAAGGATTCACGTGTGAGGCCGTGTGCTAAACAGAGGGAGTTTGGAGACTAAAAACAAAGTGGTAAAAGTAGTAGCCTAAAAGTAGTAGCCTAAAAATACACTTTAATCTAGTCCTAATCTGACTTTGGTACAGGTAGTGTTGTTTTTTCACATTACCGTCTATGGTAAACACACACTATATCAAATCAAATCTATGTTTATTTGTCACATGCACAGGATACAGAAGGTGTAAATGGTACAATGAAACGGTTACTTGCATAGTACTAGTAATATCAAAAAACAGAAAGATAAAAATAGTTTATAATTATTAGATGATGCTAACCCAGACACACTTGTCTAAATTGATGGGTCATGTGAAAGAAATGCTATAACCCCCCCCTCAGCCACATCTAGCTAAGTGGACGGGTCACTATTGTCTACACATGTACACATGTTCATGAAATACAGTAGATGGCCGTCATGGTGGCAGCACCATGTTGTGGGGATGTTTTTCAGAGGCAGGGACTGGGAGACTAGTCAGGATTGAGGGAAAGATGAACGGAGCAAAGTACAGAGAGATCCTTGATGAAAACCTACTTCAGAGTGCTCAGGTCTTCAGACTGGGGCGAAGGTTCACCTTCCAACAGGACAACGACCCTAAGCACACAGTCAAGACAAGACAAGAATGTCCTTGAGTGGCCCAGCCAGAGCCCGGACTTGAACCCGATCGAACATCTCTGGAGAGACCTGAAAATAGCTGTGCATCCAACCTGACAGAGCTTGAGAGGATCTGAAGAGAAGAATGGGAGAAACTCCCCAAACACAGGTGTGCCAAGCTTGTAGAGTCATACCCAAGAAGATTCAAGGCTGTAATCGCTGCCAAAGGCGCTTCAACAAAGTACTGAGTAAAGGGTCTGAATACTTATGTAAATGTGATATTTAAGTTTTTTATTTTATTTGCAAAAATGTCAAAAAATGTCAGTTTTTGCTTCATCATTATGGGGTTACGTGTGTAGATTTATGAGGGGAAAAAACTATTTAATACATTTTAAACTGTAACGTAACAAAATGTGGAAAAGGTCAAGGGGTTTGAATACTTTCCGAATGCACCATATATAGGTCTTGGATGGCAGGAAGCTTGGCCCCAGTGATGAACTGGGCCCTACGCACTTCCCTCTGTGGTGCCTTATGGTCGGATGCCAAGCAGTTGCCATACCAGGCGGTGATGCAACCGGTCAGGATGCTCTCGATGGTGCAGCTATAGAACTTTTGGAGGATCTGGGGACCCATGCCAAATCTTTTCAGTTTCCTGAGGGGGAAAAGGTGTTGTCTTCACGACTGTCTTGGTGTGTTTGGACCATGATAGTTTGTCTGTGATGTGGACGCCAAGGAACTTGAAACTCTCGACCAGCTCCACTACAGCCCCGTCGATGTGAATGGGGGCCTGGTCGGCCCCTCCTTTCCTGTAGTCCACGATCATCTCCTTTGTCTTGATCACATTAAGGGAGAGGTTGCTGTCTCTGACCTCCTCCCTATAGGCTGTCTCATCGTTGTCGGTGACACTGTTTTGTGTTGTCATCAAACTTAATGACGGTGTCATCAAACTTAATGACGGTGTCATCAAACTTAATGACGGTGTCATCAAACTTAATGACGGTGTCATCAAACTTAATGACGGTGTCATCAAACTTAATCGCGCTTGTCCACACAGTCGTGGGTGAACAGGGAGTACAGGAGGGGACTGAGCACGCACCCCTGAGGGGCCCCAGTGTTGAGGATCAGCGTGGCGGATGTGTTGTTGCCTACCCTCACCACTTGGGGGCAGTGCGTCAGGAAGTCCAGGGTCCATTTGCAGAGGGAGGTGTTTAGTCCCAGGGTCCTTAGCTTAGTGATGAGCTTTGTGGGAAGTATGGTGTTGAACGCTGAGCTGTAGTCAATGAACAGCATTCTCACGTAGGCGTTCCTTTTGTCCAGGTGGGAAAAGGCAACGTGGAATGCGATTGTCTCATCTGTGTGTCGTTCAAAAACGCCTGTCGTTCATTTTGTTACCTGTCCGGTCCTATCAGAAATGGCGTTGTTTCCTCGTTAGTATGCCTCAGGTACAATAGTACAATAGTACACGCAAATAAATATTTAGCACTTATTAGCAAATTATTAGTGTATTGGTGGTGTACAACGCT
>CM059781.1:2808700-3159035 GCA_030435695.1 Brachymystax lenok tsinlingensis | reverse complement strand
TGCTAATTCTCTATCTCTACTGTGTTAATTCTCTATCTCTACTGTGTTAATTCTCTCTTTCTCTACTGTGTTAATTCTCTATCTCTACTGTGTTAATTCTCTATTTCTCTACTGTGTTAATTATCTTTCTTATCTACAGGGGAGTTATGGAGACTACTGCTCTCCTACTGTCCTGCTATACAACAACAACTGACCCTGCCGCTGAGCGTCACTGACATGACATGGCTGTCGTTTCCTACTCACTCTAAGATGGCGGATACCAACTCACTGCTCGTACAGTATCACGCTCCATTCAACCTTTGGTTGCATTCTAAAGAAATGTTTTCACTCTGAAGCACACCAGCAATCCCCTCTTCCACCATGTTTTCACTCTGAAGCACACCAGCAATCCCCTCTTCCACCATGCATTCACTCTGAAGCACACCAGCAATCCCCTCTTCCACCATGCTTTCACTCTGAAGCACACCAGCAATCCCCTCTTCCACCATGTTTTCACTCTGAAGCACACCAGCAATCCCTCTTCCACCATGTTTTCACTCTGAAGCACACCAGCAATCCCTCTTCCACCATGCATTCACTCTGAAGCACACCAGCAATCCCTCTTCCACCATGCTTTCACTCTGAAGCACACCAGCAATCCCTCTTCCACCATGCATTCACTCTGAAGCACACCAGCAATCCCTCTTCCACCATGCTTTCACTCTGAAGCACACCAGCAATCCCTCTTCCACCATGTTTTCACTCTGAAGCACACCAGCAATCCCCTCTTCCGTCATGTTTTCACTCTGAAGCACACCAGCAATCCCCTCTTCCACCATGCTTTCACTCTGAAGCACACCAGCAATCCCCTCCTCCACCATGTTTTCACTCTGAAGCACACCAGCAATCCCCTCTTCCGTCATGTTTTCACTCTGAAGCACACCAGCAATCCCCTCTTCCGTCATGTTTTCACTCTGAAGCACACCAGCAATCCCCTCTTCCACCATGTTTTCACTCTGAAGCACACCGGCAATCCCCTCTTCCACCATGTTTTCACTCTGAAGCACACCAGCAATCCCCTCTTCCACCATGTTTTCACTCTGAAGCACACCAGCAATCCCCTCTTCCACCATGTTTTCACTCTGAAGCACACCAGCAATCCTCTTCCACCATGTTTTCACTCTGAAGCACACCAGCAATCCCTCTTCCACCATGTTTTCACTCTGAAGCACACCAGCAATCCCCTCTTCCACCATGTTTTCACTCTGAAGCACACCAGCAATCCCCTCTTCCACCATGTTTTGCTAAATGTCAAGCAATTCCAGACCAACAACAGATGTCCAGTATATCACCGTATTAAAATATTAGGGGCCCATAATCGAACAGTCCAAAATGCCCAAGCTAATAACTTAATAAAAAATGTATTACAGAGGTAGTTTCAGTGACTTCTACTTCATACGGTTTGAGTCAAATCTACTTTCATTGTCCTCCAACAGTGGGCGCTCCTGAATATGATGAGCTCTTGTCTTCAGTGTTTACTGACATGGTGTTACTGTATAACCTCTGACCTCTCATGCAGTCCGTCTGACCCCTGACCTCTCACCTGAGTTTGAGTTTCTGCAGGTCGTCAGCCAGGTTGTCTCTCTCCACCTCCATGCGGGCTCTGTCATTGGACATGCCGTCCACCTGACGCCTCAGCTCTCTCATCTCCTCCTCGTACATCTCGGCCACGCGGGTCGGCTCGCGGCCCCTCAGCCTCTCAATCTCCACCACCAGAGTAGCGTTCTGCTGCTCCAGGAAACGGACCTTCTCGATGTAGCTGGCGAACCGGTCGTTCAGGTGCTGCAGCTCTGCCTTCTCATTGGTCCTGGTGTCCAGGAAGTCGCGGTTCGTGGCGTCGGCCAAGTTGAAGTCCAGCTTCTCTCCCATCCCGGCGTACGAGCGCATCGCGCCGCCGGAGGAGGAACGAATGCTGCCGGAGGAGTAGCTGGGGCGGGCGGAAGTCTTGGTCATCTCGTACACTCTGGAGGACATCTGGGCCGAGCCGGAGGAACCGCGCCCGCCGTGGGAGAACATGGAGGACATGCCTGCGGTGGATCCAATACCGGAGCCGAAGGTCCGGCGGTAGGAGGAGGCTGACTGGGCGGACTGGGAGGAGAAGGACTTGCTCATGGTGGACGTTGTCCCGAGGGTCTGGCTGGAGGAACTGGGTTGCTGTTGGAGGTGGATGACTGAATGAGGGGCTGTTGGACAGGAGATCTGCTATTTGTAGACATACAACGCCCACTCCATAACTCCAAGCCCCCTGTCTCCAACTCCCTCAATTACTCTCTCTCTCTCTCTCTCTCTCTCTCTCTCTCTCTCTCTCTCTCTCTCTTCGTCTCTCTCTCTCTCTCTCTCTCTCTCTCTCTCTCTCTCTCTCTCTCTCTCTCTTCTCTCTGTCTCTCTCTTCTCTGTCTCTGTCTCTCTCTTCTCTCTGTCTCTCTCTTCTCTGTCTCTGTCTCTCTCTTCTCTCTCTCTCTCGTTTTTTTATTCAAACTCTTTGATTCAGCTGTCATGGGGTCTAGTTTCCAGTAGCAGGGTGGAGTCTGGCCAGAGAGAGGGTGTACCATGCGGGGGTGTAGGGGGGAGGCGGGAAGGAGAGGGAGTGTACTGTGTGGGGGGGTGTGAGGAGGGAAGGAAGGCGTGGGGGCGTGGGTGGGTGGGGGGGTATCAGTATTGTGGTTCTCTTACAAAGATGGCTTCTGGTTACCGTTAGTTACCCTACGTATCTCTTATCACAGAACACAAATAGACTACACCTTGGTAGACGCAGATATGTACCCTTTAAACTCTACCATGTTGCTGTTTTCACAATGTGTCAACGACTGAGGTCCATTTTTACTGGCAGTGGATATGATGTCAGGAGAACCGGAGGTTTCAGTTGTTGTGTCAGAGCTGGAGGTCACCCACTTCCTCATGACCTTACTGCAGGATCCATCTAATGAGCTCACACACATTGGGCCCTGTGTGTGTGTGTGTGTGTGTGTGTGTGTGTGTGTGTGTGTGTGTGTGTGTGTGTGTGTGTGTGTGTGTGTGTGTGTGTGTGTGTGTGTGTGTGTGTGTGTGTGCAGCCATGACATTTCCCATGGCAAAACCTGAGTAAGCCAGCATGCCTGGTCAGGTAGCAGGGCAGAGGGCCAGAACAGAACATGGTAGCGAAGACCTCATCCAGTGGAGGAGGCCCAGACTACTGAGTCACTACTGGGATATTCTCTGGCTCTGATGATCAACAGATACCATCTGACTACTGTCTGACCTGATGATAAACAGATACCATCTGACTACTGTCTGACCTGATGATAAACAGATACCACCTGACTACTGTCTGACCTGATGATAAACAGATACCACCTGACTACTGTCTAGTCTGACCTGATGATAAACAGATACCACATGACTACTGTCTGACCTGATGATAAACAGATACCACATGACTACTGTCTGACCTGATGATAAACAGATACCACCTGACTACTGTCTAGTCTGACCTGATGATAAACAGATACCACCTGACTACTGTCTGACCTGATGATAAACAGATACCATCTGACTACTGTCTGACCTGATGATAAACAGATACCACCTGACTACTGTCTGACCTGATGATCAACAGAAACCATCTGACTACAGTCTGACCTGATGATAAACAGATACCACATGACTACTGTCTAGTCTGACCTGATGAAAAACAGAAACCACCTGACTACTGTCTAGTCTGACCTGATGATAAACAGAAACCACCTGACTACTGTCTAGTCTGACCTGATGATAAACAGATACCACCTGACTACTGTCTAGTCTGACCTGATGATAAACAGAAACCACATGACTACTGTCTGACCTGATGATAAACAGATACCACATGACTACTGTCTGACCTGATGATAAACAGATACCACCTGACTACTGTCTAGTCTGACCTGATGATAAACAGATACCACATGACTACTGTCTGACCTGATGATAAACAGATACCACATGACTACTGTCTGACCTGATGATAAACAGATACCACCTGACTACTGTCTAGTCTGACCTGATGATAAACAGATACCACATGACTACTGTCTGACCTGATGATAAACAGATACCACATGACTACTGTCTGACCTGATGATAAACAGAAACCACCTGACTACTGTCTGACCTGATGATAAACAGATACCACCTGACTACTGTCTGACCTGATGATAAACAGATACCACCTGACTACTGTCTGACCTGATGATAAACAGATACCACCTGACTACTGTCTGACCTGATGATAAACAGATACCACCTGACTACTGTCTGACCTGATGATAAACAGATACCACCTGACTACTGTCTGACCTGATGATAAACAGATACCACCTGACTACTGTCTGACCTGATGATAAACAGATACCACCTGACTACTGTCTGACCTGATGATAAACAGATACCACCTGACTACTGTCTGACCTGATGATAAACAGATACCACATGACTACTGTCTAGTCTGACCTGATGATCAACAGATACCATCTGACTACTGTCTGACCTGATGATAAACAGATACCATCTGACTACTGTCTGACCTGATGATAAACAGATACCACCTGACTACTGTCTGACCTGATGATAAACAGATACCACCTGACTACTGTCTAGTCTGACTCTGGATGATAAACAGATACCACATGACTACTGTCTGACCTGATGATAAACAGATACCACATGACTACTGTCTGACCTGATGATAAACAGATACCACCTGACTACTGTCTAGTCTGACCTGATGATAAACAGATACCACCTGACTACTGTCTGACCTGATGATAAACAGATACCATCTGACTACTGTCTGACCTGATGATAAACAGATACCACCTGACAACTGTCTGACCTGATGATCAACAGAAACCATCTGACTACAGTCTGACCTGATGATAAACAGATACCACATGACTACTGTCTAGTCTGACCTGATGAAAAACAGAAACCACCTGACTACTGTCTAGTCTGACCTGATGATAAACAGAAACCACCTGACTACTGTCTAGTCTGACCTGTGATAAACAGATACCACCTGACTACTGTCTAGTCTGACCTGATGATAAACAGAAACCACATGACTACTGTCTGACCTGATGATAAACAGATACCACATGACTACTGTCTGACCTGATGATAAACAGATACCACCTGACTACTGTCTAGTCTGACCTGATGATAAACAGATACCACATGACTACTGTCTGACCTGATGATCAACAGATACCACCTGACTACTGTCTGACCTGATGATAAACAGAAACCACCTGACTACTGTCTGACCTGATGATAAACAGATACCACCTGACTACTGTCTGACCTGATGATCAACAGATACCACCTGACTACTGTCTGACCTGATGATAAACAGATACCACCTGACTACTGTCTGACCTGATGATAAACAGATACCACCTGACTACTGTCTGACCTGATGATAAACAGATACCACCTGACTACTGTCTGACCTGATGATAAACAGATACCACCTGACTACTGTCTGACCTGATGATAAACAGATACCACCTGACTACTGTCTGACCTGATGATAAACAGATACCACCTGACTACTGTCTGACCTGATGATAAACAGATACCACATGACTACTGTCTAGTCTGACCTGATGATCAACAGATACCATCTGACTACTGTCTGACCTGATGATAAACAGATACCATCTGACTACTGTCTGACCTGATGATAAACAGATACCACCTGACTACTGTCTGACCTGATGATAAACAGATACCACCTGACTACTGTCTAGTCTGACCTGATGATAAACAGATACCACATGACTACTGTCTGACCTGATGATAAACAGATACCACATGACTACTGTCTGACCTGATGATAAACAGATACCACCTGACTACTGTCTAGTCTGACCTGATGATAAACAGATACCACCTGACTACTGTCTGACCTGATGATAAACAGATACCACCTGACTACTGTCTAGTCTGACCTGATGATAAACAGATACCACATGACTACTGTCTGACCTGATGATAAACAGATACCACATGACTACTGTCTGACCTGATGATAAACAGATACCACCTGACTACTGTCTAGTCTGACCTGATGATAAACAGATACCACATGACTACTGTCTGACCTGATGATAAACAGATACCACATGACTACTGTCTGACCTGATGATAAACAGAAACCACCTGACTACTGTCTGACCTGATGATAAACAGATACCACCTGACTACTGTCTGACCTGATGATAAACAGATACCACCTGACTACTGTCTGACCTGATGATAAACAGATACCACCTGACTACTGTCTGACCTGATGATAAACAGATACCACCTGACTACTGTCTGACCTGATGATAAACAGATACCACCTGACTACTGTCTGACCTGATGATAAACAGATACCACCTGACTACTGTCTGACCTGATGATAAACAGATACCACCTGACTACTGTCTGACCTGATGATAAACAGATACCACCTGACTACTGTCTGACCTGATGATAAACAGATACCACATGACTACTGTCTAGTCTGACCTGATGATCAACAGATACCATCTGACTACTGTCTGACCTGATGATAAACAGATACCATCTGACTACTGTCTGACCTGATGATAAACAGATACCACCTGACTACTGTCTGACCTGATGATAAACAGATACCACCTGACTACTGTCTAGTCTGACCTGATGATAAACAGATACCACATGACTACTGTCTGACCTGATGATAAACAGATACCACATGACTACTGTCTGACCTGATGATAAACAGATACCACCTGACTACTGTCTAGTCTGACCTGATGATAAACAGATACCACCTGACTACTGTCTGACCTGATGATAAACAGATACCATCTGACTACTGTCTGACCTGATGATAAACAGATACCACCTGACAACTGTCTGACCTGATGATCAACAGAAACCATCTGACTACAGTCTGACCTGATGATAAACAGATACCACATGACTACTGTCTAGTCTGACCTGATGAAAAACAGAAACCACCTGACTACTGTCTAGTCTGACCTGATGATAAACAGATACCACCTGACTACTGTCTGACCTGATGATAAACAGATACCATCTGACTACTGTCTGACCTGATGATAAACAGATACCACCTGACAACTGTCTGACCTGATGATCAACAGAAACCATCTGACTACAGTCTGACCTGATGATAAACAGATACCACATGACTACTGTCTAGTCTGACCTGATGAAAACAGAAACCACCTGACTACTGTCTAGTCTGACCTGATGATAAACAGAAACCACCTGACTACTGTCTAGTCTGACCTGTGATAAACAGATACCACCTGACTACTGTCTAGTCTGACCTGATGATAAACAGAAACCACATGACTACTGTCTGACCTGATGATAAACAGATACCACATGACTACTGTCTGACCTGATGATAAACAGATACCACCTGACTACTGTCTAGTCTGACCTGATGATAAACAGATACCACATGACTACTGTCTGACCTGATGATCAACAGATACCACCTGACTACTGTCTGACCTGATGATAAACAGAAACCACCTGACTACTGTCTGACCTGATGATAAACAGATACCACCTGACTACTGTCTGACCTGATGATCAACAGATACCACCTGACTACTGTCTGACCTGATGATAAACAGATACCACCTGACTACTGTCTGACCTGATGATAAACAGATACCACCTGACTACTGTCTGACCTGATGATAAACAGATACCACCTGACTACTGTCTGACCTGATGATAAACAGATACCACCTGACTACTGTCTGACCTGATGATAAACAGATACCACCTGACTACTGTCTGACCTGATGATAAACAGATACCACCTGACTACTGTCTGACCTGATGATAAACAGATACCACATGACTACTGTCTAGTCTGACCTGATGATCAACAGATACCATCTGACTACTGTCTGACCTGATGATAAACAGATACCATCTGACTACTGTCTGACCTGATGATAAACAGATACCACCTGACTACTGTCTGACCTGATGATAAACAGATACCACCTGACTACTGTCTAGTCTGACCTGATGATAAACAGATACCACATGACTACTGTCTGACCTGATGATAAACAGATACCACATGACTACTGTCTGACCTGATGATAAACAGATACCACCTGACTACTGTCTAGTCTGACCTGATGATAAACAGATACCACCTGACTACTGTCTGACCTGATGATAAACAGATACCACCTGACTACTGTCTGACCTGATGATAAACAGATACCATCTGACTACTGTCTGACCTGATGATAAACAGATACCACCTGACTACTGTCTGACCTGATGATCAACAGAAACCATCTGACTACAGTCTGACCTGATGATAAACAGATACCACATGACTACTGTCTGACCTGATGATAAACAGATACCACCTGACTACTGTCTGACCTGATGATAAACAGATACCACATGACTACTGTCTAGTCTGACCTGATGATCAACAGATACCATCTGACTACTGTCTGACCTGATGATAAACAGATACCATCTGACTACTGTCTGACCTGATGATAAACAGATACCACCTGACTACTGTCTGACCTGATGATAAACAGATACCACCTGACTACTGTCTAGTCTGACCTGATGATAAACAGATACCACATGACTACTGTCTGACCTGATGATAAACAGATACCACATGACTACTGTCTGACCTGATGATAAACAGATACCACCTGACTACTGTCTAGTCTGACCTGATGATAAACAGATACCACCTGACTACTGTCTGACCTGATGATAAACAGATACCATCTGACTACTGTCTGACCTGATGATAAACAGATACCACCTGACTACTGTCTGACCTGATGATCAACAGAAACCATCTGACTACAGTCTGACCTGATGATAAACAGATACCACATGACTACTGTCTAGTCTGACCTGATGAAAAACAGAAACCACCTGACTACTGTCTAGTCTGACCTGATGATAAACAGAAACCACCTGACTACTGTCTAGTCTGACCTGTGATAAACAGATACCACCTGACTACTGTCTAGTCTGACCTGATGATAAACAGAAACCACATGACTACTGTCTGACCTGATGATAAACAGATACCACATGACTACTGTCTGACCTGATGATAAACAGATACCACCTGACTACTGTCTAGTCTGACCTGATGATAAACAGATACCACATGACTACTGTCTGACCTGATGATAAACAGATACCACCTGACTACTGTCTGACCTGATGATAAACAGAAACCACCTGACTACTGTCTGACCTGATGATAAACAGATACCACCTGACTACTGTCTGACCTGATGATAAACAGATACCACCTGACTACTGTCTGACCTGATGATAAACAGATACCACCTGACTACTGTCTGACCTGATGATAAACAGATACCACCTGACTACTGTCTGACCTGATGATAAACAGACACCACATGACTACTGTCTAGTCTGACCTGATGATCAACCGATACCACCTGACTACTGTCTGACCTGATGATCAACAGATACCACATGACTACTGTCTGACCTGATGATAAACAGATACCACCTGACTACTGTCTGACCTGATGATAAACAGATACCACCTGACTACTGTCTGACCTGATGATCAACAGATACCACCTGACTACTGTCTGACCTGATGATAAACAGATACCACCTGACTACTGTCTGACCTGATGATCAACAGATACCACCTGACTACTGTCTGACCTGATGATCAACAGATACCACCTGACTACTGTCTGACCTGATGATAAACAGATACCACCTGACTACTGTCTGACCTGATGATAAACAGATACCACATGACTACTGTCTGACCTGATGATCAACAGATACCACATGACTACTGTCTGACCTGATGATAAACAGATACCACATGACTACTGTCTGACCTGATGATAAACAGAAACCACCTGACTACTGTCTGACCTGATGATAAACAGATACCACCTGACTACTGTCTGACCTGATGATAAACAGATACCACCTGACTACTGTCTGACCTGATGATAAACAGATACCACCTGACTACTGTCTGACCTGATGATAAACAGATACCACCTGACTACTGTCTGACCTGATGATAAACAGATACCACCTGACTACTGTCTGACCTGATGATAAACAGATACCACATGACTACTGTCTAGTCTGACCTGATGATCAACCGATACCACCTGACTACTGTCTGACCTGATGATAAACAGATACCACATGACTACTGTCTGACCTGATGATAAACAGATACCACCTGACTACTGTCTGACCTGATGATAAACAGATACCACCTGACTACTGTCTGACCTGATGATAAACAGAAACCATCTGACTACTGTCTGACCTGATGATCAACAGAAACCACCTGACTACTGTCTGACCTGATGATCAACAGATAACAGATACCACATGACTACTGTCTGACCTGATGATCAACAGATACCACATGACTACTGTCTGACCTGATGATCAACAGATACCACCTGACTACTCTCTGACCTGATGATCAACAGATACCACCTGACTACTGTCTGACCTGATGATAAACAGATACCACCTGACTACTGTCTGACCTGATGATCAACAGATACCACCTGACTACTGTCTGACCTGATGATCAACAGATACCACATGACTACTGTCTGACCTGATGATCAACAGATACCACATGACTACTGTCTGACCTGATGATCAACAGAAACCACCTGACTACTGTCTGACCTGATGATAAACAGATACCACATGACTACTGTCTGACCTGATGATCAACAGAAACCACCTGACTACTGTCTGACCTGATGATAAACAGATACCACCTGACTACTGTCTGACCTGATGATAAACAGATACCACATGACTACTGTCTAGTCTGACCTGATGAAAAACAGAAACCACCTGACTACTGTCTAGTCTGACCTGATGATAAACAGAAACCACCTGACTACTGTCTAGTCTGACCTGATGATAAACAGATACCACCTGACTACTGTCTAGTCTGACCTGATGATAAACAGAAACCACATGACTACTGTCTGACCTGATGATAAACAGATACCACATGACTACTGTCTGACCTGATGATAAACAGATACCACCTGACTACTGTCTAGTCTGACCTGATGATAAACAGATACCACATGACTACTGTCTGACCTGATGATAAACAGATACCACATGACTACTGTCTGACCTGATGATAAACAGATACCACCTGACTACTGTCTAGTCTGACCTGATGATAAACAGATACCACATGACTACTGTCTGACCTGATGATAAACAGATACCACATGACTACTGTCTGACCTGATGATAAACAGAAACCACCTGACTACTGTCTGACCTGATGATAAACAGATACCACCTGACTACTGTCTGACCTGATGATAAACAGATACCACCTGACTACTGTCTGACCTGATGATCAACAGATACCACCTGACTACTGTCTGACCTGATGATAAACAGATACCACCTGACTACTGTCTGACCTGATGATCAACAGATACCACCTGACTACTGTCTGACCTGATGATCAACAGATACCACCTGACTACTGTCTGACCTGATGATAAACAGATACCACCTGACTACTGTCTGACCTGATGATAAACAGATACCACATGACTACTGTCTGACCTGATGATCAACAGATACCACATGACTACTGTCTGACCTGATGATAAACAGATACCACATGACTACTGTCTGACCTGATGATAAACAGAAACCACCTGACTACTGTCTGACCTGATGATAAACAGATACCACCTGACTACTGTCTGACCTGATGATAAACAGATACCACCTGACTACTGTCTGACCTGATGATAAACAGATACCACCTGACTACTGTCTGACCTGATGATAAACAGATACCACCTGACTACTGTCTGACCTGATGATAAACAGATACCACCTGACTACTGTCTGACCTGATGATAAACAGATACCACATGACTACTGTCTAGTCTGACCTGATGATCAACCGATACCACCTGACTACTGTCTGACCTGATGATAAACAGATACCACATGACTACTGTCTGACCTGATGATAAACAGATACCACCTGACTACTGTCTGACCTGATGATAAACAGATACCACCTGACTACTGTCTGACCTGATGATAAACAGAAACCATCTGACTACTGTCTGACCTGATGATCAACAGAAACCACCTGACTACTGTCTGACCTGATGATCAACAGATAACAGATACCACATGACTACTGTCTGACCTGATGATCAACAGATACCACATGACTACTGTCTGACCTGATGATCAACAGATACCACCTGACTACTGTCTGACCTGATGATCAACAGATACCACCTGACTACTGTCTGACCTGATGATAAACAGATACCACCTGACTACTGTCTGACCTGATGATCAACAGATACCACCTGACTACTGTCTGACCTGATGATCAACAGATACCACATGACTACTGTCTGACCTGATGATCAACAGATACCACATGACTACTGTCTGACCTGATGATCAACAGAAACCACCTGACTACTGTCTGACCTGATGATAAACAGATACCACATGACTACTGTCTGACCTGATGATCAACAGAAACCACCTGACTACTGTCTGACCTGATGATAAACAGATACCACCTGACTACTGTCTGACCTGATGATAAACAGATACCACATGACTACTGTCTAGTCTGACCTGATGAAAAACAGAAACCACCTGACTACTGTCTAGTCTGACCTGATGATAAACAGAAACCACCTGACTACTGTCTAGTCTGACCTGATGATAAACAGATACCACCTGACTACTGTCTAGTCTGACCTGATGATAAACAGAAACCACATGACTACTGTCTGACCTGATGATAAACAGATACCACATGACTACTGTCTGACCTGATGATAAACAGATACCACCTGACTACTGTCTAGTCTGACCTGATGATAAACAGATACCACATGACTACTGTCTGACCTGATGATAAACAGATACCACATGACTACTGTCTGACCTGATGATAAACAGATACCACCTGACTACTGTCTAGTCTGACCTGATGATAAACAGATACCACATGACTACTGTCTGACCTGATGATAAACAGATACCACATGACTACTGTCTGACCTGATGATAAACAGAAACCACCTGACTACTGTCTGACCTGATGATAAACAGATACCACCTGACTACTGTCTGACCTGATGATAAACAGATACCACCTGACTACTGTCTGACCTGATGATAAACAGATACCACCTGACTACTGTCTGACCTGATGATAAACAGATACCACCTGACTACTGTCTGACCTGATGATAAACAGATACCACCTGACTACTGTCTGACCTGATGATAAACAGATACCACCTGACTACTGTCTGACCTGATGATAAACAGATACCACCTGACTACTGTCTGACCTGATGATAAACAGATACCACCTGACTACTGTCTGACCTGATGATAAACAGATACCACATGACTACTGTCTAGTCTGACCTGATGATCAACAGATACCATCTGACTACTGTCTGACCTGATGATAAACAGATACCATCTGACTACTGTCTGACCTGATGATAAACAGATACCACCTGACTACTGTCTGACCTGATGATAAACAGATACCACCTGACTACTGTCTGAGTCTGACCTGATGATAAACAGATACCACATGACTACTGTCTGACCTGATGATAAACAGATACCACATGACTACTGTCTGACCTGATGATAAACAGATACCACCTGACTACTGTCTAGTCTGACCTGATGATAAACAGATACCACCTGACTACTGTCTGACCTGATGATAAACAGATACCATCTGACTACTGTCTGACCTGATGATAAACAGATACCACCTGACAACTGTCTGACCTGATGATCAACAGAAACCATCTGACTACAGTCTGACCTGATGATAAACAGATACCACATGACTACTGTCTAGTCTGACCTGATGAAAAACAGAAACCACCTGACTACTGTCTAGTCTGACCTGATGATAAACAGAAACCACCTGACTACTGTCTAGTCTGACCTGTGATAAACAGATACCACCTGACTACTGTCTAGTCTGACCTGATGATAAACAGAAACCACATGACTACTGTCTGACCTGATGATAAACAGATACCACATGACTACTGTCTGACCTGATGATAAACAGATACCACCTGACTACTGTCTAGTCTGACCTGATGATAAACAGATACCACATGACTACTGTCTGACCTGATGATAAACAGATACCACCTGACTACTGTCTGACCTGATGATAAACAGAAACCACCTGACTACTGTCTGACCTGATGATAAACAGATACCACCTGACTACTGTCTGACCTGATGATCAACAGATACCACCTGACTACTGTCTGACCTGATGATAAACAGATACCACCTGACTACTGTCTGACCTGATGATAAACAGATACCACCTGACTACTGTCTGACCTGATGATAAACAGATACCACCTGACTACTGTCTGACCTGATGATAAACAGATACCACCTGACTACTGTCTGACCTGATGATAAACAGATACCACCTGACTACTGTCTGACCTGATGATAAACAGATACCACCTGACTACTGTCTGACCTGATGATAAACAGATACCACATGACTACTGTCTAGTCTGACCTGATGATCAACAGATACCATCTGACTACTGTCTGACCTGATGATAAACAGATACCATCTGACTACTGTCTGACCTGATGATAAACAGATACCACCTGACTACTGTCTGACCTGATGATAAACAGATACCACCTGACTACTGTCTAGTCTGACCTGATGATAAACAGATACCACATGACTACTGTCTGACCTGATGATAAACAGATACCACATGACTACTGTCTGACCTGATGATAAACAGATACCACCTGACTACTGTCTAGTCTGACCTGATGATAAACAGATACCACCTGACTACTGTCTGACCTGATGATAAACAGATACCATCTGACTACTGTCTGACCTGATGATAAACAGATACCACCTGACTACTGTCTGACCTGATGATCAACAGAAACCATCTGACTACAGTCTGACCTGATGATAAACAGATACCACATGACTACTGTCTAGTCTGACCTGATGAAAACAGAAACCACCTGACTACTGTCTAGTCTGACCTGATGATAAACAGAAACCACCTGACTACTGTCTAGTCTGACCTGTGATAAACAGATACCACCTGACTACTGTCTAGTCTGACCTGATGATAAACAGAAACCACATGACTACTGTCTGACCTGATGATAAACAGATACCACATGACTACTGTCTGACCTGATGATAAACAGATACCACCTGACTACTGTCTAGTCTGACCTGATGATAAACAGATACCACATGACTACTGTCTGACCTGATGATAAACAGATACCACCTGACTACTGTCTGACCTGATGATAAACAGAAACCACCTGACTACTGTCTGACCTGATGATAAACAGATACCACCTGACTACTGTCTGACCTGATGATAAACAGATACCACCTGACTACTGTCTGACCTGATGATAAACAGATACCACCTGACTACTGTCTGACCTGATGATAAACAGATACCACCTGACTACTGTCTGACCTGATGATAAACAGACACCACATGACTACTGTCTAGTCTGACCTGATGATCAACCGATACCACCTGACTACTGTCTGACCTGATGATCAACAGATACCACATGACTACTGTCTGACCTGATGATAAACAGATACCACCTGACTACTGTCTGACCTGATGATAAACAGATACCACCTGACTACTGTCTGACCTGATGATCAACAGATACCACCTGACTACTGTCTGACCTGATGATAAACAGATACCACCTGACTACTGTCTGACCTGATGATCAACAGATACCACCTGACTACTGTCTGACCTGATGATCAACAGATACCACCTGACTACTGTCTGACCTGATGATAAACAGATACCACCTGACTACTGTCTGACCTGATGATAAACAGATACCACATGACTACTGTCTGACCTGATGATCAACAGATACCACATGACTACTGTCTGACCTGATGATAAACAGATACCACATGACTACTGTCTGACCTGATGATAAACAGAAACCACCTGACTACTGTCTGACCTGATGATAAACAGATACCACCTGACTACTGTCTGACCTGATGATAAACAGATACCACCTGACTACTGTCTGACCTGATGATAAACAGATACCACCTGACTACTGTCTGACCTGATGATAAACAGATACCACCTGACTACTGTCTGACCTGATGATAAACAGATACCACCTGACTACTGTCTGACCTGATGATAAACAGATACCACATGACTACTGTCTAGTCTGACCTGATGATCAACCGATACCACCTGACTACTGTCTGACCTGATGATAAACAGATACCACATGACTACTGTCTGACCTGATGATAAACAGATACCACCTGACTACTGTCTGACCTGATGATGAACAGATACCACCTGACTACTGTCTGACCTGATGATAAACAGAAACCATCTGACTACTGTCTGACCTGATGATCAACAGAAACCACCTGACTACTGTCTGACCTGATGATCAACAGATAACAGATACCACATGACTACTGTCTGACCTGATGATCAACAGATACCACATGACTACTGTCTGACCTGATGATCAACAGATACCACCTGACTACTGTCTGACCTGATGATCAACAGATACCACCTGACTACTGTCTGACCTGATGATAAACAGATACCACCTGACTACTGTCTGACCTGATGATCAACAGATACCACCTGACTACTGTCTGACCTGATGATCAACAGATACCACATGACTACTGTCTGACCTGATGATCAACAGATACCACATGACTACTGTCTGACCTGATGATCAGCAGAAACCACCTGACTACTGTCTGACCTGATGATAAACAGATACCACATGACTACTGTCTGACCTGATGATCAACAGATACCACCTGACTACTGTCTTACCTGATGATAAACAGATACCCTCTGACTACTGTCTGACCTGATGATGAACAGATACCCTCTGACTACTGTCTGGCCTAATGATAAACAGAAACCATCTGACTACTGTCTGACCTGATGATGAACAGAAACCATCTGACTACTGTCTGACCTGATGATAAACAGAAACCCCCTGACTACTTTCTGACCTGATGATAAACAGATACCACCTGACTACTGTCTGACCTGATGATAAACAGAAACCATCTGACTACTGTCTGACCTGATGATAAACAGATACCACATGACTACTGTCTAGTCTGACCTGATGATCAACCGATACCACCTGACTACTGTCTGACCTGATGATAAACAGATACCACATGACTACTGTCTGACCTGATGATAAACAGATACCACCTGACTACTGTCTGACCTGATGATAAACAGATACCACCTGACTACTGTCTGACCTGATGATAAACAGAAACCATCTGACTACTGTCTAGTCTGACCTGATGATAAACAGAAACCACCTGACTACTGTCTAGTCTGACCTGTGATAAACAGATACCACCTGACTACTGTCTAGTCTGACCTGATGATAAACAGAAACCACATGACTACTGTCTGACCTGATGATAAACAGATACCACATGACTACTGTCTGACCTGATGATAAACAGATACCACCTGACTACTGTCTAGTCTGACCTGATGATAAACAGATACCACATGACTACTGTCTGACCTGATGATAAACAGATACCACCTGACTACTGTCTGACCTGATGATAAACAGAAACCACCTGACTACTGTCTGACCTGATGATAAACAGATACCACCTGACTACTGTCTAGTCTGACCTGTGATAAACAGATACCACCTGACTACTGTCTAGTCTGACCTGATGATAAACAGAAACCACATGACTACTGTCTGACCTGATGATAAACAGATACCACATGACTACTGTCTGACCTGATGATAAACAGATACCACCTGACTACTGTCTAGTCTGACCTGATGATAAACAGATACCACATGACTACTGTCTGACCTGATGATAAACAGATACCACCTGACTACTGTCTGACCTGATGATAAACAGAAACCACCTGACTACTGTCTGACCTGATGATAAACAGATACCACCTGACTACTGTCTGACCTGATGATAAACAGATACCACCTGACTACTGTCTGACCTGATGATAAACAGATACCACCTGACTACTGTCTGACCTGATGATAAACAGATACCACCTGACTACTGTCTGACCTGATGATAAACAGACACCACATGACTACTGTCTAGTCTGACCTGATGATCAACCGATACCACCTGACTACTGTCTGACCTGATGATCAACAGATACCACATGACTACTGTCTGACCTGATGATAAACAGATACCACCTGACTACTGTCTGACCTGATGATAAACAGATACCACCTGACTACTGTCTGACCTGATGATCAACAGAAACCACCTGACTACTGTCTGACCTGATGATAAACAGATACCACCTGACTACTGTCTGACCTGATGATCAACAGATACCACCTGACTACTGTCTGACCTGATGATCAACAGATACCACCTGACTACTGTCTGACCTGATGATAAACAGATACCACCTGACTACTGTCTGACCTGATGATAAACAGATACCACATGACTACTGTCTGACCTGATGATCAACAGATACCACATGACTACTGTCTGACCTGATGATAAACAGATACCACATGACTACTGTCTGACCTGATGATAAACAGAAACCACCTGACTACTGTCTGACCTGATGATAAACAGATACCACCTGACTACTGTCTGACCTGATGATAAACAGATACCACCTGACTACTGTCTGACCTGATGATAAACAGATACCACCTGACTACTGTCTGACCTGATGATAAACAGATACCACCTGACTACTGTCTGACCTGATGATAAACAGATACCACCTGACTACTGTCTGACCTGATGATAAACAGATACCACATGACTACTGTCTAGTCTGACCTGATGATCAACCGATACCACCTGACTACTGTCTGACCTGATGATAAACAGATACCACATGACTACTGTCTGACCTGATGATAAACAGATACCACCTGACTACTGTCTGACCTGATGATAAACAGATACCACCTGACTACTGTCTGACCTGATGATAAACAGAAACCATCTGACTACTGTCTGACCTGATGATCAACAGAAACCACCTGACTACTGTCTGACCTGATGATCAACAGATAACAGATACCACATGACTACTGTCTGACCTGATGATCAACAGATACCACATGACTACTGTCTGACCTGATGATCAACAGATACCACCTGACTACTGTCTGACCTGATGATCAACAGATACCACCTGACTACTGTCTGACCTGATGATAAACAGATACCACCTGACTACTGTCTGACCTGATGATCAACAGATACCACCTGACTACTGTCTGACCTGATGATCAACAGATACCACATGACTACTGTCTGACCTGATGATCAACAGATACCACATGACTACTGTCTGACCTGATGATCAACAGAAACCACCTGACTACTGTCTGACCTGATGATAAACAGATACCACATGACTACTGTCTGACCTGATGATCAACAGATACCACCTGACTACTGTCTTACCTGATGATAAACAGATACCCTCTGACTACTGTCTGACCTGATGATGAACAGATACCCTCTGACTACTGTCTGGCCTAATGATAAACAGAAACCATCTGACTACTGTCTGACCTGATGATGAACAGAAACCATCTGACTACTGTCTGACCTGATGATAAACAGAAACCCCCTGACTACTTTCTGACCTGATGATAAACAGATACCACCTGACTACTGTCTGACCTGATGATAAACAGAAACCATCTGACTACTGTCTGACCTGATGATGAACAGATACCACCTGACTACTGTCTGACCTGATGATCAACAGATACCACCTGACTACTGTCTGACCTGATGATGAACAGATACCACATGACTACTGTCTGACCTGATGATCAACAGATACCACCTGACTACTGTCTGACCTGATGATGAACAGATACCACATGACTACTGTCTGACCTGATGATCAACAGATACCACCTGACTACTGTCTGACCTGATGATCAACAGATACCACCTGACTACTGTCTGACCTGATGATGAACAGATACCACATGACTACTGTCTGACCTGATGATCAACAGATACCACCTGACTACTGTCTGACCTGATGATAAACAGATACCACATGACTACTGTCTGACCCTATGACGAACAGATACCATAGGACTACTTTCAAATTAAATTACATTTTATTTGTCACATGCGTTGAATACAACAGGTGGTATCGGCTTACTGCTTACAAGCCCTTAACCAAAGGAGTTCAAGAAATAGAGTTAAGAAGTAAACTAAAGTTAAAAAAAAAAAAAAAAACGTTAAAAAAAAAGTAACACAATAAAATAACAATAACGAGGCTGTATACAGGGGTCAACGTGCGGGGGTACAGGTTAGTCAAGGTAATATTTGTCACTATGGATAGATAGTAAACAGCGAGTAGCAGCAGTGTAAAAACAAAGGGGGGGTCAATGTAAATAGTCTGTGTTGCCATGTGATTGTTCATCAGTCTTATAGCTTGGCGGTAGAAACTGTTGAGGAGGCTTTTGGTCCTAGGTTTGGCGCTCCGGTCTCGCTTGCTGTCCGATAGCAGAGAGAACAGTCTATGACTTGGGTGACTGGAGTCTTTTGATTATTTTTTGGGCCTTCCTCTGACACCGCCTGGTATAGAGGTCCCGAATGGCAGGGAGCTTGGCCCCAGTGATGTACCCGGGCTGTAAGCAGTACCCTCTGAAGCACCTTACGGTCGGATGCCCGAGCAGTTGCCATAACAGGCGGTGATGCAACCGGTCAGGATGCTCTCGATGGTGCAGCTGTAGAACATTTTGGAGGATCTGGGGACCCATGCCAAATCTTTTCAGTCTCCTGAGGGGGGAAAAGGTGTTGTCGTGCCCTCTTCATGACTGTCTTGATGTGCTTGGACCATGACAGTTTCTTTGGTGATGTGGACACCAAGGAACTTGAAACTCATTGCTTCTCATTGCTATTCATTGCTATTTAAGTTATCACATGCCAATACAAGTGAGCCATTACGCGTCACACATAAAAATACAGCTCAGCTGCTGCGGGTGTGTGTGTGTGTTGTGTGTGTGTGTGTTGTGTGTGTGTTGTGTGTGTGTGTGTGTGTGTGTGTGTGTGTGTGTACACGTCTCAGCTGCTGGTGTCACAGCTATTGTTAGCCTGTTAGTCTAAAGTTAGTCACTGCATGGCACAAGAGGGGACCTGTCAGGAAGCAGAAAATAAAACCCCCAGTATCATCTCCTAAACGTTAGACCATGGGGTGATAATGGCGGATAAAACTGACATTTATCGTGGAAGCCTCATTTCAAGTTAGAAAATGTGTAATTCTCTTAAACCCGAAGCAAGGAGCACTGCAGCTCTAGGGAGTTTTGAGTTGGAATGAAAAATGCACAGGTGAAAAGGCATTCCTGGTTAATAGCATTTAGCACTAGGCCTCTCTGTCCTTGACGGTAACATGCACCAGCCATTGCGTGACCTCTTGACAGTATTTATTTTTAATTCCACCTTTATTTTAACTAGGCAAGTCAGTTAAGAACAAATTTGTATTCACAATCACAGCCTACCGGGGAACAGTGGGTTAACTGCCTTGTTCAGGGGGCAGAACAACAGATATTTACCTTGTCAGCTCAGGTATTCGATCCTGCAACCTTTCGGTTACTGGCCCAACGCTCTAACCACTGGGCTACCCTGCCACCCCAGTTAAAGTTACGCATGACAGTGGATTAACCATAGAACAAGCTTGGAACTTGTAAACCGTGCCAATTTGAATGTTAACTCATGGGTAAATTGAAAATACCACTCATTATGCCATCATTGACTTGTGTTATATGTTTTATAGCCCCCCTTGTTCCTGCTTAAATCTTGTTTTCCTCTCCGCTACAGTTCTGCCCGCTCTGACTTCGGCCCCTGTCTCCAGTCCCACGTCTCGTCGGTCCTGCTACTCTGTCCTGGACCCCCACTCCTCTGCGTCCTTGGATTCCTCTCCGGACCTACTTGCCTAAGTCCCAACTCCTCTAGCTCCAGCCTCAGCCTCTGCACCGGGCTTCCTGCAACCCGCCCGAGCTTCTCCTGGCCTGCACTCCATCTTCCCCCTGTGTTTCAATAAATACCTTTTAATTTTTAATTTTTTATTTAACCTTTATTTAACCAGGAAGGGCTCATTGAGATTTGAAATCTATTTTTTCAAGAGCGTCCTGGCCAAGATAGGCAGCACCAAGTCATTACACAATTACAGAGAGACAACATGAAAAACGACTGGTAATCTAGTAAAAACCATAGAATTTACAAGAGTATAACAAAATCATAAAGCAGCTAATTATAAACATTGACAGGTCAGGGAATAAGTCTCAAAATCCTTCATCAGTGATTAAAAACACCAAATGGGACATGTTCTTCCAGTTTAAAAGTATTTTGCAAGGCATTCCAAGACGATGGCGCAGAGTACATAAAAGCCCTTTTTACCAAATTCAGTTTGGACAGCAAGATAAAGTCCTGCGAACGAAGAGAGTACCCACCACGTTTCTGAACAAAAAAATAACAGACATAAAATATTCAGACTTGGCCTTCCTGAGAAGAAAAGAACACTTGTTTTGTGACTGCCTAAAAAAAAGCCAATCAGCATCAGAACATGATTTCCTTGCTTTAGCCCAGGCTAGATTACGTCTGTGAATAATCCAAGACAGCTCAGAAGAAAACCGTGGATTATCCTGCCCTTTAACCATGAACCTGCGGAATGGGGCATGTTTGTTTACTATTTGGAGAAAAAAACATGGTGAAAGAATTTCCAGGCAGTTTCCACATCAGGAATAAGATCAATCTTGCTCCAGTCAAATTAAAACAAGTCATGAAAAAAAGCCTGCTCATTAAAACTCTTCACATTTCTCTTCCGAGTAAAGTGTGAGTGTGTCTTGGGTACCTTAGTATTTCTAACAGGAACAACAGCAACACTTAAATCCATACAGAAAACACCAACCGCAGAATATTATGTGTGAAACATTTCTCAATATCAAATCAATCAGGGTAGATTTATCTGGACATTTGAGAGTGGGTGAATTAATCAACTGGGTAAGATTCATAGAATTACAATACATTCTAAAATCATCAGACACCGGCTTTAACCAACACCAGTCGAGATCACCAATCAAGATAATTTCACTGTAAAGAAGTTTATACAGAAGGTGCATCAGAGAAGGAAATGCATCACCGAGAGCAGAAGGGGGTCTATAACAACCAATCACAGTTATAGAGAGCTGAGGGGGTCTATAACAGCCAATCACAGTTATAGAGAGCTGAGGGGGTCTATAACAGCCAATCACAGTTATAGAGAGCTGAGGGGTCTATAACAGCCAATCACAGTTATAGAGAGCTGAGGGGGTCTATAACAGCCAATCACAGTTATAGAGAGCTGAGGGGGTCTATAACAGCCAATCACAGTTATAGAGAGCTGAGGGGGTCTATAACAGCCAATCACAGATTATAGAGAGCTGGGGGGGTCTATAACAGCCAATCACAGTTATAGAGAGCAGAGGGGGTCTATAACAGCCAATCACAGTTATAGAGAGCAGAGGGGGTCTATAACAGCCAATCACAGTTATAGAGAGCAGAGGGGGTCTATAACAGCCAATCACAGTTATAGAGAGCAGAGGGGGGGTCTATAACAGCCAATCACAGTTATAGAGAGCTGAGGGGGGGTCTATAACAGCCAATCACAGTTATAGAGAGACCCTTTGAAACCTCAAGATTCAAAGCAAGAAATTCCAACTGTTTCCAAATAGTTTCAGACTTTACCACACTTACAAGGAATTTAGTCTTTACATACATAGCCACACCCCCACCTTTCTGAACTCGATCAGTGCGATAAACATTGTAACCATTTATACAAATATCCTTATCAAGAACAGACTTGCTGAGCCAGGTTTCAGAAAACACAACTACATCAGCAGCAGTTGATTCAGCCCAAATCCTAAACCCCATCCATTTTTGACAACAGGCTGCGTACATTTCAATTAAAAATAACAAAACCAGATCTAGATTTAAAATCAGAGGGGGTTTGGAGACATTGCATATCAGGGCCGGGGTTAGGTTGCACGTTACCTGATATCAACAAAATAAGAATAACCAGGCACCTCTGTTTAATAACCTGTTTAATAACCTGTTTAATAACCTGTTCAATAACCTGTTTAATAACCTGTTCAATAACCTGTTTAATAACTTGTTTAATAACCTGTTCAATAACCTGTTCAATAACTTGTTTAATAACCTGTTTAATAACCTGTTTAATAACCTGTTCAATAACCTGTTCAATAACCTGTTCAATAACCTGTTTAATAACCTGTTTAATAACCTGTTTAATAACCTTGTACGGCTTCTCTTTTTTAAAAGACCTATTGCAAGCGAATTCTACAAGTGAGTTTCCAGACAATACAAAACAGTCAATTAAAACCATTAGACTTTGGTAGTGACACAAGTTCGTTCACATCATGCCACAAACGCATCGGCACTTGGCCGAGTGAAAAAGAGCGAGTTCCCGCAGACAAAATGCTACAATACACCTTGGCTACTCCATCCCAGTCTCCTCGTCTGAGTCTGCTCTTGGGTTCACCTGTTCCGCTCTATTTTTATAGAAATAGGTCACGCCTCTGGCTAAACAGAATGCTGACCGTTCAGTCAACGTTCCATCCTGTCCTAGACTATGGTGACGTCATCTACGTGAAATGCAGCCTGCCGCTTCATTAAAGCCGGTAGAGGCAGTTTTACCATGGTGCGCACTTAGTTGTATCATGTGCGACAGGTTTTGCACTCATCGTTGCTTGCCCTATCAGAAAGTAGAATGGCCCTCACGTAGGTCGAAATGCTGCGTTTTATATTCATTTATAAACTCCCTCATCCTTTTACCCATAGACGTATGAGTTACCATACCCAAGTCACAGGGATGGCTAACTCTGAGAATTCTGTCTGTTGGTTACAGACTTAGAAAAAGCAGCTGTTAGTTTCCTTCCGTCCAACGTATGGAATAATCTGCAGAGTTCCCTACAAATGGCTGTATTGGTGCCTTTCGGGCAGTTCAGAGTGTTGATTGAGGACCTCTTTGCTGAAGAATGTGATTGTGTGTGTGTTTTATTTATTTATTTTATGCTGTATTTCCTATGTGTAATTTGTTGTGTAATTGTATGTTGTAGGGCTCCCTTGCAACAGAGACCTTGGTCTCAATGGGACCTCCCTGTGAAACAGAAACAAAAGACTTAGCCTGCTAAAATAGCTAGGCAAGGTACTTTAACTCGTAAACAAAAAAATTAACACTATAAATTAAAGTTTTATTTAACTAGGCAAGACAGTTAAGAACAAATTCTTATTTACGATGACAGCCTACCCGGGGAACAGTGGGTTAACTGTCTTGTTCAGGGGGGCAGAACGACAGATTTTTACCTTGTCAGCTCGACGTTTCGATCCGGGAACTTCTCAGTTACCTGCCGCCCCGTAATGAGGTTGGGAGGTTGGGGACGTATCTAGCTGGCTAGCTTTAAAGCCAACTTCATAAAATTGCTAGGTGTCTAATATTACAGAGAAACAACAAAACGTTGTTGTTTTATTTACTAATCAAGAAGGAATCAATATTGTACATAGCTTGATCAAATTAATTATTAACAAACATACAGTAACTCCTGGGAGTCCTGCCCATCACTGGCAGCTAAAATCAAATCAAACGCTGTACGTGTCACTCTACACTCTCTCTCCTCCTCCACTGACGATACCGAGCTAGAGTATCTAGCGTCCTGCCTGACTACCCAGAATCCTTGCTCCGGCCAGACGCTACGCCACGACCACGGACGTTAGTTTCTTCTTGACTCTGGATATGAGTACCCCCCCGCCCCCCCAACGATTTATAGAACGTGAACACATTCTAAGCGTTCTGATTTGTCCCAGAAACTGATGGGCTGGACCAGAGCCAGAGTACAGGGTTTTGAAAAGTCCCTTTGCCTGGTCCCGTCAGTGTGCTCCTCTGCAAAATACCGCTGACTGATATTTTAAATATAAATATTTATAATAGAATGAGGGCTTAAAGGTGCCCTCTATGAGCAGGACAATCCAGGTTAGCTCCAGGCTCCCACAGTTAAAGTTAATTCAGACACAAGCCTCCTTTAAATTCTGGCAGAGAGCCTCATGTCCGTTAAGCTGTTTGGCCAATGCCAGCCCCACATCCAAGCGAGACGCTGGAGTGTTGTGAGAGACAGACAGATGGACAGACAGACAGACACACACGCTCTGCGTACATTCTGTCTTGTCCTGTCCAGTTCACTGCCAAGAAAAGGAGCTGAGTCAGGATCATTTAGGCTTGTTGGACTAGATCAGCTGCAACACTAAAGGCCAGTTAATACTTGGTCAAACTAGACAATTAGTTAGAATGCGACAAGTGTCGCTGGTCAAAATGACATTTAATTTATACTCCAGGTGGAATGCATGTAGACCGCCGCTGTGACTGTCAGTTCCTTTGTTTTCAGAGAGATGGAAAAAGCTCTGTTACTGTCCGTTGTCATGGCTATCGGACTGCCACGGCAACCAGAGCAAATCCTCCTGTGACAAGACGCAAGGAGTTCAAAATTCTCTGATAGAATGTCCTACTTTTATTTGGTCACACTGCGACAGTAAGATATTCTCTGTAAGCTCTCCATTACCCGTGTAGATAATGATGCCAAAATTAAGACGTTGTCAGCTTAGTTCTACTTTGGTATTGGACCAGTTTTGGCAGCAACGAACCAAAACACTGTTCAGAAAAATTGTCGTTCGATGCCTGGCTTGCTAGGTTGATGTTCACTGAACACGTTTTTTTAAATGGATGGGTTTATTTATATAGAGATCGTATGCTATTTGGGTCATCCGGGTGTCGACGTCACGCAGAGGTTGTCGTTTCGTGTTTATACTTTTTCATAACGACAACGACAAGTTAGATGTCCGACGACAATAGAATGTTCATGATGTCGCTACGACAGTTGTCTACAGACATGTCGATTGACGGACTGTAAACCAGCTTTAAGACACCTCACTAAGAACTCACTGGATTGGATTGGACCAGTTCCAACACTAAGACACCTCACTAAGAACTCACTGGATTGGATTGGACCAGTTCCAACACTAAGACACCTCACTATGAACTCGCTGGATTGGATTGGACCAGTTCCAACACTAAGACACCTCACTAAGAACTCGCTGGATTGGACCAGTTCCAACACTAAGACACCTCACTAAGAACTCACTGGATTGGACCAGTTCCCACACTAAGACACCTCACTAAGAACTGGATGGGATCCATGTTTGCTGTGTACTGACGTTAATAGAAATGAACTTAGCAACCTGCTATACCAGTCAGAAATCAGGTTTAAAAAGTAGTTTATTTATTCTCAATTCTCATGGCTAAATGGGATCTAACCTTAAGACATTGGCTCAAATGTTGCCGTTATAAGTGTCATCTGGTAGACGGATTAAATTGATACGTCAAAGGACAGGAGTTTCCCAGGGTGATTTCCCCCCCTGGAGACTTGATCTGTGATCTCACTATTTCCATAGTAAAAAAACACCCATGATACATCCCAAACCTATTAGCTCAGGACACTGGTCAAAATTAGTGCACTATATAGGGCACAGAGTGCCATTTGGGATAAAAACCCAAGAAATAGTATGTCCCATTTAGAGGTAGGGGTCTTCGATTGCCTGGCAACCCCAAACAGAGGGACAGAAATTGACCTGTGCTCTACATATTCTCAAGCTAATATAGCCCTAAGCTCTGCCCAGTCTGCCGTGTGCCGCTGGCCAACAGTCGTTTAATGTACACCCCGTCTCTGAATAATCCCAACGCTTTTAAATTCTTTCTACAGGGAGTAATGTTGGCACCCAGAACCAATATCGCGTGCATGCTGGTCAGACCATGTTTCATCTGTCACTAAAGAGTATGTACACTCTTAGCAGCTTTTTTTCTATCTAGAACCTAGGAGAACACTTGGAGGAACCCTTTTTGGTTCCAGGTAGAACCAATTTGAGTTATATGTAGAAACCTTTACACAGAGGCTTCTACTTGGAACCCAAAAGAGTTCTAACCTGGAACCAAAAAGGGTTCTATGCGGAACCAAAACAGGTTCTCCTATGGGGACAGCCGAAGAACCCTTATGGGACCATTTTTCTAAGAGTGTAGAGACCACAGCATAAACCTCTACTGTATTTCACTGTGTGCACCTGACCAATGAAATCTAATAGAGTCAGTCTGAATGTCTGACATTTTACAACCCTCCCCTCTCATTCTCACGGACACACAATCCTGGAAATAAGTCCTCCTGCTGACAGCTTCAGTATCAGGCTGGTAGAGGGCTGGTAGAGGGTTGAGAGGGTTGTGGAGAGAGAGAGAGAGAGAGAGAGAGAGAGAGAGAGAGAGAGAGAGAGAGAGAGAGAGAGAGAGAGAGAGAGAGAGAGAGAGAGAGAGAGAGATTACTGAGGTTTAAATATATAGAGTACTGCCCACACTACAATTACTGAGGTTTAAATATATAGAGTACTGCCCACACTACAATTACTGAGGTTTAAATATATAGAGTACTGCCCACACTACAATTACTGAGGTTTAAATATATAGAGTACTGTCCACACTACAATTACTGAGGTTTAAAAATAAGCTCAACTGGACACCTTAATGAGGCAGTGAATGAACTGAGAGAGAAAGCACGCAGGGCATTCTATGCCATCAAAAAACAAATTAAAATTAAAATACCTATTAAAATTTGGCTAAAACTAATTGAATGTGTCATTGAACCAATTGCACGTCATGACAGTGAGGTGTGGGGTCCACTTGCAGAACAAGATTTCACCAAATGGGACAAACACCCCATTGAAACCCTGCATGCTGAGTTCTGTAAGATTCTCCTACATGTCCAGAGGAAAACTACAAACAATACATGCAGGGCAGAATTAGGCCAATATCCACTAATAATAAAAACTCAAAAAAGAACAATTAAGTTTTGGAAACATCTAAAATACAGTGATCCCCTCTCATATCATTACCAAGCCCTGCAATGCCAAGATCTGAGCAAAGAAAAGAGTCCCCTCATCCGGCTGGTCCTGGGGCTGAGTTCACAAACCTGTTCTACTAACACACTGCAGCCTCAGGACCAGAACATCCAATCAATCAGAATAAAGCAAATTACATCACAATCAAAACAAAACTACATTGCTCATTGGGAAACACAAGCACAAAGCAGAATGCAGTGCTATCTGGCCCTAAATCGACAGTACACCATGGCTAACTATTTGACCATGGTTAATGATCAAAACCTTAGAAAAACCTTGACAAAGTACAGGCTCAGTGAGCACAGCCTTGCCATTGAGAAGGGTCGACACAGGAAAACCTGGCTGCCTGTAGAGGAAAGGCTGTGCAACCACTGCACCACAGCAGAACCTGAGACAGAGCTGCATTTCCTGACAAAATGTAAAAAATATAAAACAATTAGAGAGTGTCATTTCCCCACATTTGAAACCCTTATTCAAAGTTTCAAAGACCTCTCTGATGAGAATAGGCTACCCATCCTGTTGGGGGAGGACGCAGAGAGCTGTGGGTTGGCAGCGCACTACATTGCTGCCTGCCATAAGATGAGGGACAGTGTCTGACAGACCAATCAACCTGCATATGTCCTCTACTGTATGCTTAGTGTTATTGTTCAATGTGTGGTCATTTTGACCCTTGGTTATTGTTGTTACTGTTGTCCCGTTGACAATTTTGATTCTTGTTATTTTCATATTGTAAATATCAAAAGTAAGCTTTGGCAATATGTACATTGTTACGTCATGCCAATAAAGCAAATTGAATTGAATTGAATTGAATTGAGAGAGAGAGAGAGAGAGAGAGAGAGAGAGAGAGAGAGAGAGAGAGAGAGAGAGAGAGAGAGAGAGGCCTATGGAAAGTGGCCCTGTAGAGTAGGCGAAGTAGGGAGAAAGAGGGAGTAGGAAACAGGGGGAGAGAGAGAGAGACAGAGACAGACACAGACACAGACACACAGAAGGAGAAACAGGGACCCAGAATGAGAGAGAGAGAGAGAGAGAGAGAGAGAGAGAGAGAGAGAGAGAGAGAGAGAGAGAGAGAGCAGAAATGCCATGACATCTGACATCTGACACGGTGTGTGGGCGGAGGTGTTAGAGAGATGTGGGTGGCAGGGTGGGGGTCATCGGTCAAAAACACACACCCGCTGCCGAGCAACCCACAAAACACACATACACACATGCCAGGGAGGTGAACTACCACACGAGACGAGAGCCACGGTGTGTGAAAGGGAAAAGGAGGGATGGTGAGAGAGAGAGAGAGAGAGAGAGAGAGAGAGAGAGAGAGAGAGAGAGAGAGAGAGTTTCACAACTGAATGGGAAAGTTTCACTGTGGCATGAACAAACCCATAAAATATAATATTTCAAACAAACATATGACCTGTGGTTAATTTTATGCCACATACCCCAAACCTTAAACAACAAACTACATAAAAACATATATGACATAAGACTGTATTAACACTCATAGACCATCTTCATCTGTCATGTCCAGGCCTGAGAAGACAGGCTGGCGTGTTTTGTTTTGGTGTAGGATTTTTCTGTTCTAGGTGTTGTGTTTCTATGTTGGGTTAATGGTTCCCAATTAGAGGCAGCTGTGTGTCGTTGTCTCTAATTGGGAACCATATATATGTTTGGGGTTTTCACTAGTATTTTGTGGGTTATTGTTTGAGCATAGCTTTGTTTGTGTTATTAGTTATGTTTCAACTTTGTTTTGGTCCCAGTTACGTTATTCAATAAAGAATGTATACTGGATACCTTGCTGCGCCTTGGTCTGTCCGTTCTAAAGATCGTGACATCATCTTAGACCTTTTGGTATTTGGTATTTTGGAATTGTATTATGATCCCCATTAGCTGTTGCAAAAGCAGCAGCTACTCTCCCTGGGGTCCCGACACAAAACATGAAAAATAATACAGAATGACATACTGAACATCAATAGACAAGAACAGCTCAAAGACAAAACTACATAAATGTTTTATAAAGGCACACGTAGCCTACATATCAATCCATACACACAAAGTATCTAGGTCGTGTAGAGTAGTTGGAGAGAAGAAGTTGGTATAGAGTAGTTGGACTAGAGTAGTTGGAGTAGAGTAGAGTAGTTGGAGTAGAGTAGTTGGAGTTGAGTAGAGTAGTTGGAGTAGAGTGGTTGGAGTAGAGTAGTTGGAGGGAAGAAGTTGGAGTTGAGTAGAGTAGTTAGACTAGAGTAGTTGGAGTAGAGTAGTTGGACTAGAGTAGTTGGAGTAGAGTAGTTGGAGGGAGTAGAGTAGTTGGAGTAGAGTCGAGTAGTTGGACTAGAGTAGTTGGAGTAGATTATAGTAGTTGTAGTAGAGTAGAGTAGTTGGACTAGAGTAGTTGGACTAGAGTAGCTGGAGTTGAGTAGTTGGAGTTGAGTAGCTGGAGTAGAGTAGTGTAGTTTGAGTTGAGTAGTTGGAGTTGAGTAGAGTAGAGTAGTTGTAGTAGTGTAGTTGGAGTAGAGTAGAGTAGTAGAGTAGAAGTGTTGGATAGAATAGAGTAGTTGGATAGAATAGAGTAGTTGTAGTAGGGTAGAGCAGTTAGGTGAGAGTAGTTGGATAGAAAAGAGTTGTTGGAGTATATTAGTTGGAGTAGATGGAGTATAGTAGTTGGATTAGAGTGCAGTAGTATTCAGAGTAGAGTAGAGTAGAATAAAGTAGTCGGAATACAGTAGTTGGAGAAGAGTAGAGTAGAGTAGTTGGAGGTTTAAGAAAGCATCTAAAGTTTGTAATTTCCACTTTAAAATGTCAGACTTATTTGCCACAATGAAAAACGTATCAACCCCTACAAAGAAGGTCCATTAATTATACTTATTCACATTGTCTGTTGCTGCAGGATTATTTTCCTGCTGTAGCAAACTGGCTCAAATGTACAGTCGTGGCCAAAGGTTTTGAGAATGACACAAATATAAATTTCATAAGTGTCAAAGGCTTTTACTGACAATTACAAGTTGATGCAAAGAGTCAATATTTGCAGTATTGACCCTTCTTTTTCAAGACCTCTGCAATCCGCCCTGGCATGCTGTCAATTAACTTCTGGGCCACATCCTGACTGATGGCAGCCCATCTTGCATAATCAATGCTTGGAGTTTGTCAGAATTTGTGGGTTTTTGTTTGTCCACCCGCCTCTTGAGGATTGACCACAAATTCTCAATGGGATTAAGGTCTGGGGAGTTTCCTGGCCATGGACACAAAATATCGATGTTTTGTTCCCAGAGCCACTTAGTTATCACTTTTGCCTCATGGCAAGGTGCTCCACCATGCTTGAAAAGGCATTGTTCGTCACCAAACTGTTCCTGGATGGTTGGGAGAAGTTGCTGTCGGAGGATGTGTTGGTACCATTCTTTATTCATGGCTGTGTTCTTAGGCAGAATTGTGAGTGAGCCCACTCCCTTGGCAAAGAAGCAACCCCACACATGAATGGTCTCAGGATGCTTTACTGTTGGCATGACACAGGACTGTAGTGCTCACCTTGTCTTCTCCGGAAAAGCTTTTTTCCGGATGCCCCAAACAATCGGAAAGGGGATTCATCAGAGAAAATGACTTTACCCCAGTCCTCAGCAGTCCAATCCCTGTACCTTTTGCAGAATATCAGTCTGCCCCTGATGTTTTTCCTGGAGAGAAGTGGCTTCTTTGCTGCCCTTCTTCACACCAGGCCATCCTCCAAAGTCTTGGCCTCACTGTCCGTGCAGATGCACTCACACCTGCCTGCTGCCATTCCTGAGCAAGCTCTGTACTGGTGGTGCCCTGATCCCGCAGCTAAATCAACTTTAGGAGACGGTCCTGGCGCTTGCTGGACTTTCTTGGAATCATTGTTCTTCCTCTGTCAACCATGGTACCTGCAAGGAAACACGTGCCGTCATCATTGCTTTGCATAAAAAGGACTTCACAACAATTGAACCGCTAACCTTGAAGTTCTTGATGATCCGATAAATGGTTGATTTAGGTGCGATAATACTGGCAGCAATATCCTTGTCTGTGAAGCCCTTTTTATGCAAAGCAATGATGACGGCACGTGTTTCCTTGCAGGTAACCATGGTTGACAGAGGAAGAACAATGATTCCAAGCACCAACCTCCTTCTGAAATTTCCAGTCTGTTATTTGAACTCAATGAGCATGACAGAGTGATCTCCAGCATTGTCCTCGTCAACACTCACACCTGTGTTAACGAGAGAATCCCTGACATGATGTCAGCTGGTCCTTTTGTGGCAGGGCTGAAATGCAGTGGACATATTTTGGCGGGATTCAGTTCATTTGCACGGCAAAGAGGGACTTTGCAATTAATTGCAATTCATCTGATGACTCTTCATGACATTCTGGAGTATACAGTGAGGGAAAAAAGTATTTGATCCCCTGCTGATTTTGTACGTTTGCCCACTGACAAAGAAATTATCAGTCTAGAACTTTAATGGTAGGTTTATTTGAACAGTGAGAGACAGAATAACAACAAAAAAAATCCAGAAAAACGCATGTGAAAAATGTTATTAATGGAATTGCATTTTTATGAGGGAAATAAGTATTTGACCCCACTGAAAAACATGACTCAGTACTTGGTGGCAAAACCCTTGTTGGCAATCACAGAGGTCAGATGTTTCTTGCAGTTGGCCACCAGGTTAGCACACATCTCAGGAGGGATTTTGTCCCACTCCTCTTTGCAGATCTTCTCCAAGTCATTAAGGTTTCGAGGCTGACGTTTGGCAACTCGAACCTTCAGCTCCCTCCACAGATTTTCTATGGGATTAAGGTCTGGAGACTGGCTAGGCCACTCCAGGACCTTAATGTGCTTCTTCTTGAGCCACTCCTTTGTTACCTTGGCCGTGTGTTTTGGGTCCTTGTCATGCTGGAATACCCATCCACGACCCATTTTCAATGCCCTGGCTGAGGTTCTCACCCAGGATTTGACAGTACATGGCCCTGTCCATCGTCCCTTTGATGCGGTGAAGTTGTCCTGTCCCCTTAGCAGAAAAACACCCCCAAAGCGTAATGTTTCCACCTCCATGTTTGATGGTGGGCATGGTGTTCTTGGGGTCATAGGCAGCATTCCTCCTCCTCCAAACACGGCGAGTTGAGTTGATGCCAAAGAGCTCCATTTTGTTCTCATCTGACCACAACACTTTCACCCAGTTGTCCTGTTCATTGGCAAACTTCAGACGGGCATGTATATGTGCTTTCTTGAGCAGGGGGACCTTGCGGGCGCTGCAGGATTTCAGTCCTTCACAGCATGGTGTGTTACCAATTGTTTTCTTGGTGACTATGGTCCCAGCTGCCTTGAGATCATTGACAAGATCCTCCTGTGTAGTTATGGGATGATTCCTCACCGTTTTCATGATCATTGCCACTCCACAAGGTGAGATCTTGCATGGAGCCCCAGGCCGAGGGAGATTGACAGTTCTTTTGTGTTTCTTCCATTTGCGAATAATCGCACCAACTGTTGTCACCTTCTCACCAAGCTGCTTGGCCATGGTCTTGTAGCCCATTCCAGCCTTGTGTAGGTCTACAATCTTGTCCCTGACATCCTTGGAGAGCTCTTTGGTCTTGGCCATGGTGGAGAGTTTGGAATCTGATTGATTGATTGCTTCTGTGGACAGGTGTCTTTTATACAGGTAACAAACTGAGATTAGGAGCACTCCCTTTAAGAGTGTGCTCCTAATCTCAGCTCGTTACCTGTATAAAAGACACCTGGGAGCCAGAAATCTTTCTGATTGAGAGGGGGTCAAATACTTATTTCCCTTATTAAAATGCAAATCAATTTATAAACATTTTCATTGTACTTCTGTAGATGAATGATAATGCAGTGCAGACAAGCAGACACTAGGTGTCACTGCAGCCGTGCCAATTTGTATAAACAGTCACGAAGCCTACATCCTAGTTTGCATGGCAGCAGGTGGTAGGAAGAGGGAGGACATCGAACATATTGGATACTTCACGTTCTCCGTCTCTTTGTGTTCTTCAGTTAGCCCCACAAAAAATGTCGTTGTCACTTTCACTAAATTGGCCCGTGGGGGGGCGGAGGGTATGTGTGGGGTAGCCCTGTTTCATTTGAACATTATTTAAAGATGTCCCTCAGCCTCAGGTGAGTGGTGCTCATTTTATGGTGCATGAGTATATAGCTTACCACTCTGGATATAATAGGTACCTTATTCTTTGACTCGCATGCAAAAGTCAAGCAGTATCAATATCTGCACAGGTTTCTAATGAACTACGCTATCCCTCACCTAAAAGTGGGTTGAGACTCGGTTTCTCTATCCAGAACAGGACAGAAGAAGCAGAACCGACATTGCACATCTAAGGTAAAGACCCCTATGGACCCCGGTAGCTCTCGTTATCGTCTCTTGTGACGTCATTGCGGGTCCCCCTACCAACACAGACATTGTGTGTGTGTGTGTGTGTGTGTGTCTGTGTGTGTTTTGGGTTTCTTCCTCCCCCCTTTTCTTTTTTAAGCCAAACCCAGTTATTGCACTTCAGCGAAAAGGTATTAGCGAAAGGTTTTGTTTCGGGTGAATCCAGCGCGGTATAGGTCTGCTCGTAGATCGGTGAAGAAACATGGGGATTTAATTCGATTTCCAAAAGGGACGTGAATTGGATCGGTGTTGGTACATCAGACGATAGTTGTATTTTTAGGTTGGGTGTCTGTCAAAAAAAAATGAAGCAAGCGAAGCTATGGAGAGCGTTGCTTCTCATGACGGTGTTGTACCACTTTGGGACGTCAATCAGATACGGTAAGATGACATTGGAGTGTCGGGAACGTGCAGGGATGGAAGAGGAGAGGCAGCGGTAGAGGGGGAAACTTCACTAAGCGGCTGCTAGTAAAGTCATGTTTGGATTGAGGTCCGCGGCTTAGAGAAATTGATGATTCACGAGTATTTTCTGTTTACCTTAAAAGATCCGTGTGAAGTTATGAATGGCATTACATTTCAACAAAGTAATGAAATTAAATCGGACAGGGAAGAGATATTGAGAAAATACATTTGTATTAGTTGGATGTTTTTAAATAGATTTTGTGTAGGCTTTTGTAACTTCAATGAACATCTAAACGTTCAATTGATTTACAAAAATAAATATGGTAGCTGTGCAATCGTTTTGCCCTAAGTAATTAATTTTTTATGCGGTTTTAGTTTGACTAGACGAGCATGTCATATTTTTCAGTTGTTTAAAACAACCACAGTTCACTGTTGACAAGGAAAAGTCAAGAAATTAAAAAAATAATAATGTTGGCTTTTATGAAATACACGCTTTATAGCTTTCAGACCTAAAGTTTGCAGTATAGGCTTTCTACTTGCATGAAGTTTATGCGTTTCAGGACGACGGAGAGCGACAAGGATATGCGGCTTAGCGCTTCTTGCGTTGCCTGTTCAAATTATACTCTCCGTCTCGTCTCTGCAAACCTCGGTCTCCACTTCCCTTGTTTTTTTTATACCCCTCTCTCTTCGCCTACTCCTTCCCCTCCTCCTTCACCCCCGTCATACCATTTAGTTCCACATTGAGCATTATTCTGACTCCTAGGTCTCATAACGCTTACCTCCCTGGTAACAGAGGAGCACAGCCTCATCACAGCCAGTTACCATGGCTACCTGGCGTTATAAAGGTGAAGGTTCGGGGATTTAGTTATTTGTGTATTGTTATTCGTCAGAATAATGGAAGCAGTTTAGTAGGCCATTAAATTAACGCGTTCCCCTGTTTGACTTCAACATGCATTAATGTGTCACTAGTCATTATTTACAGTGTCTGTGTTCCGTCTCCCTGTTACTCTGTTATGTGTGGTGAAATAGGCTGTATCCATAGGTGTTGGCTTGGCCCTACCGGGCTAATTATAAGATCCCTTCGTCCCTTGTGTTTCTTTTGTACACTGAAGTGCATCTAGCATTAAGTGAATGTGGATAAATGCAAAGATTAAAACCAAAGTGTGGATCTCCGATCTCCCTTTAGAAGCATCCTCTGAACAGGGAACAAACACCTGAATGTACGGGGAACAACCCCCCTGAATGTACGGGGAACAACCCCCCTGAATATACAGGGAACAACCCCCCTGAATATACAGGGAACAACCCCCCTGAATGTACGGGGAACAACCCCCCTGAATGTACGGGGAACAACCCCCCTGAATGTACAGGGAACAACCCCCCTGAATATACGGGGAACAACCCCCCTGAATGTACAGGGAACAACCCCCCTGAATATACAGGGAACAACCCCCCTGAATGTACGGGGAACAACCCCCCTGAATGTACGGGGAACAACCCCCCTGAATGTACGGGGAACAACCCCCCTGAATATACAGGGAACAAACCCCCTGAATGTACAGGGAACAACCCCCCTGAATGTACAGGGAATGTCCCCATGTTATCTTTATTTATTTTCTGTCTTATCATATT
Organism: Brachymystax lenok tsinlingensis; assembly: GCA_030435695.1. Lineage (NCBI taxonomy): Eukaryota > Metazoa > Chordata > Actinopteri > Salmoniformes > Salmonidae > Brachymystax > Brachymystax lenok. Next base: position 3,121,367 of record CM059781.1, on the reverse strand, counting down.
TATTTTATTGGACAATATAAATCTCTCTCTCTCTCTCTCTCTCTCTCTCTCTCTCTCTCTCTCTCTCTCTCTCTCTCTCTCTCTCTCTCTCTCTCTCTCTGTGTGTGTGTGTTGTCAGGGGAGAGCTATTAGTCATTGTCATACGTCACGTCTCCCTCCGTAACAGGTCTGGGTACATGATGTAGAAGACCAGGAGGTTTTAGCTGGAAACATGTAGGAGACCAGGAGGTGTTAGCTGGGTACATGATGTAGAAGACCAGGAGGTTTTAGCTGAAAACATGTAGGAGACCAGGAGGTTTTAGCTGGGTACATGATGTAGGAGACCAGGAGGTTTTAGCTGGGTACATGTAGGAGACCAGGAGGTTTTAGCTGGAAACATGTAGGAGACCAGGAGGTTTTAGCTGGAAACATGATGTAGGAGACCAGGAGGTTTTAGCTGGGTACATGATGTAGGAGACCAGGAGGTTTTAGCTGGAAACATGTAGGAGACCAGGAGGTTTTAGCTGGGTACATGATGTAGGAGACCAGGAGGTTTTAGCTGGGTACATGAGGTAGGAGACCAGGAGGTTTTAGCTGGGTACATGATGTAGGAGACCAGGAGGTTTTAGCTGGGTACATGATGTAGGAGACCAGGAGGTTTTAGCTGGGTACATGATGTAGGAGACCAGGAGGTTTTAGCTGGGTACATGATGTCGGAGACCAGGAGGTTTTAGCTGGAAACATGATGCAGGCGGACACACTGAATGCTTTGGTTCCACTCTGGGGAAATAAGGGCAATTCCGGTTATTCATTTTGTTACCAAAGACCAGGTCATATGTTTAATCTGCACTCCAGACACGTTCAATCAAATCGCTCAAAGTATTTGAAATATGTCTGGTCTTCTGGGAGGATTCATGTGTTTGTGTGTCTGACATTGTGGATGTGTGTGTCTGTGCTATCTGTCTGTGTATGGAAGAGGTCAGTCCAGTCTGTCCAGGCAGCTGTCCGAAGCTGTCATTACTGAGGTCTGTGAGAGCATTATCTCTCTCTTCCACTGGTTTCAGTTCTTAATCAATACTGAGGTCTGTGAGGGAATTATCTCATCCACTGGTTTCAGTTCTTAATCAATACTGAGGTCTGTAAGGGAATTATCTCATCCACTGGTTTCAGTTCTTAATCAATACTGAGGTCTGTGAGAGCATTATCTCTCTCCTCCACTGGTTTCAGTTCTTAATCAATACTGAGGTCTGTGAGGGAATTATCTCTCTCCTCCACTGGTTTCAGTTCTTAATCAATACTGAGGTCTGTGAGAGCATTATCTCTCTCCTCAACTGGTTTCAGTTCTTAATCAATACTGAGGTCTGTGAGAGCATTATTCCTATTCTCCACTGGTTTCAGTTCTTAATCAATACTGAGGTCTGTGAGAGCATTATCCCTATTCTCCACTGGTTTCAGTGGAGAACGACATATGACCGTTTCCCCTGCTGCTACTGTAGAAAGGAGATGCTATCCAGGCAGAATGACATGTGACCGTTTCCCCTGCTGCTACTGTAGAAAGGAGATGGCATCCAAGCAGAAATGGCAGAACAGAACTACTCCTCTCTGTCAGTGTCTCTGTAATTCCTGCCCTTAACTATGTCCTTCCTTTTGTCGCCCCAGAAAGAGAATAACAGGAATTACGGTGACACTGACAGACAGGAGAGAGAATGACAGGAATAACATTAAGGCCAGTTCAGACTTTACTCTGAGCCCCACCTCACCCCACCTCCAGCCAGGCCAGTTCAGACTTGACTCTGAGTTGTGTTTTATAGCCCCAATTCTTTATCAAGCACACACACACACACACACACACACACACACACACACACACACACACACACACACATCCCTCCATTCTCCCTCCATTCTCCCTCCATACTCCCTCCATTCTCCCTCCATACTCCCTCCCTCCACAGTAGGTGGACTGTACTATGAAAATACAGAATTTTACTTGCCATGAACTACCTGGAAACTACTGTCAAATTCATGGTTACCCCTCTACAGAGAATCTATATATGGTCTCTCTCTCTCGTTCTCTCCTTTTTCTCTAGATGTCTTTATCTCTCTTCTCTCTCTCCTCTCTCAATTTCAATTTCAATTTAAGGGGCTTTATTGACATGGGAAACATTCAGTTGAAGTGGGAAGTTTACATACACTTAGGTTGGAGACATTAAAACTCATTTTTCAACCTCTCCACAAATTTCTTGTAAACAAACTATAGTTTTTGCAAGTCGGTTAGGACATCTACTTTGTGCATGACAAGTAATGTTTCCAACAATTGTTTACAGACAGATTATTTCACTTACAATTCACTGTATCACAATTCCAGTGGGTCAGAAGTTTACATACGCTAAGTTGACGGTGCCTTTAAACAGCTTGGAAAATTCCAGAAAATGATGTCATGGCTTTAGAAGCTTCTGATAGGCTAATTGACATATTTCAGTCAATTGGAGTTGTACCTGTGGATGTATTTCAAGGCCTACCTTCAGTCTTTGTGCCTCTTTGTTTGACATCATGGTAAAATCAAAAGAAATCAGCCAAGACCTCAGAAATTGTAGACCTCCACAAGTCTGGTTAATCCTTGGGAGCAATTTCTAAACGCCTGAAGGTACCATGTTCATCTTTACAAACTATAGTACGCAAGTATAAACACCATGGGACCACGCAGCCGTCATACTGCTCAGGAAGGAGATGCGTTCTATCTCCTAGAGATGAATGTACTTTGGTGCGAAAAGTGCAAATCAATCCCAGAACAACAGCAAAGGACCTTGTGAAGATGCTGGAGGAAACAGGTACAAAAGTATCTATATCCACAGTAAAACGAGTCCTATATATCGACATAACCTGAAAGGCTGCTCAGCAAGGAAGAAGCCACTGCTCAAAAACCGCCATAAAAAAGCCAGACTACGGTTTGCAACTGCACATGGGGACAAAGATCGTACTTTTTGGAAAAATGTCCTCTGGTCTGATGAAACAAAAATAGAACTGTTTGGCCATAATGACCATCGTTATGTTTGGAGGAAAAAGGGGGAAGCTTGCAAGCCGAAGAACAACATCCCAACCGTGAAGCATGGGGGTGGCAGCATCATGTTGTGGGGGTGCTTTGCTGCAGGAGGGACTGGTGCACTTCTGACCCATTGGGAATGTGATGAAAGAAATTAAAGCTGAAATAAATCATTCTCTCTACTAGTATTCTGACATTTCACATTCTTAAAATAAAGTGGTGATCCTAACTGACCTAAAACAGGGAACTTTTACTCTGATTAAATGTCAGGAATTGTGAAAAACTGAGTTTAAATGTATTCGGCTAAGGTGTATGCAAACTTCCGACTTCAACTATATGTTAACATTGCCAAAGCAAGTGAAATAGATAATAAAACCATAGTGGAAAAAACTATAAAAACATTTCACTTACAACATTTCCAAAATAATAAAGCTATTTTCAAAAGTCATATTATGTAAATATACAGTGTTGTAATGATGTGCAAATGGTTAAAGTACAAAAGGGAAAATAAATAAGCATAAATGTAGGTTGTATTTACAATGGTGTTTGTTCTTCACTGGTTGCCCTTTTCTTGTGACAACAGGTCACACATCTTGCTGCTGTGATGGCACACTGTGGTATTTCACACAATAGATATGGAAGTTTATCAAAAATTGTATTTGTTTTTTTTGAATTCTTTGTGTGTCTGTGTAATCTGAGTGAAATATGTGTCTCTAATATGGTCAAACATTTGGCAGGAGGTTAGGAAGTGCAGCTCAGTTTCCACCTAATTTTGTGGGCAGTGTGCACATAGCCTGTCTTCTCTTGAGAGCCAGATCTGCCTACGGCGGCCTTTCTCAATAGCAAGGCTTTGCTCACTAAGTTTGTACATAGTCAAAGATTTCCTTCATTTTGGGTCAGTCACAGTGGTCAGGTATTTTGCCACTGTGTACTCTCTGTTTAGAGCCAAATAGCATTCTAGTTTGCTCTGTTTTTTTGTAAATTCTTTCCAATGTGTCAAGTAATATTATTTTTGTTTTCTAATGATTTGGTTGGATCTAATTGTGTTGCTGTCCTTGGGCTCTGTGGGGTCTGTTTGTGTTTGTGAACAGAGCCCCAGGACCAGCTTGCTTAGGGGACTCTTCTCCATGTTCATCTCTCTGTAGGTGATGGCTTTGTTATGGAAGGTTTGGGAATCGCTTCCTTTTAGGTGGTTGTAGAATTGAATGGCTCTTTTCTGGATTATGATCATTAGCGGGTATTAGCCTAATTCTGCTCGGCATGCATTATTTGGTGTTTTATGTTGTTCACTGAAGATATTTTGGGGCCCAGGTCTGACAGAATCTGTCCAGAAGATCTAGGTGCTGCTGTAGGGAATGCTTTTTGGGGACAGAAGCACCAGATCATCAGCAAACAGTATACATTTGACTTCAGGTTCTAGTAGGGTGAGGCAGGGTGCTGCAGACTGTTCTAGTGCCCTTCGCAATTAATTGATATATATGTTGAAGAGGGTGGGGCTTAAGCTGCATCCCTGTCTCACCCCACGGCTCTGTGGAAAAAAAATGTGTTTTTGCCCATTTTAACTGCACACTTGTTGTTTGTGTTCATGGATTTTATGATGTTGTATGTTTTCCCCCCAACACCCTTTTCCATCAATTTGTATAGCAGACCCTCATGCCAAATTGAGTCTAAAGCTTTTTTTGAAATCAACAAAGCATGACAAGAATTTGTTTTGGTTTGTTTGTCAATTGGGGTGTGCAGGGTGAATACGTGGTCTGCCGTACGGTAATTAGATAAAAAAGCCAATTTGACATTTGCTCAGTACATTGTTTTCACTGAGGAAATGTGCGAGTCTGCTGTTAATGATAATGCAGAGGATTTTCCCAGGGTTGCTGTTGACGCATATCCCACGGTAGTTATTGGGGTCAAATTTGTCTCCACTTTTGGGGTGATCAGTCCTTGGTTCCAAATATTTCTAATATGCCTCTCTCTCTCTGCCTCTCTCTCTCTCTCTCCTCTCTCTCTCCTCTCTCTCCCCCTCTCTAGCAAATGCAACATAACAGAAAACAGCATGCACTTCTTGTGACCATGTGACATATTCTCATTCTCTTCCACAGTGCGAGACAGAGTGAATATATGATACAGGAACCTCATGCTGTTTGCTGTTATGTCACATGTGATAGTATGTCTGTACAGTGTGCATCTATCTGTGATCAGACTTGTGTGTTAGTTGGGTTTGTTCCTCTGATAGTTAATCTCTTGTGGACAGAAGTACGTAATATAAATCTGTAGAGTATCTGGCGCAGCATTTTGGTTCTGGGTTGCTGAGATTACTTATAGCTGATGCTTGATGAGTGTGTGATGCGCTTACTGCTAACATTAGTAGAGCAGGTATAACCTAGTCTCTTTAGACTAACAGTTTTCAATCAATTAATGCTTTTAACAGAGCTGCTATTAATCTCTCTCTCTCCCTCCCCCCTCTCTCTCCCTCCCTCTCTCTCTCTCTCTTCCTCTCTCTCCATCTCACCATCTCTCTCACCCTCTCTCTCAACCTCTCTCTCAACCTCTCTCTCTCCCTCATCTCTCTCTCTCCTTCTCTCTTCCTCGCTCACCCTCTCTCTCACCCTCTCTCTCTCCCCCATCTCTCTCCCTCTCTCTCTCCCCCATCTCTCTCTCTCCTTCTCTCTCTCTCTTCCTCTCTCACCCCCTCTCTCAACCTCTCTCTCTCCCCCATCTCTCTCTCTCCTTCTCTCTTTCTCTCCTCTCTCCCTCTCCCTCTCTCTCCTTCCCCCCCTTGCTTCTCTCTCTCAGGTTGTGTGTTCGAGAGAAGGCTGTGCTCCAGGGAGCAGTTCTGCTCTGATGGTGAGTATCCTATCCTGTGTGTGTGTGTGAGTGTGTGTGTAGGAGAGACCGAGCGCTTAGCGGGCCCCCACACACACACGCTAAGCGCTCGGTACCTCCTAGAGAGTAACACACATTTGGTCCAGATAAGCCATGTAATTACAGAGAGACACTGGCAGGCAGACACAGTTCCAGTCAGTGAACCCCCAGGCCCTGTTTATCCTGGTCCTCCAACAACCGCAATCACCCTCTTCCTGTATCTCCTGTTCCTAAAACACCTCTGTATCTCCCTGGGGCATGTAGCGTTTACTACAGTTTGCATAAACCCAAAACGTACAGGAAGGGACTAAGCGCGCACCCCTGAGGGGGCACCCATGTTGAGGGTCAGTATGGCAGATGTGTTGTTGCCTACCCTTACCACCTGGGGGCGGCCCATCAAGAAGTCCAGGATCCAGTTGCAGGTGTTCAATCTCATGGTCCTGAGCTTAGTCATTACCTTGGTCACATAGACTTTGGTGGTCTGCTTGAAACATGTAGATATTATCGACAAGGTCAGGGAGCGGTTGAAAATGTCAGTGAAGACACCTGCCAGCTGGTCCGCGCATGCTTTTAATACATGTCCTTGTAATCCGTCTGGCCCTGTGGCCTTGCGAATGTTAACCTGTTTAAAGGTCCTACTCACATCGCTACAGAGAGCAAGATCACACAGTCGTCCAGAGCTGCTGGTGCTCCCTCATGCATGGTTCAGTGTTGCTTTCCTCAAAGCCAGTCCAGAAGGCATTTAGCTCGTCTGTTATGCATGTGTCACTGGACACAAACAAAGAGGTAAAACTGATTTTAGTTTCCCTGCATTAAAGTCCCCGGCCACTAGGAGCGCTGCTTCTGGATAAGCATTTTTCTTGTTTGCTTATGGCCCTGCTACAGCTCGTTGAGTGCGGTCATAATGACAGCATCGGTTTGGGGTGGTAAATTAGACAGCTACGAAAAAAATATAGATGAAAGCTCTCTTGGTAAATAGTATGGTCTGCAGCTTATTCACGAGGTATTCTAACTCAGACGAGCAAAAACTTGAGACTTCCTTAACATTTGAGAGAGTGAGGTGTATATTATCCATGGTATTCCCGTGTAACTCAGTTGGTCGAGCGTGGTTGCTTGCAGCGCTAGGGTTGTAGGTTCGATTCCCATGGGGGGACCAGTAACAGAGAAAAAAGTATTAAAATGTATGTAAGTCGCTCTGGATAAGAGCATCAGCTAAAATGTAAAAAATGTATTCAGCCACGGCTCTGAGAAAACATAGGACGTTACAGTTATTCAGTTCCTGTTGAAAGAATTCTTCTCTAGTAATTGCACGTTAGCCGACGAGACAATGGCTTTCTAGATGCTTGCCGACGTAGTCTAATCATGACACTCCCTCTTTCGGGGGTATCTGTACTTTACTATTCATATTGATGACAACTTTTATTTTTACTTCACTACATTCCTAAAGAAAATACTGTACTTTTTACTCTATACATTTTCCCTGACACCCAAATGTACTCGTTACATTTTGACAGGAAAATGGTCCCTACTGCCGCTGGTCTGGCGGATCATGGATTCTTCCACCACTCTGGCTTAACATCCAGAGCAGCTGACTCGTTGAAGTAGAAATCTTCCTCCAAAATCGAGATTATTGATCGCTGTTCTGATGCCCAGAAGCTGTTTTAGGAAATGATGGCGGGAAACATTATGTACCAAAAAAAACCCACAATATAGCAGAGTTGGTCTTAAGGCGACAGCAGCGCCGTTTCCCAGTGTCCTATCCTCACAGCAGCGCCGTTTCCCAGTGTCCTATCCTCACAGCAGCGCCGTTTCCCAGTGTCCTATCTCACAGCAGCGTTTCCCAGTGTCCTATTCTCACAGCAGCGCCATTTCCCAGTGTCATATCCTCACAGCAGCGCCGTTTCCCAGTGTCCTATTCTCACAGCAGCGCCATTTCCCAGTGTCCTATCCTCACAGCAGCGCCGTTTCCCAGTGTCCTATCCTAACAGCAGAGCCGTTTCCCAGTGTCCTATCCTCACAGCAGCGCCGTTTCCCAGTGTCCTATCCTCACAGCAGCGCCGTTTCCCAGTGTCCTATCCTCACAGCAGCGCCGTTTCCCAGTGTCCTATCCTCACAGCAGCGCCGTTTCCCAGTGTCCTATCCTCACAGCAGCGCCGTTTCCCAGTGTCCTATTCTCACAGCAGCGCCGTTTCCCAGTGTCCTATCCTCACAGCAGCGCCGTTTCTCAGTGTCCTATCCTCACAGCAGCGCCGTTTCCCAGTGTCCTATCCCCACAGCAGCGCCGTTTCCCAGTGTCCTATCCTCACAGCAGCGCCGTTTCCCAGTGTCGTATCCTCACAGAAGCCGTTTCCCAGTGTCCTATCCTCACAGCAGCGCCGTTTCCCAGTGTCCTATCCCCACAGCAGCACCGTTTCCCAGTGTCCTATCCTCACAGCAGCGCCGTTTCCCAGTGTCGTATCCTCACAGAAGCCGTTTCCCAGTGTCCTATCCTCACAGCAGCGCCGTTTCCCAGTGTCCTATCCCCACAGCAGCGCCGTTTCCCAGTGTCCTATCCCCACAGCAGCACCGTTTCCCAGTGTCCTATCCCCACAGCAGCGCCGTTTCCCAGTGTCCTATCCTCACAGCAGCGCCGTTTCCCAGTGTCGTATCCTCACAGAAGCCGTTTCCCAGTGTCCTATCCTCACAGCAGCGCCGTTTCCCAGTGTCCTATCCCCACAGCAGCACCGTTTCCCAGTGTCATATCCTCACAGCAGCACCGTTTCCCAGTGTCATATCCTCACAGCAGCGCCGTTTCCCAGTGTCCTATCCTCACAGCAGCTGCATAGCTGTTGACTGAGTGTAATGGATTTTTCTGTTATGATGCGTGGGTGTATGTTATGTATGATGTATTGGTGCAGTCTTATTCATTGATGCATAGTAATTATGTAGCTAGCTAGATACCACAGACACATAACCTTAGCTAGCTAGGTACCACAGACACATAACCTTAGCAAGCTAGGTACCACAGACACATAACCTTAGCAAGCTAGGTACCAGAGACACATAACCTTAGCAAGCTAGGTACCACTGTTGAATCATATTTTGGATCTGTTTAGTGGATATATCTCTGCTGATTGGCTCAGTGTTGTGATGTGTGTGTGTTATGTCTGTGTTGTGGTAGGGAGGCTTCAGTATGTTGGATACGGTGTGTGGCTGAGTTAATACATACTGATACTGTATCTGCATGTGTTTCAGACACACACAGGCCACATCTCCCTCCTCCCTCTCTTCCCTCACTCCTTCCCTCACTCCCTCCCTCTCCACCCTCACTCCCTCCCTCCCTCCCTCCCTCTCCTCCGTCATTCCCTCCCTCCCTCCCTCTCCTCCGCCATTCCCTCCCTCCCTCTCCTCCGTCATTCCCTCCCACCCTCCCTCTCCTCCGTCATTCTCTCCCTCCCTCCCTCTCCTCCGTCATTCTCTCCCTCCCTCCCTCTCCTCCGTCATTCTCTCCCTCCCTCCCTCCCTCCCTCTCCTCCGTCATTCTCTCCCTCCCTCCCTCTCCTCCGTCATTCCCTCCCTCCCTCCCTCTCCTCTCTTCTCCTCAGCCTCATCAAAGCTCCTCTTCAACACCACATATCGTCTCCCAGGCAACGGTGAAATCATCAGGCTGAGAGCTAGGCAGCTGGGTCAACGCCCCCACAATCTCTCTCTCTCCTTCTCTCTCGCTTTCCTCTCTTTCTCTCCTTCTCTCTTTATCTCTCTGCTCCTCAGAAGAGGCTGAATCACTAGTGTTGACACACTACTCCTCGACACATACGTACACACACACTTACTCTTCCTTTCTCATCCCCATCTCATCTCTCTGTCTCATCTCCTCCTTCCTCTCTCTCTCAATTCCTATTTCCTCTCTCTCATCTCCTCTCCTCCTTCCTCTCTCTCAATTCCTACTTCCTCTCTCTCATCTCCTCTCCTCCTTCCTCTCTCTACCTCTCTCATCTCCTCCTTCCTCTCTCTCAATTCCTATTTCCTCTCTCTCATCTCCTCTCCTCCTTCCTCTCTCTACCTCTCTCATCTCCTCCTTCCTCTCTCTCATCTCCTCCTTCCTCTCTCTCAATTCCTACTTCCTCTCTCTCATCTCCTCTCCTCCTTCCTCTCTCTACCTCTCTCATCTCCTCCTTCCTCTCTCTCATCTCCTCTCCTCCTTCCTCTCTCTCATCTCCTCTCCTCCTTCCTCTCTCTCATCTCCTCTCCTCCTTCCTCTCTATCTCTTATTTCCTCCTTCCTCTCTCTCGTCTCTTCCTTCCCCGCTCTCGTCTCCTCCTTCCTCTCTCTCATCTCCTCTTTGTCTGTAAAAAAGCCAAGCGCCACCACTACGTTCAGTAGCACTGTCAAAGCTGTACAAAAATAAGAAAAAAAGGCTGCCAACAAGCACACACCCCGGCCACGATGTGTTTACAATACCACGTTGCACTTTTAAGTTAAATAGAAGTTAAGAAAATATTTACAAAATAAACTAAAGTAAAAAACAGTTACACAATAAAATAACAATAATGAAGTTATATACAAGGGGCTCCCGGTATTGAGTCAATGTGCGGGGGGTACGGTTTAGTCCAGGTAATATGTAAATATAGGCATAGGCTAGGCCTTCTGACTAAAATCTGGGTTTACGATTGTATTTACATTTTTCCATGTTTTTTGTTTGCTAGATGTAGGTTGCCTATAGACCATGATAGGCCTACATCTCATTTCAGATAGCCTACAATAACCTTGTCAAGATGTAAGCGATGTAAAATAAATAATTTAGCAGTTTTCTTAGTTCGAATTTCATATGAATAGCGAAGGCGATTTCGAGATAAGAAGTGTTTATTTTAACCTGCTGCAATAGGCTACTGAGGATGGGGTCGTCATTTCAATCACTGAAACAAATATTAACTATACGGATATGAACTGAATAGGCCTATGTTTGTCAACAACAGCCAGTGTTTTTTTGTTTTTGTTTACCTGTAGCTTAATCTGACTGACTTGTTAGCCTACCTGGAGCTGGCAAACAGATTTAAGAAAATAGCCTATAACACGCAAAGGAGTTCCATGAACTAAATTTCAACTGAGCAATGAGTAAAACCCTTCGCTTGATATGGTTTTCCATAAGCAGGGTCGACATTAGAATGCAGTTTAAACAACCTCTTAGCAAATGTATCTAATGTGCTCTAGAGCGACCTAAAGTCGTTTTCCTGTGCTTTGTCGTGGTACCTCGCTTCCTGTGCTTTTGTTATTCATTAACATGTGTCTCTAATATGGTCATAGTTTTGGCAAGAGGTTAGGAAGTGCAGCAGCTCTGTTTCCACCTCATTTTGTGGGCAGTGTGGCACATAGCCTGTCTTCTCGTGAGAGCCAGGTCTGCCTACGGCGGCCTCTCTCAATAGCAAGGCTATGCTCACTGAGTATGTACATAGTCAAAGCTTTCCTTAAGTGTCGGGTCGGTCACAGTGGTCAGGTATTCTGTCACTCAGTAACAGCCTCGTCACTGCCTGACAGTCAGCAGCAGGTGAAATATATTTTTTGTTGAGAAATGCCATGGGGCGGCCGCGGTGCAAATAAGAAGCAGGCCAAAAAAACACACACACCCGCAACACGCCACCAATACATTTTCACCTGAGACAGGGTTTCCATGTAGGCCAATGTGCGGGGAAACCACGGATATGGCAACTCTGGGACCAGATTATGCGTTGTGAAGCTAAGGATTAGCCACAATAGTGGAATGTGCGGTTCTCCTTCTAAATAAAAGTCTCTCTTTGAAAGTTGAGAGCAAATGGGCACAGTTATATTTAGATATGCCATATTTCAGACTAGATAACGCTAAACAATGTGGAGCAATGAAATGGGGTATCAGTCTACTCCATGACACCCCACAGAACACAACTGTGAAGAGTTTACACAGATATTAACGTCGTAGCTCTTATTGCGGGACTGTGACTCTGGGAAATCACCTCCCCAGTCAGCCCTATTGTGTGTATTGAGTTGTAAGGTGCTTAAGAAAGAGTGTGAGGTTGTCTTGTATCATTTAGTTACTTCATGTCAGGTTGTCTTGGTTCATTTAGTTACTTCATGCCAGGTTGTCTTGTATCATTTAGTTACTTCTTGTCAGGTTGTCTTGTATCATTTAGTTACTTCTTGTCAGGTTGTATTGTATCATTTAGTTACTTCATGCCAGGTTGTATTGTATCATTTAGTTACTTCATGTCAGGTGGTCTTGTATCATTTAGTTACTTCATGCCAGGTTGTATTGTATCATTTAGTTACTTCATGCCAGGTTGTCTTGTGTCATTTAGTTACTTCATGTCAGGTTGTCTTGTATCATTTAGTTACTTCATGTCAGGTTGTCTTGTATCATTTAGTTACTTCATGTCAGGTTGTCTTGTATCATTTAGTTACTTCATGCCAGGTTGTCTTGGTTCATTTAGTTACTTCATGCCAGGTTGTCTTGTATCATTTAGTTACTTCATGTCAGGTTGTCTTGTATCATTTAGTTACTTCATGCCAGGTTGTCTTGTATCATTTAGTTACTTCATGTCAGGTTGTATTGCCTGTGTGCTCTGTTTTTAAGGGATGTAAAAGTTTGTTTTCCGAGTGTGTTTTTTCTGTGTGTGTGTGTGTGTGTGTGTTGAAGACAGTGTGTGTTGTGTGTTGATGTGTCCTGCTGTGTGTACATGTTCCAGACGGTCTCTTTGGGCCCTGTGTCTGTCTATGTGTGTGTGTGTGTGTTTGTGTGTGTATAGTGACTGTGTTGGTGTGTTCTGGTGTGTGTACATCTCTTTGGGCCCTGTGTCTGTCTATGTGTGTGTGTGTGTGTGTGTTTGTGTGTGTATAGTGACTGTGTTGGTGTGTTCTGCTGTGTGTTCCAGATGGTCTCTTTGGGCAGTGCCGTACCTCTAAGCAGGACCAGGTGCAGTACCAGGTGTCAGTACCTGTTCTGAAGAGGATGCAGGAGGTCCTCAAACAGCTCGTGCTACAAGGTGAGTCAACAGCCTAACACAGCCCCTGCATGTGGTTGAAATCTAGGATTGCAAATCTTAGCTATAGGTCCGGGGGTGAGTCACAAATAATATTTTCATAGCCGTAATTATGAGCCCGATAGCTGGCGTTGGCGCAAGAGGGGCTGGTTTTTTTTATTTACAAACAAGTTGTCGGTGTGACGAGGCCTTGGCCACTCAACACATTCATTGGCTTAATACTGCACTGTGTTTGTCTCCAGTTCTGTAGGTTATTGATGGTCTTTGAGAAGTCATCAACTCCAATTCGGCTGGGTGCGCGGTATATTCTCGTCCTGGTCGACTGTGGATTGATACTACGGTTTATTAAATAGCATAGGCTACAGTAACAAGTGATAGTAACAGTAAAAAAAAAACTCAATAGCCAAAATTGCTGTAATTGGCTTCAACGAGCCTAGCCGACAGAGCCTAGTCAAACCTAGTCGAGCCTAGCCGAACCTAACCGAACCTAGCGTAGCCGAGCCTAGCTGAGCGTAGCCGAGCCTAGTCTAGCCGAACCTAGACGAGCATAGCCTAGCCTACGTGTCTTTAAGTGTCGCACATGTCCTAAAATAAAATATACTTGTCTACTTTGCAGGGCCAGGATAAAAAAAAAGACACAATGTATTGCTGAACTAGCCTTTGTTATATTAGCCTTTGCCCAGAGTACGCATAACATTCGCACGTCTATACAAAATCCTGGGCTCCTGTCAAATGTACCATTGCCTGTGTGAGGCAGATTTATTTTTTTAAATCTGCCGTTGATAATGGCATTATAGGAGGACTGAATAGTTTGAATCGTGTCTTTGGTAATAGGAGCGCTTTTTGAAAATGGGGATGGATAGCCTATTTCATCAAACGAAATGAGGTATGCAGGTATGCGAATTGCGAGTAATGAAAAAGCATGAGGTAAAATAAACTCAACAAAATATTTATATTCAGTCAATAACATTTATTTTTATAAAGCCCTTTTTACATCTGTAGTTGTCACAAAGTGCTTTACAGATACCCAGCCTAAAACCCCGGAGAGCAAGCAATGCAGATGTAGAAGCACAGTGGCGCAGCGGTCTAAGGCACTGTATCGCAGTGCTAGTGGCGTCACTACAGACCTTGGTTCGATTCTAGGCCGTATCACAACCGGGCCGTGATTGGGAGTCCCAATTGGCCCAGCGTCGTCTGGGTTAGGGTTTGGCCGGGCTAGGCAGTCGTTGTAAATAAGAATTTGTTCTTAACTGACTTGCCTGTTTAATTCATTAATTAAAAAATGAAAAATTCCAAAGCACTCTTAGTCGACCAATTAAAAGCCCCTTTATTCATAGGCTAGTTGGCTAATGGCCAGGGGAAAGGAACGCACCTATGCAATGTTTCTAAACCAGCATTGATTAAAAGGGAGGCTAGCCTATGCTTGGTTTGTAATTAAACGAAATGGGGCGGGGGGGGACCATTTTATTTTTTATTCATTTTTATGTTTCTAAATATGAGATTCTCCGGCAAAAAAAGGAACATCTCTCCTTCCGTATGCGCTGTGCGTTTCGCTCTCTAAATCCACGCCATTATCAACTGTGGCACTGCTAAGTGCTGCTTTTGTTTGTGGGTCTCATAATGTCCCCGTCAGCTCCTCTTGAAATTGTCACTTTTGCGCTTGTTTTTTAAGGACACACCTCAAATACTGCCAAGCTTCCCACCTCAGCGCAAGCGAGCTGATGTTGAACTGCCAAACCGTAGCGTTAGGTCTGGGAAATGATGTTGAACTGCCAAACCATAGCGTTAGGTCTGGGAAATGATGTTGAACTGCCAAACCATAGCGTTAGGTCTGGGAAATGATGTTGAACTGCCAAACCTAGCGTTAGGGCTGGGAAATGATGTTGAACTGCCAAACCATAGCGTTAGGTCTGGGAAATGATGTTGAACTGCCAAACCATAGCGTTAGGTCTGGGAAATGATGTTGAACTGCCAAACCATAGCGTTAGGTCTGGGAAATGATGTTGAACTGCCAAACCATAGCGTTAGGTCTGGGAAATGATGTTGAACTGCCAAACCATAGCGTTAGGTCTGGGAAATGATGTTGAACTGCCAAACCATAGCGTTAGGGCTGGGAAATGATGTTGAACTGCCAAACCTAGCGTTAAGGCAGGAAAATACCAGTGCGCCAGTATTACTTGACCAAATTGTGAACTAACGTGCGTTTGACCCTTGCGCCTCCTTAGCACCAGAAAATAGAGCTGTGTTACGATGACCTTTTAGCTCATTTAACCAAAGAAATCTACTCATGTTTCAAATACAATGTTGATTCAACATGTTCCTAAAAAATATGAATTACCTAAGCAAATATTCTTTATCCCAATTGTCCAATTGTAGGTCTGTCCTGGCAGGATGACATTACCCAGTACATTGTTGCCAAAGAGCTGAGCAGAGTTCCTCACACCCAACGGTCCCTAAAGGCCTCCTCCTTCTCACAGTAAGGATACTAATAGATTTGAGAGAATGTAAAGTTGACCTTTAGGCCTTCTCCCAGCTGGTCTAGCCAGTAGTATCTTGTCTCTGTGTAGTTGTGAATGTAAAGATGCTTACAGGAACTGAAGGTGGATTGAGACCAGTGAGCCTTTTCTCTAGACTATCCAACATTGTCTTGTGTGTCTTATAGCCTCTGTGTAGTAGATGGAAGCAGCACTATGCTCAGGGCCCATATTCCAAAAGCGTCTCAGACAAGGATCAGGTCCCCCATGTCTGTATAACATTTGATTAACTAACGACCTGTAAAAGCAAAGCTGATCCTATATCAGCACTCCTATTCTGAGCTCTTTGTTGAATGACTCTCTCTGATCTGCTAAACTTTCCCCTTTGGCTTGTACTGCCTACCAGAACCAAGCACAGCTCCTCCAATCAGGGAGGATACCCCAGCAGCTCCTCCAATCAGAGAGGATACCCCAGCAGCTCCTCCAATCAGGGAGAATACCCCAGCAGCTCCTCCAGACAGGGAGGATACCCCAGCAGCTCCTCCAATCAGGGAGGATACCCCAGCAGCTCCTCCAGTCAGGGAGGATACCCCAGCAGCTCCTACAAGCAGGGAGGATACCCCAGCAGCTCCTCCAGTCAGGGAGGATACCCCAGCAGCTCCTCCAGTCAGGGAGGATACCCCAGCAGCTCCTCCAGTCAGGGAGGATACCCCAGCAGCTCCTCCAGTCAGGGAGGATACCCCAGCAGCTCCTCCAGTCAGGGAGGATACCCCAGCAGCTCCTCCAAGCAGGGAGGATACCCCAGCAGCTCCTCCAAGCAGGGAGGATACCCCAGCAGCTCCTCCAAGCAGGGAGGATACCCCAGCAGCTCCTCCAGTCAGGGAGGACACCCCAGCAGCTCCTCCAGTCAGGGAGGACACCCCAGCAGCTCCTCCAGTCAGGGAGGATACCACAGCAGCTCCTCCAGTCAGGGAGGATACCGTAGCAGCTCCTCCAGTCAGGGAGGATACCCCAGCAGCTCCTCCAGTCAGGGAGGATACCCTAGCAGCTCCTCCAGTCAGGGAGGATACCCCAGCAGCTCCTCCAAGTCAGGGGCCAGTCAGGCTGACAGCTACCAGGACTACTTGATAGTAGACCACCTCCAGTCTCCTCTCCGCATGCAGACATCTCCCATGGACCCCTTTATCTACCAACAGGTACTGTAGGCTACAGCCATGCATGTTAACACAGACACTCAGACACACAACAAACTTTGTATTGTAAAGATAATTTGTTCCCTTTCAGTAAACTCTGTACAATACAGCTATTGGGAGTTTACGCGCAAGCAACCTCTACTGAAGAACAGTAGAATCACACCTGACATGGCCAATGAACACCGTGCCTCACTTGAAGCCCCAACTTCGACAGGTGATAAACTCGAGGCACGAATTCCTCCCCTCCAATTCTTCCTGCTCTTCACCTCGACCTAAACAGAACAATTCGCACATTTCTTAAACAAACATTGGAACACAAAATGTATCAAGCTTTACTCTAACTTAACTGTCCCACTTAAGGAGGGCATGCTCATCCTTCTGCATGTTGTGTGTTAAAGTTTGGTAACTATACTGAACAAAAATATAAAATGCAACATGTGAAGTGTTGTTCCCATGTTTGTGAGCTGAAATAAAATATCCCAGAAATTTCCTATAGGCCAATTTTTTTATTTTGTCAAAAAATGATGGGCACAAATTTGCTTACATCCCTGTTAGTGAGCATTTCTCCTTTGCCAAGATAATCCATCCACCTGACAGGTGTGCATATGATCGAAGCAATCTTGAAGCATGGAATCCGATTGGTCAGACCAAAGCACGGGCTCTTCCTGTTTTAGTTTCTGCCTATAAGAGGGGAGCAACAAGATGGAGTCATGGTCAGATTTGCCAAAAGGAGGGCGGGGGAGGGCCTTGTATGCATTGCGGAAGTTAGAGTAGCAATGGTCGAGGGTGTCTTGTTCTCAAAGCCTTGTTCTCAAAGCCTTGTTCTCAAATTAGCTTTGTTAAAATCCCCAGCTACAATAAATGCAGCCTCAGGATATATGGTTTCTAGTTTGCATAAAGTCCAGTGAAGTTCCTTGATGGCCGTCTTGGTGTCCGCTTGCTGGGGGATATACACGGCTGTGACGATAACCAAGGAGAGTTCTCTTGGGAGGTTCATACGGTCGACATTTGATTGTGAGGAATTCTAGGTCAGGTAAACAAAAGGACTTGAGTTCCTGTATGTTGTTACAATTACACCACGAGTCGTCAATCATGAAACATACACCCCCGCCCTTCTTCTTACCCGGAGAGATGCTTATTCCTGTCGGCGCGATGCACTGAAAACCCCGTTGGCTGTACGGACTCCGACAGCATGTCCCCAGCTAGCCATGCTTCCGTGAAACCTAGTATGTTACAATCCCGGATATCTCTCTAAGTGAGTTTCAGAGATGGCCAGTATATTCATTTTTTCCGATGTTAGCAAGTTATGTATTTCATTAACCATATTTTGAGGGCTACATATATTAATAAGGGCTATTCTTATCCCTTTCCCGGTAGCTTATCAGAGATAGACATAATATGGAGAAAAAATTATAAACATAGTTTAGCTAATATTCCATCATTCAGGCACTTGTGTGTGTGTGTGTTTGGACTGAAGCTGCTGACCCGGAAGCTTGGCTCTCTCACTCCTCCCAGGCTTTTTGGAAAGAGGGTGGACAACACAGGAGGCTGCTGAATGGAGGAAGGTTTATAATAATGGCCAGAACGGAGCAAATGGAATGGCATCAAACACTTGGAAACAATGTGTTTGATATATTTGATACCATTCCACCCCAGCCAAAGATCATGCACCTGTGATAGCGAAAACACTGTCCTCTCCATTACTCCAACCTTTAACTTTTGGAGGCATGATGGTGTCAACAAAGGCTAACATTGGTACACCACACAATTCCAGCCAGCACAGCTCACAGGTCCAATGGAAATGGCAACAAACAGCAGGAATTTAAACAGCTACAAGCTTGGAACTATTTATTTTACTAGGCAAGTCAGTTAACAACAGATTCTTATTTTCAATGACAACCTAGGAACAGTGGGTTAACTGCCTGTTCAGGGGCAGAACGACAGATTTGTACCTTGTCAGCTTGGGGATTTGAACTTGCAACCTTTCGGTTACCAGTCCAACACTCTAACCACTAGGCTACCCTGCCGTCCCGGTACCAGACACAAGGGCTAACCACGTTGCGGGCTGTGTTCAAACTGTCAAGGAAACCTGGCTAGCTTGATAGCTAGCAGCTAGGCTAGCTGCTTTGCCAAGCAGCAGCTCTTCAGACTTTAGGGTTTGGCAGGCTAACTGCGTCATGGGGATCTGAATTAAACAGCTAGGCTAGCTGCTTCTCCCTGTGGACATGATTCAGGAGGGTGCGTCGGGAGGGCTTGTTGCTGCTTGTTATTCCCCGTTGGCCCAAAAAACCTTGGTTCATGGAGATCATTTTCCTTTTTCACTCTGTTATGGAAGTACATAGAATGGCTATAAAGCATATGGCTCCACTCTGGGACTCAGATCATAGAATGGCTATAAAGCATATGGCTCTTCTCTGGGACTCAGATCATAGAATGGCTATAAAGCATATGGCTCCTCTCTGGGACTCAGATCATAGAATGGCTATAAATCTGGCTATGAAGTTGCCATATTCAAATCACAGTGTCACCAGCAAAGCACCCCCACATCATCACACCTCCTCCTCCATGCTTCACAGTGGGAACCACACATGCAGAGATCATCCGTTCCCCTACTCTGTGTCTCATAAAGACAAGGAGGTTGGAACCAAACATCTCAAATTTGGACTCATCAGACCAAAGGACAGATTTCCACTGGTCTAATGTCCATTGCTCGTGTTTCTTGGCCCAAGCAAGTCTCTTCACCATATCACCAGGTAACATTCTGAGCATGTTATCTATCACTATCAGCTCCATATCACCAGGTAACATTCTGAGTATGTTATCTATCACTATCAGCACCATATCACCAGGTAACATTCTGAGCATGTTATCTATCACTAGCAGCACCATATCACCAGGTAACATTCTGAGTCTGTTATCACTAGCAGCACCATATCACCAGGTAACATTCTGAGCATGTGTAAATGTACTTGGTGAATAAAGGTGATTCTGATTCCCTCCATCAGAGAACAGTAGTTATAGTCATAACTGTACATTTGCAATGACTTACCTGGCTACAAGTAAAAGGTTTAATGTATGAAATCGCTCAGGCACACACAAAGACACACGCACGGCTGGACGTACGCACACAAACACACATACACTTGTCCTCATCCGTAAACCATCTCTCTGTGTATTACAGCACAGATACCAGGAAGATGTGGACCGTTCCCTCCACCAGGGAGGAGGAGTCTACGCAGGGCTCCACCCCTCCTCCAGATACCAACAGGCCAAACAGAGTGAGAGAGACCGTCAGCTGCTGCAGGACGTCATCTCCCTTTATCGGTCCTCTTCGCCTGCACAGCCTTCATTCCGCCACCGGGGGGCAGCGGCCCTTCCGGCCCCACCCTACTATGAGGAACAGGAGCTGCCTCTGGACTATGTAGAAGACTACAGTCTGACAGAGCTGGCTATGGCTAGAGCCAGACAACAGCAGCAACAGCAGCAGCTTCCAAAGCAGGACTACAGCTCTCTGGCTGGGCTGGATGGTGAGTTAGTGGAACTGCATCTTAATGTAACTCCACCACTGGGCTGGATGGTGAGTTAGTGGAACTGCTGTCTTAATGTAACTCCACCACTGGGCTGGATGGTGAGTTAGTGGAACTGCTGTCTTAATGTAACTCCACCACTGGGCTGCATGGTGAGTTAGTGGAACTGCTGTCTTAATGTAACTCCACCACTGGGCTGCATGGTGAGTTAGTGGAACTGCTGTCTTAATGTAACTCCACCACTGGGCTGGATGGTGAGTTAGTGGAACTGCTGTCTTAATGTAACTCCACCACTGGGCTGGATGGTGAGTTAGTGGAACTGTTGTCTTAAATCATGCAACAATTAACTCATTAATAACCTGGGGCACCACAGAAGTATTAGTTTATATAGAGCAGCTATCTCCCGAATCCACTCTTAAAGATCTGAAGATCTTTTATATCAATAGCAGTCAATCATTATTCTGAACGTCGTAAAATTCTTCCTTATCTGCATGAACCGTAGTCTCCACAACATATAAATTGGCTTAATTATGTATTTACTAACTAACTAAATAATCACAGAAATACATAACAAACAAACAGTAGATATTGGTTACTAACAATGATAGGAAAGCCCCGTGGGGGCTAAACCTAAACAGTTTGGTTATAACACAAAAGATTCAGAGAGGAAAAGGGGAGGGGGTGGAGGAAGGCAATGGAACATGGGTCTCTATCAGACATGGGAAGCTTTTCTTGCATAAATATGAATACATACAGTGGGGCAAAAAAGTATTTAGTCAGCCACCAATTGTGCAAGTTCTCCAACTTAAAAAGATGAGAGAGGCCTGTAATTTTCATCATAGGTACACTTCAACTATGACAGACGAAATGAGAAAAATAAATCCAGAAAATCACATTGTAGGATTTTTAATTTATTTGTTTGCAAATTATGGCGGAAAATAAGTATTTGGTCAATAACAAAAGTTTATCTCTATACTTTGTTATATACCCTTTGTTGGCAATGACAGAGGTCAAACGTTTTCTGTAAGTCTTCACAAGGTTTTCACACACTGTTGCTGGTATTTTGGCCCATTCCTCCATGCAGATCTCCTCTAGAGCAGTGATGTTTTGGGGCTGTCGCTGGGCAACACGGACTTTCAACTCCCTCCAAAGATTTTCTATGGGGTTGAGATCTGGAGTCTGGCTAGGCCACTCCAGGACCTTGAAATGCTTCTTATGAAGCCACTCCTTCGTTGCCCGGGCGGTGTGTTTGGGATCATTGTCATGCTGAAAGACCCAGCCACGTTTCATCTTCAATGCCCTTGCTGATGGAAGGAGGTTTTCACTCAAAATCTCACGATACATGGTCCCATTCATTCTTTCCTTTACACGGATCAGTCGTCCTGGTCCCTTTGCAGAAAAACAGCCCCAAAGCATGATGTTTCCACCCCCATGCTTCACAGTAGGTATGGTGTTCTTTGGATGCAACTCAGCATTCTTTGTCCTCCAAACACGACGAGTTGAGTTTTTACCAAAAAGTTCTATTTTGGTTTCATCTGACCATATGACATTCTCCCAATCCTCATCTGGATCATCCAAATGCTCTCTAGCAAACTTCAGACGGGCCTGAACATGTACTGGCTTAAGCAGGGGGACACGTCTGGCACTGCAGGATTTGAGTCCCTGGCGGCGTAGTGTGTTACTGATGGTAGGCTTTGTTACTTTGGTCCCAGCTCTCTGCAGGTCATTCACTAGGTCCCCGTGTGGTTCTGGGATTTTTGCTCACCGTTCTTGTGATCATTTTGACCCCACGGGTGAGATCTTGCGTGGAGCCCCAGATCGAGGAAGATTATCAGTGGTCTTGTATGTCTTCCATTTCCTAATAATTGCTCCCACAGTTGATTTCTTCAAACCAAGCTGCTTACCTATTGCAGATTCAGTCTTCCCAACCTGGTGCAGGTCTACAATTTTGTTTCTGGTGTCCTTTGACAGCTCTTTGGTCTTGGCCATAGTGGAGTTTGGAGTGTGACTGTTTGAGGTTGTGGACTGGTGTCTTTTATACTGATAACAAGTTCAAACAGGTGCCATTAATACAGGTAACGAGTGGAGGACAGAGGAGCCTCTTAAAGAAGAAGTTACAGGTCTGTGAGAGCCAGAAATCTTGCTTGTTTGTATGTGACCAAATACTTATTTTCCACCATAATTTGCAAATAAATTCATTAAAAATCCTACAATGTGATTTTCTAGATTTTTTTCCCTCATTTTGTCTGTCATAGTTGAAGTGTACCTATGATGAAAATTACAGGCCTCTCTCATCTTTTTAAGTGAGAGAACTTGCACAATTGGTGGCTGACTAAATACTTTTTTGCCCCACTGTATGGACTTTAACAATCGCTCGTCCGGTTAAAGGAATGTAATCAGTATTTACTATTGAGCTGGTGATCTGAGGCTCTGGTTTGCCCAGTCGAGGTCGCCATTGTCCGTTGTAGATTCTGCCGGGTCGTCGCGGAGTGAGATGTTCATCTCACTTGTGGACTTCTGCATCGGTCAATGTTCTTACTAGATTTACTACCTTTCCAGCTGCAGTCTGTTAGGCTGTAATCTAGGACTCACTTCTTCTTGAGTGATCAATAGTTCAGAATTCATACCATTTTACGTGTAGAGCAGGCTTCCACATTTTTCTGTTATTGTAGAGTTTAAATTAGAATTAGCCCTTTTTAAACGTGAGGACAAGCCCTCACGGTATCTGGAACTGACATGACTTTGGGTCACGGGGCTTTTATAATAAATATAGATAAGGGGTTGGTTCATCATTTCCAACCAATGTCTGTTCACTTGGGCGTGGCCACTGGCTGGGCATGAGTTACCATTAAATAACATTGTAATCTTTTCAAAAGTATTCTTATACTTAGTCAAACATTTTATCCAACCTTTAGATGCAAGCCTCATAATTGAGGACCTTGTTTAGGGATCAGTGGGGCGCTAGCGTCCCACTTACAACAACATCCGGTGAAATGCAGAGCGCCAAATTCAAACTACAAAAATGGTAATATTAAACATTCATGAAAATACAAGTGTTGTACACCATTCTTTAGCTTAGAATATTGGTAATCTAACAACGTTGTCAGATTTTAAAAAGGCTTCACGGTGAAAGCATATTGATTGTTTGAGGACAATTAACATAATTTCATAACCAGCACAGGTGTCACAAAACTCAAAAATAGCGATAAAGTAAATCACTTACCTTTGAAGATCTTCCTCTGTTGGCAATCCAAAGGGTCCCAGCTACACAATAAATGGCTGTTTTGTTTGATAAAGTCCCTCTTTATATCTCGAAAACTCTGTTTGGTTGGCGCGTTTTGTTCAGTAATCCACCTGTTCAAAGGCGTTCAAACATGGAGACAAATAAATCCCCAAAGTACCGGTAAAGTTCGTAGAAACAAGTCAAACAATGTTTCTAATCAATCCTCAGGTACCCTAATATGTAAATAAATGATAATATTTCAGATGGAAAATAGCCTGTTCAATAGAAAAGAAAAATAACGAAGAGTACAGTACAGTCCACCTCATGATCCAGCAGGAAGAACTGCTATTTCTTGTTCGTTTTTCAAAAAACAAGCCTGAAACCATGTCTAAAGACTGTTGACATCTAGTGGAAGCCATAGAAACTGCAATCTGGGAGCTAAATCCCTCTGTAGTGAATAGCAAGTCAATGGAAAAACTGTGACATCAAAAAATCCAATTTTCCAGATAGATTTTCCTCTGGTTTTCGCCTGCCATATCAGTTCTGTTATACTCACAGACATTATTCTAACAGTTTTAGAAACTTCAGAGTGTTTTCTATCCAATACTACTAATTGTGTGCATATCCTAGTTTCTGGGCCTGAGTAACAGGCATTTTACTTTGGGCACGCCAGACTCTCCGAACTTCCGAACACTGCCCCCTAGCCCTAACAGGATAAACAGGGTAATGTGGCTGTGCTTTTTCATGGTGTCACAATGGTGAACAAAGTGGACGGATCGTAGCCCCCCCAACCGACAATTTACACATTCTCCAAAATAGGAATATTGTTCAATTCTCCAATTCTGAGAGTCCCTTTGTCTTACTGTGATACTCACTCTCTGTCCATACTGCATGTTGCAAGGGAGAAGAGGGCCTCTTCCAGGAATTTATGATGCTGTTGTAAAGTCATAAAACAGGAGAGGGGTTGGGGGGAGATCACATCTCTGCTAGAGGGCTAGCGTCATGACACAGTGAAGGGCTGTTAAGTTAAAACCAGGACTTGAATTGAGGGGGTATGAGAGGGTATGCCATAGGCCTACCTTTTATTAAAGAAAATTGAGAAAGAAAAACACAGGCCCTACCCATTGTTATCTTAATATTTTTCAAGAAAATAAAGTGATTTATAACAGAGCTTTTGTCCGCAATGCTTTACGCCAGAAACAAGTCACGGGAAAGACGTGACTCCGATGGGAATATCATTGTTTAGTGTCTTAGACATTCAGAGGCGGAGCTATAACCTCCTATAGCCAAGGGGACAAAACATTCACTTTGCTTGGAAAATAATCTAATTCTGTCACTATCAATTGATTAAGCTGTTCACTTTCTGTGACAGCTTTTAGGGAAACACGTGTGATCTTCTCTCCTTGGGTTGAGCCACTGACGATCAGTAGGCAGCAGTTAAAGCTTACATTTTTCTGCGTCTGTAGGCCTACTGTCTGGGGTAGAAAGGTAAGCCTTCTGTCTGGGGTAGAAAGGTAAGCCTACTGTCTGGGGTGGAAAGGTAAGCCTACTGTCTGGGGTGGAAAGGTAAGCCTACTGTCTGGGGTGGAAAGGTAGGCCTAACTCTTGAAAGTACCAATGCTCAAATTCCTAAGATTTTATTATTTGCAAACAGGGACAGTTTCGTTGAAAACAAGACACACTGATTTGGCATTGGAGAAATATGATAAGATGAACACATCTCTCTGTCCATTCTTAGCCTGTAGTTTTGGTGTGGTAATAAAAAAGATTCTGCTAATATGTAAAATGACGTAAAATTGCTTGAAATGTTTTCTAAAAAGCAATTATTTCTTTGACCTGCAAATACGATGATAGATCCATGCAATGCTTTTTGCTATAAAGAAAATGCTTCCACCCCTACTCTTGTCCACGTCGGACTGTGAACCCATTACCTTCTGGCCCACAGCCCTATCTATCAAAATTCTGCATTGCCATGTAATGGTTACAGGAGAAAGAACAGTTTCTAAACTGCATATCTAAAGCTCTGGTCTGTCCTAGGAGTGAGGGTAAATGCTAAGGATGTTCTCTGCTATCCACTTTGTTTTAATTATTATTTTTGGGGTATAGGGGGAGGCTCACTTGTTTTGGGTTTTTTCCAAGTATTCAGGGAGTGTTTAGGTAATATATAGTTTGCAGAAGTGAGGGCCATTATTTTCATTTCAGAGAGGTCTGATTTTCTCCATGTAACCCTTGTTATAAATAACGTACACTCCCGTAGGTTGGGGAAAAAGTAACGGCTAAACATTATTCAATTCAAACGATCTGTTTACAGGTCCACAACAATTTGCAATTGTGTTTGACTTTCAGAAACACCTGTAAAACAAAATGGACCTGTAAACAAATCGTTTTAATTCAATCATGTTTTGCATTTACTTTTTCCTGAACCTAAATATATTGCACTGCCCGCAAATTCTGAAGCATTGTCTAATATGTCTACTCAAAAGAATGTAAAATTACCGTTCAGTCTTAGGCCTACTAACAGTGGTAGCCTACATAGTTCAAAGCAAACAGGTAGCCTAGTGGTTAGAGCGTTGTACTAGTAACCGAAAGGTTGTAAATTCGAATCCCTGAGCTGACAAGGTATAAATCTGCCCTTCTGCCCCCTGAACAAGGCAGTTAACCCCCTGTTCCTAGGCCGTCATTGAAAATAAGAATTTGTTCTTAACTGACTTGCCTAGTTAAATAAAGGTAAAATACACTGCACTCTGGATTTACTTGAAATAGTTTATCTATTTATCATATGTTACAATTCGTATGATATGTTATGAATTTGCAAAACGCATGATATGTTACAAATTGCAATCTGTTGAGGGGTAAAGTTAGCTAGGCTAGGGGTTAAGTTTAGGAGTTAGGTGAAAGGGTTAGGGGGAAGGGTTATCTAACATACTAAGTACACTAGTTTCGAAATAGCTAAAAAGTAGTTGAAACGTTGTTAATTAGCTAAAATGCTAAAGTTGCCCTTGCAACCTCTGGGTTACAAGATGTTTGCGGTATACGCCCATCCATTCACCTTGACCAACCACCTGGTTTTCGTTTTTGACATTTGTCATATATTTTGTCACATATAAAGATTAAATATTGTCTTACTTTTTGAAAATCCTCCTCTGATTTGTCATCCAAAGGGTCCCAGCTATAACATGTAGTGTCGTTTTGTTAGATAAAATCCTTCTTTATAGCCCAAAAAGTCAGTTTAGTTGGCGCCATCGATTTGAGTAATCCACTTGTTCAACATGCAGAGAAAGGAATCAGAAAATCTACCGCTAAACTTTGTTAAAATAAGTCAAAATAAGTTTCTATTGACTCCTCAGATACCCTAAAATTTTATCAAACTATAATATTTCTTACAGAAAGAAGTATGTTCAGTAGGAAACCTATATTAGCAGGTGCGCCTTGTCTTCATCACGCACAAACACGTCCTTCTACTAAAACTCATATTTTTTATTTGTTTTGGGAGTTACAAGCATGAAACCTTGAAAATAGACTGCTGACACTCTGTGGAAGCCATAGGAATTGCATCCTGGGAGCTAGAATTCATTATGCCCCTATACTTTCCATTGTAAGAGCATGGGCTCTCAAAAAAAAATGCTGGTTGTTTTTTCTTTGGATTTTCTCCTACCATATCTATTGTGTTATAGTCTCCTACATTATTTTAACATTTCTGCAAACTTCAAAGTGTTTTCTTTCCAATGGTAACAATTTTATGAATATCCTGGCTTCAGGGCCTGAGGAAGTTCAGGGCAGTTTACTTTGAGATAAAATGACCCTAAGAGGTTATGTAACCATACCATCACAGACAGAAAAAGTTAAGGAATTTATTCTGCAATGATCCTGAAAATTAAATAGGAAAAAGATGCCTAGGCCTATTTTTTGTTATTTTAGAATGCAAAGATGCAAGAAAATGGATCTTCACCCTTCTCACTAATGGCAAATAATGACATCTTATTATATTTATTTTGTTATGAATAAGCGTGTGGTCACAGCCTCCATTAGGCTACTTGTCTGCTTGCAATGCAATACTTCAACATGTTATGTTTACATTTTAGTTAGTGCATTCATTTTAGCTAGGTGGGGCAACCACATATCAGTCATAGTAAGTACATTTTTCCTCAGTAAAGTAGTGATAGGAGAGACCATGTGAGGATATGACCGAGCCAAGTGACTTGGTCTATAGAGAGAAGAGGAGAGGGCCTAGAACCGAGCCCTGGAGGACACCAGTAATGAGAGTACATGGTGCAGAACCAGATCTCCGCCTCTCTCACCACAACCACTTTGCGTATACATGGTATAAGGTTTGCGGGGAGCTAAGCACGTTCTCACTTCAAAGTTCAGTTTTTATAAATGCCAGTTTTTAAAAAAAAATGAAAACTGGCGCATGCATGTTTTGGGGTATATTTTGTATGTATACAAATGTTATAAATCCGTCCCCTGGTGGACTCATGTCTCTGTGGACTCCATCTAGCAGAGGAAACCAGCTACAGTGTATATGTCTATGTTAGCTCATACTGATCAGTGTTGGGGAAGCTACTCTGAAAATATAGTTTACCAAGCTACCAATTACTTTTAACACTGTAATAAGTTAAGCTGCACTAAAGCTACCCTTAAGAAAAAATATATAGTTTACTTAACTAAAGCTACTTTGAAAAAAGTAGTTCCACTATAATCCTACAAAATACTCTGTGGGAAATTATCATATGTAAATCTGAAATCTCCAAGACTACAAATTGCAAGAACAGATCACTCTGGAGTCAGATGTTAACAGGATGTGTAATTTAGCCTATTAAACACAACAACTAAGTTTCAAGTGAGAATTAGGCCAGTTTGATGCCAAAAAATAAAGATAATGATTTCTTACTTTACCCATATCTTCTCTTCTTTTTGCTAAATAAGTAGTGTGTAGTTCCAGTAGTTAGCTACACCGCTACATGGTAAAACAGTAGTGTGTAGTTCCAGTAGTTAGCTACACCACTACATGGTAAAACAGTAGTGTGTAGTTCCAGTAGTTAGCTACAACGCTACATGGTAAAACAGTAGTGTGTAGTTCCAGTAGTTAGCTACACCGCTACATGGTAAAACAGTAGTGTGTAGTTCCAGTAGTTAGCTACACCACTACATGGTAAAACAGTAGTGTGTAGTTCCAGTAGTTAGCTACACCGCTACATGGTAAAACAGTAGTGTGTAGTTCCAGTAGTTAGCTACACCGCTACATGGTAAAACAGTAGTGTGTAGTTCCAGTAGTTAGCTACACCACTACATGGTAAAACAGTAGTGTGTAGTTCCAGTAGTTGCTACAACGCTACATGGTAAAACAGTAGTGTGTAGTTCCAGTAGTTAGCTACACCACTACATGGTAAAACGTAATTAACTACTGAAAACATTGCCAAGATTTGAATTTAGTTCAACTACCACCAAGCTACAACAAAATGTAACTAAATTACTAGTCGAACTACATGTAGTTCATGTACTTCTCACCACTAACATAGTCTCCTGTCTGTGTAGAGTCTCTCCTGCAGCGTATGGTGGAGACCCTGGAGAGGTACGGTATTGACCCTAGAGAACTGACCCCCCAGCAGCTCTACAGACTGGCTGTGGTGCTGCAGCTGATGCAGGCTGAGGAACAGGACAACATAGGTACTACTTACAACACATTGTAGTGTTTTTGCCTCCCAATCTCTCCTTTTCATTGGATTTACAGCAACCTGGTCTCAGAGCATTTTGTATTATTCTGTACGTAAGTCACTCCATGTTGTATGATATGTTACGATTAATTTGGTATGTATTAATTTGTGGATGCCCATCACACATTTTGTATGATATGTTACTAACTACAATGCATATTATATGTAATGAATTTGCAGAATGTACAATATGTTTCGAATTTGCAAAACGTTTTATATGCTACGAATTCTAGCTAAGTGGCTAACGTTAACTAGCTTGCTAACGCTAGCTAGGCTAGGGGTTAGGAGTTAGGGTTAAGGTTATGATTACATTTAGGAGTTAGGTTAAAGGGTTAAGGTTATGGTTAGGGGAAGGGTTAGCTAACATGCTAAGTAGTTGCAAAGTTGCTAATTATTGCAACCACCCTCTATTTGAGTTTGCCTCAAGTAACCATCTGTCTTATGTAATCAAATCAACATTTATTTGTCACGAGCGCCGAATACAACAGTTGTAGACCTTACAGTGAAATGCTGAATACAACAGGTGTAGACCTTACAGTGAAATGCTGAATACAACAGGTGTAGACCTTACAGTGAAATGCTGAATACAACAGGGTGTAGACCTTACAGTGAAATGCTGAATACAACAGGGTGTAGACCTTACAGTGAAATGCTGAATACAACAGATGTAGACCTTACAGTGAAATGCTGAATACAACAGGGTGTAGACCTTACAGTGAAATGCTGAATACAACAGGTGTAGACCTCACAGTGAAATGCTGAATACAACAGATGTAGACCTTACAGTGAAATGCTGAATACAACAGGGTGTAGACCTTACAGTGAAATGCTGAATACAACAGGTGTAGACCTCACAGTGAAATGCTGAATACAACAGGGTGTAGACCTTACAGTGAAATGCTGAATACAACAGGTGTAGACCTTACAGTGAAATGCTGAATACAACAGGGTGTAGACCTTACAGTGAAATGTTGAATACAACAGGTGTAGACCTTACAGTGAAATGCTGAATACAACAGGTGTAGACTTTACAGTGAAATGCTGAATACAACAGGGTGTAGACCTTACAGTGAAATGCTTACTTACAGGCTCTAACCAATAGTGGCAAAAAAAAATCTTACCAAACGTAACATATCAATACCAAATGGAGAGCCTCAGATTTACGTACAGAATAATACAAAATTCTCTGAGACCAGGTTGGTATACAGAATTACCTGTGAAGTGCTGTGCCCACATACTACAGCAAACTGTTACCCTTTTCACCCTGTTGGACCATCCTGATCTCGCCAGCTGCCAGGATGGCATATCAGGGCAGCCCTTTTCAACTCAGTTCCAGTAAACTATGGTGGGATGCCTAACGAGGCTAGCTCAGTAACAATGTGTGTGTGAAAAGGGTATGTCTGTCTGCACACAGAAAGGCCCTTAGTCATTATAATACCAATGAATAATGAATACATTACACGAGTCATTTCCTGTACTCTATCTGCCTTGCTAAAAACCTATTTGTATTGCTTTCTCTTGTTTTTTTTCAGATCCACTTACCGATGATCCACAGAAGGTATGTTCAGATCAGACAGGAGTATACGGTACTTACTAAGTACAATCAAATGTCATGTGACAATAACATGTTGTTTACTGACCGTATAACCATTATCGTCACGTGTGTCCTCCTCCTCCTCATTCTCCTCCTCATCTTCCTCATATTCATCTTCCTTCCTCCTTCGCCTCCTCCTTCTCCTCCTCCTCTGCCTCTTCCTTCTACTCCTCCTCATCCTCATCTTCGTCTTCCCTTCTCCTCCACCTCCTCCTCCTCCACCTCCTCCACCTCCTCCTCCTCATTCTCATATTCATCTTCCCTCCACCTCCTCTTCCTCCTCCACCTCCTCCTCCTCTTCCACCTCCTCCTCCTCTTCCACCTCCTCCTCCTCCTCTTCCACCTCCTCCTCCTCCACCTCCTCCTCCATCTTCCCTCCACCTCCTCCTTCTCCTCCTCCTCCTCCTCCTCCTCCACCTCCTCCTCTTCCTCCTCCACCTCCTCTTCCTCCTCCACCTCCTCCTCCTCCACCTCCTCCACCTCCTCTTCCTCCTCCACCTCCTCCTCCTCCACCTCCTCCTCCACCTCCTCATCTTCGTCTTCCCTCCTCCTCCTCCTCCTCCTCCTCCTCCACCTCCTCATCTTCGTCTTCCCTCCTCCTCCACCTCCTCCTCCTCATCTTCCCTCCACTTCCTCTTCCTCCTCCACCTCCTCCTCCTCCACCTCCTCCTCTTCCTCCTCCACCTCCTCTTCCTCCTCCACCTCCTCCTCCTCTTCCACCTCCTCCTCCTCCTCCTCCTCCACCTCCTCCTCCTCCTCCTCCTCCTCCACCTCCTCCTCCATCTTCCCTCCTCCACCTCCTCCTCCTCCTCCTCCTCCTCCTCCTCCTCCTGCACAGATGCAGCAGGTTCTTAAAAGCAGTGACACAGTGCCCAAAAAGGGAGAGAAAGCTCCCGTGCTTGTCCGCCCTCACTCCTCTGCCCCAGGACCCAAGGTGGCCCCTACCCTGGCTCCAGCTGCCGCTAGTCCCCCCCCCACAGCCCCTCTAGGGGGCAGTGTGACAGCCAAGGGCCCCTC
Organism: Brachymystax lenok tsinlingensis; assembly: GCA_030435695.1. NCBI lineage: Eukaryota > Metazoa > Chordata > Actinopteri > Salmoniformes > Salmonidae > Brachymystax > Brachymystax lenok. The sequence goes on along the minus strand of CM059781.1, from coordinate 3,089,755 downwards.
TGTCTCTGTGGATGTGAAAGGGGAGGTGAAGAGCTCCCATGTCCCAGCAGGGCTACCAGCTGCTGAGGGAGGAACAGCAGCCAGGGAGGAGTATGGATACATCGTCACTAACCAGAGGTCAGTTCTTGTAACTTACTGTTTTGAATATCTAGTTTTACCTCTCATAGTACCTAATACAGGCTGGACTGAGTCATCCTGTTACAAATGGACATGACTTACATTAAATGTATCTATGCCTGAGTCCCTTATATCATTAACTTGTCAATGCCGTATGGCAAGGTTATATGCTGTGATGTTGAGTCTCTAAGGTCATATGCTGTGATGTTGAGTCTCTATGGTCATATGCTGTGATGTTGAGTCTCTATGGTCATATGCTGTGATGTTGAGTCTCTAAGGTCATATGCTGTGATGTTGAGTCTCTATGGTCATATGCTGTGATGTTGAGTCTCTATGGTCATATGCTGTGATGTTGAGTCTATAAGGTCATATGCTGTGATGTTGAGTCTCTATGGTCATATGCTGTGATGTTGAGTCTCTATGGTCATATGCTGTGATGTTGAGTCTCTATGGTCATATGCTGTGATGTTGAGTCTCTAAGGTCATATGCTGTGATGTTGAGTCTCTATGGTCATATGCTGTGATGTTGAGTCTCTGGTCATATGCTGTGATGTTGAGTCTCTAAGGTCATATGCTGTGATGTTGAGTCTCTATGGTCATATGCTGTGATGTTGAGTCTCTATGGCCATATGCTGTGATGTTGAGTCTCTATGGTCATATGCTGTGATGTTGAGTCTCTAAGGTCATATGCTGTGATGTTGAGTCTCTATGGTCATATGCTGTGATGTTGAGTCTCTATGGTCATATGCTGTGATGTTGAGTCTCTATGGTCATATGCTGTGATGTTGAGTCTATGGTCATATGCTGTGATGTTGAGTCTCTATGGTCATATGCTGTGATGTTGAGTCTCTATGGTCATATGCTGTGATGTTGAGTCTCTATGGTCATATGCTGTGATGTTGAGTCTCTATGGTCATATGCTGTGATGTTGAGTCTCTATGGTCATATGCTGTGATGTTGAGTCTCTAAGGTCATATGCTGTGATGTTGAGTCTATGGTCATATGCTGTGATGTTGAGTCTCTATGGTCATATGCATGTTGATGAATGTATGTGTTGATTGTGCGTTGTTGTTATTGTCCTCCAGTCCTCTCAGTCTGTATAATGGGGTGAAACTACTGGGTCTACTTGCAGAGAGGATCCACCTGACTACCAGCAGCTTCATAAACATCAGGTAATGCACTGTGTGTGTGTGTGTGTGTGTGTGTGTGTGTGTGTGTGTGTGTGTGTGTGTGTGTGTGTGTGTGTGTGTGTGTGTGTGTGTGTGTGTGTGTGTGTGTGTGTGTGTGTGTGTGTGTGTGTGTGTGTGTGTGTGAGCTAATTGACTCATTTTGTTCCTCCAGTGTGGTGGGCCCTGCCCTGACGTTCAGGATCAGCCAGAACCCTCAGAACATGAGTGCAGAGGATATGGCTAAGAAGGCTGGTGAGAACCTCTCTCTCTCTCTCTCTCTCTCTCTGTGGGGTGCGTTTGTGTTTGTGAACAGAGACCCAGGACCAGCTTGCTTAGGGTACTCTTCTCCATGTTCATCTCTCTGTAGATAATGGCTTTGTTATGGAAGGTTTGGGAATCGCTTCCTTTTAGGTGGTTTGATAATTAGCGGGTATCGGCCTAATTCTGCTCTGCGTGCATTATTTGGTGTTTTACGTTGTACACAGAGGATCTTTTTGCATAATTCTACATGCGGAGTCTCAGTTTGGTGTTTGTCCCATTTTGTGAATTATTGGTTGGTGAGGGGACCCCAGACCTCACAACCACAAAGGGCAATGGGTTCTATAACTGATTCAAGTATTTTTAGCCGGATCCTAATTGGTATGTTGAATTTTATGTTCCTTTTGATGGCATAGAAGGCCCTTCTTGACTTTTCTCTCAGCTAGTTCACAGCCCTGTGGAAAGAAATATGTGTGTTTTTTAATCACACACTTGTTGTTTGTGTACATGGATTTTATAATGTTTTTCCCCCAACACCACTTTCCATCAATTTGTATAGCAGACTCTCATGCCAAATTAAGTCAAAAGCTTTTTTGAAATCAACAAAGCATGAGAAGACTTTGCCTTTGTTTTGGTTTGTTTGTTTGTCAATTAGGGTGTGCAGGGTGAATACGTGGTCTGTCGTACGGTAATTTGGTAAAAAGCCAATTTGCTCAGTACGTTGTTTTCACTGAGAACATGAACTAGTCTGCTGTTAATGATAATGCAGAGGATTTTCCCAAGGTTGCTGTTGACGCATATCCCACGGTAGTTATTGGGGTCAAATTTGTCTCCACTTTTGTGGATTGGGGTGATCAGTCCTTAGTTCCAAATATTGGGGAAAATGCCAGAGCTGAGGATGATGTTAGAGAGTTTAGGTACAGCCAATTGGAATTTGTTGTCTTTATATTTGATCATTTCATTGAGGATACCATCAACACCACAGGCCTTTTTGGGTTGGAGGGTTTGTATTTTGTCCTGTAATTCATTCAATGAAATTGGAGAATCCAGTGGGTTCTGGTAGTCTTTCATAGTTGATTCTAAGATTCGTATTTGATCTCTCTCTCTCGCTTGCTCTCTCTCACTCACACTCTCTCTCTCTGTCTGTCTGTCTCGCTCTCTCCCTCTCTCTCTCGTTCTCTCACGCTCTCGATCTGTCTGACTTTCTCGCTCTGTCTCTCTCTCTCTCTCTCTCTCTCTCTCTCTCTCTCTCTCTCTCTCTCTCTCTCTCTCTCTCTCTCGCTCTATCACGCTCTCGATCTGTCTGTCTCTCTCTCCTTTCTCTGTCTGTCTTCATCTTTCTCTCTCTATCTCTCTCTCTCTGTCTTTCTCTGTATGTCTTTATCTCTCTCTGTGTCTCTCTCTCTCTCTGTCTTTATCTGTCATCCATATTAACACCATGCTCTGGATCCCAGCACAGGCCTCTCTGGCAGATTAAAGCTCTGTACAAGAGGGAAAGAAAGACAGAACCAATATACTTCTCATAGGACAAATCCTTTATCTATAAAATGTCCCTAAGCCTACCAGAGATATTCTATTTTTTCCTGTCGTCTGACTGTGGCTGTACGCCAGCTGAATGTAAAAGTTGGGCCTGGCTGGGTTGAAGGAGTTGAGTCTTTATGTGAAGATTTCAATGATTCCAGAGAAGAACCCACAATCTCTTTCACCTCTGCCCCTCCATAGGGTCAGAGTTCATAGGAGCTGACATAGAGGCCCATGGTTAAAAGTGGTGGACTACACAGGGAACCATTTGGGACATAGACAGACGAGTGTGTTGAAAATCATGAATGACAACTATTTGGTTTTGTTGTGTTTTTTTGTTGGTCTCTGTCAGCGTCTCAGAAGACCTTTCTGGAGTCTGGGACAGGGTTGAAGATACTGCAGACTGGTGTGGGAGAGGTACAGTATATCTTCCTTTAGCTCTTCTTCATGTCATCAATCCTCTCTAAAAGAGGCACACTCTCTCTTTCTCTCTTTCTCTCTCTCTCTCTCTCTCTCTCTCTCTCTCTCTCTCTCTCTCTCTCTCTCTCTCTCTCTCTCTCTCTCTCTCTCTCTCTCTCTCTCTCGCTCTCTCTCTCTCTCTCTCTCTCTCTCTCTCTCTCTCTCTCTCTCTCTCTCTCTCTCTCTCGCTCTCTCTCTCTCTCTCTCTCTCTGTCGCTGTCTCTCTCTCTCTCTCTCTCTCTCTCTCTCTCTCTCTGTGTCCTCACTGGGGCCTGCTGCTGTGTCCTCACTGGGGCATGTTGCTGTGTCCTCACTGGGGCCTGCTGCTGTGATGAGTGAGCCATTCTCCTCTCCCCCCATGCGCTCGAGAGAATAATTGCATTCTGATCGTATAACATTTCAAAATGCAATTGCAGGATATTCTCAAAATTATTTTTTTGATGTGTGCTTGTTGTCTTGCTGGAAGATCCACAGCCAAGTGTCCGCCTCCTGGCAGAGGTAACCGGGTTTTCTGGTAAAATTGTCCTGGTACTGGGTAAAGTTCATGATGCCGTAGACCTTAACAAGGGTGCCAGGAGCAGTGGAAGCAAAATTTCCCCATAATACCAGGACATTTTAGCCCAAAACCTGGTTGCTTCAGCCAGGAGGCGGACACTTGGCAGCAAGCGGATCTTCCAGCAAGACAATAACTCCAAGCACACGTCAAAATCCACAAATAAATGGTTCATTGACCACAAAATCAACATTTTGCAATGTTCATCTCAGTCTCCGGACTTCAACCCCATTGAAAACCAATGGTTGGAATTGAAAAGGGCAGTCCGTGATCACTGATGAAGGATATCATGGATATGGAAAGTATGGTGAAATGGTCTAAGATCCTTCCCGTAAAATAAAAGGTGAATAAAACCAGTTCATTTAGTAAATCTAGCCTAAGACATTTTACTTAACCTTTATTTAACTAGGTAAGTCAGTTAAGAACAAATTCTTATTTACAATGACGGCCTAGGAACAGTGGGGTTAACTGCCTTGTTCAGGGGCAGAACTACAGATTGGTACCTTGTCAGCTCGGGGATTTGATCTTGCAACCTTTCAGTTACTAGTCCAACGCTCTAACCACTAGGCTACCCTGCTGCCCATACACCTAATGCCTGCGCCTCATGTATAAATAGTAACCACTAGGCTACCAGTTGGCAGAGAAGTGACTTCAACTAGCTTTGACTGCCATCTAGTGGACAGGAATGGTATCTACACTGGGCAGCCAGTTGGCAGAGTAGTTACTTCAACTAGCTTTGACTTCCATCTAGTGGAAAGGAATGGTATCTACACTGGGCATCTAGTTGGCAGAGTAGTGACTTCAACTAGCGTTGACTGCCATCTAGTGGACAGGAATGGTATCTACACTGGGCAGCCAGTTGGGAGAGTAGTTACTTCAACTAGCTTTGACTTCCATCTAGTGGAAAGGAATGGTATCTACACTGGGCAGCTAGTTGGCAAGAGTAGTTACTTCAACTAGCTTTGGCTGCCATCTAGTGGAAAGGAATGGTATCTACACTGGGCAGCTAGTTGGCAGAGTAGTGACTTCAACAAGCTTTGGCTGCCATCTAGTGAACAGGAATGGTAACTACACTGGGCAGCTAGTTGGCAGAGTAGTGACTTCAACTAGCATTGACTGCCATCTAGTGGAAAGGAATGGTAACTACTCTGGGCATCTAGTTGGCAGAGTAGTGACTTCAACTAGCTTGGACTGCCATCTAGGGGAAAGGAATGGTAACTACACTGGGCAGCTAGTTGGCAGAGTAGTGACTTCAACTAGCGTTGACTGCCATCTAGTGGAAAGGAATTGTAACTACTGTGGGCAGCCAGTTGGCAGAGTAGTTACTTCAACTAGCTTTGGCTGCCATCTAGTGGAAAGGAATGGTAACTACACTGGGCATCTAGTTGACAGAGTAGTTACTTCAACTAGCTTTGGCTGCCATCTAGTGGACAGGAATGGTAACTACACTGGGCATCTAGTTGACAGAGTAGTGACTTCAACTAGCGTTGACTGCCATCTAGTGGACAGGAATGGTATCTACACTGGGCAGCCAGTTGGGAGAGTAGTTACTTCAACTAGCTTTGACTTCCATCTAGTGGAAAGGAATGGTATCTACACTGGGCAGCTAGTTGGCAAGAGTAGTTACTTTAACTAGCTTTGGCTGCCATCTAGTGGAAAGGAATGGTATCTACACTGGGCAGCTAGTTGGCAGAGTAGTGACTTCAACTAGCTTGGACTGCTGTCTAGTGGAAAGGAATGGTAACTACACTGGGCATCTAGTTGACAGAGTAGTTACTTCAACTAGCTTTGACTGCCATCTAGTGGAAAGGAATGGTAACTACACTGGGCATCTAGTTGACAGAGTAGTTACTTCAACTAGCTTTGACTGCCATCTAGTGGACAGGAATGGTAACTACATTGGGCATCTAGTTGCAGAGTCAAAGGAGACTTTAATAATATGCCATTCAGCAGTCGCCTTTATCCAAAGCGAACTGGGTACATGGTAGTGGAAACAGATAGTATATCTTGGCTCGCACTGTGATGGTGATTCTGATGTCTCAGGTTCATATAGAGAGTTCGGTTAACATTACCTCACAGTCACGACCGGTTAACGTTACCTCACAGTCACGACCGGTTAACGTTACCTCACAGTCACGACCGGTTAACGTTACCTCACAGTGAATTAGGGATGTTTATATAATAGGCCTGCTAGTGAATTAGGGATGTTTATATAATAGGCCTGCTAGTGAATTAGTGATGTTTATATAATAGCCCTGCTAGTGAATTAGGGATGTTTATATAATAGGCCTGCTAGTGAATTAGTGATGTTTATATAATAGGCCTGCTAGTGAATTAGTGATGTTTATATAATAGCCCTGCTAGTGAATTAGTGATGTTTATATAATAGGCCTGCTAGTGAATTAGTGATGTTTATATAATAGCCCTGCTAGTGAATTAGGGATGTTTATATAATAGGCCTGCTAGTGAATTAGGGATGTTTATATAATAGCCCTGCTAGTGAATTAGTGATGTTTATATAATAGCCCTGCTAGTGAATTAGTGATGTTTATATAATAGCCCTGCTAGTGAATTAGTGATGTTTATATAACAGGCCTGCTAGTGAATTAGTGATGTTTATATAATAGGCCTGCTAGTGAATTAGTGATGTTTATATAATAGGCCTGCTAGTGAATTAGTGATGTTTATATAATAGGCCTGCTAGTGAATTAGGGATGTTTATATAATAGACCTGCTAGTGAATTAGTGATGTTTATATAATAGCCCTGCTAGTGAATTAGGGATGTTTATATAATAGGCCTGCTAGTGAATTAGGGATGTTTATATAATAGGCCTGCTAGTGAATTAGTGATGTTTATATAATAGCCCTGCTAGTGAATTAGTGATGTTTATATAATAGGCCTGCTAGTGAATTAGTGATGTTTATATAATAGCCCTGCTAGTGAATTAGGGATGTTTATATAATAGGCCTGCTAGTGAATTAGTGATGTTTATATAATAGGCCTGCTAGTGAATTAGTGATGTTTATATAATAGGCCTGCTAGTGAATTAGGGATGTTTATATAATAGGCCTGCTAGTGAATTAGTGATGTTTATATAATAGGCCTGCTAGTGAATTAGGGATGTTTATATAATAGGCCTGCTAGTGAATTAGTGATGTTTATATAATAGCCCTGCTAGTGAATTAGGGATGTTTATATAATAGACCTGCTAGTGAATTAGGGATGTTTATATAATAGACCTGCTAGTGAATTAGGGATGTTTATATAATAGGCCTGCTAGTGAATTAGTGATGTTTATATAATAGCCCTGCTAGTGAATTAGTGATGTTTATATAATAGCCCTGCTAGTGAATTAGGGATGTTTATATAATAGGCCTGCTAGTGAATTAGTGATGTTTATATAATAGGCCTGCTAGTGAATTAGGGATGTTTATATAATAGACCTGCTAGTGAATTAGGGATGTTTATATAATAGCCCTGCTAGTGAATTAGTGATGTTTATATAATAGGCCTGCTAGTGAATTAGTGATGTTTATATAACAGGCCTGCTAGTGAATTAGTGATGTTTATATAATAGCCCTGCTAGTGAATTAGTGATGTTTATATAATAGGCCTGCTAGTGAATTAGTGATGTTTATATAACAGGCCTGCTAGTGAATTAGGGATGTTTATATAATAGCCCTGCTAGTGAATTAGTGATGTTTATATAATAGACCTGCTAGTGAATTAGGGATGTTTATATAATAGGCCTGCTAGTGAATTAATGATGTTTATCCACTTGTCATTTATTTTTTTCCAGCTATATAATTAATTAGCATGTGAATGTGTCTATTATGGTTAGAAAGAATGAAATATACATTTTCAGATGTCCTTGAATGAATAAATACAATTTGATCACACCACTACCATATAATACCACCAAAAACACACTGCCATATAATATCACCAACACCCAACTGACATATTAATACTGCCAATTCAACACTGCCATAAAATACTACTAATATAACACTGCCATAAAATACTACTAATATAACACTGCCATAAAATACTACTAATATAACACTGCCATAAAATACTACCAATATATCACTGCCATAAAATACTACCAGTATAACACTGCCATAATATACTACCAATGCAACACTGCCATAATATACTACCAATATATCACTGCCATAATATACTACCAATATATCACTGCCATAATATACTACCAATATATCACTGCCATAAAATACTACCAATACAACGCTGCCATAAAATACTACCCAATGCAACACTGCCATAAAATACTACCAATACAACACTGTCTGTCACGAACAGCTAGAAGTGGTGGGTGCGGAGTCAGACGCAGAGAGCACGGTGTAGGGAAAAATGTTCCTCTTTAATCCGGCGTGTGAATACAACGCCCAACACACAGCAGGCGCTCAAAACAGGACAAGGGCACAAAATGACGACATGCACGAACGTCCACCAACTGAACAGAGAAACAAGCCCGCACAAAAGGAGGCGGGCTCGACCGGCTTAAATAGCCCTAGAATACAAACACAAAACAGGTGCAAACAATAGAACAATCAACAGAAAGGAAAGGAGGATCGGTGGCAGCTAATAGGCCGGTGACGACGAAACGCCGAACGCCGCCCGAACAGGCTGAGGAGCCACCGTCGGTGGAAGTCGTGACACTGCCATAAAATACTACCAATACAACACTGCCATAAAATACTACCAATGCAACGCTGCCATAAAATACTACCAATGCAACGCTGCCATAAAATACTACCAATGCAACAGTGCCATAAAATACTACCAATGCAACACTGCAATAAAATACTACCAATACAACACTGCCATAAAATACTAGCCTAGATTGCTGGATCGAATCCCTGAGCCGACAAGGTAATAATCTGTTGTTCTGCTCATGAACAAGGCAGTTAACCCACTGTTCCCCAGTAGGCCATCATTGTCAATAAGAATTTATTCTTAACCGACTTGCCTAGTTAAATAAAATAATCTCTCTCTCTGAATGAGGTGAGGCAGAGAGAGTAGTGGTTAACAGCAATAAGAGGGGTCTTCTCTGATTAATATTATAGTTCTAGTTTGTAGTATAGTTCAGTACAGTTCAGTACAGTTCAGTACAGTTCAGTACAGTTCAGTATAGTTCAGTACAGTTCAGTACAGTTCAGTATAGTTCAGTACAGTTCTAGTTTATAGTATAGTTCAGTATAGTTCTAGTTTATAGTATAGTTCAGTATAGTTCTAGTTTATATTATAGTTCAGTATAGTTCTAGTTTATATTATAGTTCAGTACAGTTCTAGTTTGTAGTATAGTTCAGTACAGTTCTAGTTTATAGTATAGTTCAGTACAGTTCTAGTTTATAGTATAGTTCTAGTTTATATTATAGTTCAGTATAGTTCTAGTTTATATTATAGTTCAGTACAGTTCTAGTTTGTAGTATAGTTCAGTACAGTTCTAGTTTATAGTATAGTTCAGTACAGTTCTAGTTTATAGTATAGTTCAGTATAGTTCTAGTTTATATTATAGTTCAGTATAGTTCTAGTTTATATTATAGTTCAGTACAGTTCTAGTTTATAGTATAGTTCAGTATAGTTCTAGTTTATATTATAGTTCAGTATAGTTCTAGTTTATATTATAGTTCAGTACAGTTCTAGTTTGTAGTATAGTTCAGTACAGTTCTAGTTTATAGTATAGTTCAGTACAGTTCTAGTTTATAGTATAGTTCAGTACAGTTCTAGTTTATAGTATAGTTCAGTACAGTTCTAGTTTATAGTATAGTTCAGTACAGTTCTAGTTTATAGTATAGTTCAGTATAGTTCTAGTTTATAGTATAGTTCAGTATAGTTCTAGTTTATATTATAGTTCAGTACAGTTCTAGTTTATAGTATAGTTCAGTACAGTTCTAGTTTATAGTATAGTTCAGTACAGTTCTAGTTTATAGTATAGTTCAGTACAGTTCTAGTTTATAGTATAGTTCAGTATAGTTCTAGTTTATAGTATAGTTCAGTATAGTTCTAGTTTATATTATAGTTCAGTACAGTTCTAGTTTATAGTATAGTTCAGTATAGTTCTAGTTTATATTATAGTTCAGTATAGTTCTAGTTTATATTATAGTTCAGTACAGTTCTAGTTTGTAGTATAGTTCAGTACAGTTCTAGTTTATAGTATAGTTCAGTACAGTTCTAGTTTATAGTATAGTTCAGTACAGTTCTAGTTTATAGTATAGTTCAGTACAGTTCTAGTTTATAGTATAGTTCAGTATAGTTCTAGTTTATAGTATAGTTCAGTATAGTTCTAGTTTATAGTATAGTTCAGTATAGTTCTAGTTTATAGTATAGTTCAGTATAGTTCTAGTTTATAGTATAGTTCAGTATAGTTCTAGTTTATATTATAGTTCAGTATAGTTCTAGTTTATATTATAGTTCAGTACAGTTCTAGTTTGTAGTATAGTTCAGTACAGTTCTAGTTTATAGTATAGTTCAGTACAGTTCTAGTTTATAGTATAGTTCAGTATAGTTCTAGTTTATATTATAGTTCAGTATAGTTCTAGTTTATATTATAGTTCAGTACAGTTCTAGTTTATAGTATAGTTCAGTATAGTTCTAGTTTATATTATAGTTCAGTATAGTTCTAGTTTATATTATAGTTCAGTACAGTTCTAGTTTGTAGTATAGTTCAGTACAGTTCTAGTTTATAGTATAGTTCAGTACAGTTCTAGTTTATAGTATAGTTCAGTACAGTTCTAGTTTATAGTATAGTTCAGTACAGTTCTAGTTTATAGTATAGTTCAGTACAGTTCTAGTTTATAGTATAGTTCAGTATAGTTCTAGTTTATTGTATAGTTCAGTATAGTTCTAGTTTATAGTATAGTTCAGTATAGTTCTAGTTTATAGTATAGATCAGTATAGTTCTAGTTTATATTATAGTTCAGTATAGTTCTAGTTTATATTATAGTTCAGTACAGTTCTAGTTTGTAGTATAGTTCAGTACAGTTCTAGTTTATAGTATAGTTCAGTACAGTTCTAGTTTATAGTATAGTTCAGTACAGTTCTAGTTTATAGTATAGTTCAGTACAGTTCTAGTTTATAGTATAGTTCAGTACAGTTCTAGTTTATAGTATAGTTCAGTATAGTTCTAGTTTATAGTATAGTTCAGTATAGTTCTAGTTTATAGTATAGTTCAGTATAGTTCTAGTTTATAGTATAGTTCAGTATAGTTCTAGTTTATAGTATAGTTCAGTATAGTTCAGTATAGTGCTAGTTTATATTATAGTTCAGTATAGTTCAGTATAGTGCTAGTTTATATTATAGTTCAGTATAGTTCTAGTTTGTATAATAGTTCAGTATAGTTCTAGTTTATATTATAGTTCAGTATAGTTCAGTATAGTTCTAGTTTGTATAATAGTTCAGTATAGTTCTAGTTTATATTATAGTTCAGTATATTTCAGTATAGTTCTAGTTTGTATAATAGTTCAGTATAGTTCTAGTTTGTATAATAGTTCAGTATAGTTCAGTATAGTTCTAGTTTATATTATAGTTCAGTATAGTTCAGTATAGTTCTAGTTTGTATAATAGTTCAGTATAGTTCTAGTTTATATTATAGTTCAGTATAGTTCTAGTTTGTATAATAGTTCAGTATAGTTCTAGTTTATATTATAGTTCAGTATAGTTCAGTATAGTTCTAGTTTGTATAATAGTTCAGTATAGTTCTAGTTTGTATAATAGTTCAGTATAGTTCTAGTTTATATTATACTTCAGTATAGGTCAGTATAGTTCTAGTTTATAATATAGTTCAGTATAGTTCTAGTTTATAATATAGTTCAGTATAGTTCTAGTTTTTATTATAGTACAGTATAGTTCTAGTTTATATTATAGTTCAGTATAGTTCAAGTTTATATTATAGTTCAGTACAGTTCTAGTTTGTAGTATAGTTCAGTACAGTTCTAGTTTATAGTATAGTTCAGTACAGTTCTAGTTTATAGTATAGTTCAGTACAGTTCTAGTTTATAGTATAGTTCAGTACAGTTCTAGTTTATAGTATAGTTCAGTACAGTTCTAGTTTATAGTATAGTTCAGTATAGTTCTAGTTTATAGTATAGTTCAGTATAGTTCTAGTTTATAGTATAGTTCAGTATAGTTCTAGTTTATAGTATAGTTCAGTATAGTTCTAGTTTATAGTATAGTTCAGTATAGTTCAGTATAGTGCTAGTTTATATTATAGTTCAGTATAGTTCTAGTTTGTATAATAGTTCAGTATAGTTCTAGTTTATATTATAGTTCAGTATAGTTCAGTATAGTTCTAGTTTGTATAATAGTTCAGTATAGTTCTAGTTTATATTATAGTTCAGTATATTTCAGTATAGTTCTAGTTTGTATAATAGTTCAGTATAGTTCTAGTTTGTATAATAGTTCAGTATAGTTCAGTATAGTTCTAGTTTATATTATAGTTCAGTATAGTTCAGTATAGTTCTAGTTTGTATAATAGTTCAGTATAGTTCTAGTTTATATTATAGTTCAGTATAGTTCTAGTTTGTATAATAGTTCAGTATAGTTCTAGTTTATATTATAGTTCAGTATAGTTCAGTATAGTTCTAGTTTGTATAATAGTTCAGTATAGTTCTAGTTTGTATAATAGTTCAGTATAGTTCTAGTTTATATTATACTTCAGTATAGGTCAGTATAGTTCTAGTTTATAATATAGTTCAGTATAGTTCTAGTTTATAATATAGTTCAGTATAGTTCTAGTTTTTATTATAGTACAGTATAGTTCTAGTTTATATTATAGTACAGTATAGTTCTAGTTTATAATATAGTTCAGTATAGTTCTAGTTTATATTATAGTTCAGTATAGTTCAGTATAGTTCTAGTTTATATTATAGTACAGTATAGTTCTAGTTTGTATTATAGTACAGTATAGTTCTAGTTTATAATATAGTTCAGTATAGTTCTAGTTTATAGTATAGTTCAGTACAGTTCTAGTTTGTATAATAGTTCAGTATAGTTCAGTATAGTTCTAGTTTATAATATAGTTCAGTATAGTTCTAGTTTATATTATAGTTCAGTATAGTTCTAGTTTGTATAATAGTTCAGTATAGTTCAGTATAGTTCTAGTTTATATTATAGTTCAGTATAGTTCTAGTTTATATTATAGTTCAGTATAGTTCTAGTTTATAGTATAGTTCAGTATAGTTCTAGTTTATAATATAGTTCAGTGTAGTTCTAGTTTATATTATAGTTCAGTATAGTTCTAGTTTATAGTATAGTTCAGTATAGTTCTAGTTTATGGTATAGTTCAGTATAGTTCAGTATAGTTCTAGTTTATAGTACAGTTCAGTACAATTCTAGTTTATAGTATAGTTCAGTGTAGTTCTAGTTTATAGTATAGTTCAGTGTAGTTCTAGTTTATATTATAGTTCAGTATAGTTCACTATAGTTGTAGTTTCTAGTTCAGTATAGTTCAGTATAGTTGTTGTTTATAGTTCAGTATAGTTCACTATAGTTGTAGTTTCTAGTTCAGTATAGTTCAGTATAGTTGTTGTTTATAGTTCAGTATAGTTCAGTATAGTTGTAGTTTCTAGTTAAGTATAGTTCTAGTTTATATTATAGTTCAGTATAGTTCACTATAGTTGTAGTTTCTAGTTCAGTATAGTTCAGTATAGTTGTAGTTTATAGTTCAGTATAGTTCAGTATAGTTGTTGTTTATAGTTCAGTATAGTTCACTATAGTTGTAGTTTCTAGTTCAGTATAGTTCAGTATAGTTGTTGTTTATAGTTCAGTATAGTTCAGTGTAGTTGTAGTTTCTAGTTCAGTATAGTTCTAGTTTATATTATAGTTCAGTATAGTTCACTATAGTTGTAGTTTTTAGTTCAGTATAGTTCAGTATAGTTGTAGTTTATAGTTCAGTATAGTTCAGTATAGTTGTAGTTTATAGTTCAGTATAGTTCTAGTTGATATTATAGTTCAGTATAGTTCACTATAGTTGTAGTTTATAGTTCAGTATAGTTCAGTATAGTTGTTGTTTATAGTTCAGTATAGTTCACTATAGTTGTAGTTTATAGTTCAGTATAGTTCAGTATAGTTGTAGTTTATAGTTCAGTATAGTTCAGTATAGTTGTAGTTTATAGTTCAGTATAGTTCTAGTTGATATTATAGTTCAGTATAGTTCACTATAGTTGTAGTTTATAGTTCAGTATAGTTCAGTATAGTTGTATTTTATAGTTCAGTATAGTTCACTATAGTTGTAGTTTATAGTTCAGTATAGTTCAGTATAGTTGTTGTTTATAGTTCAGTATAGTTCAGTATAGTTGTAGTTTATAGTTCAGTATAGTTCACTATAGTTGTAGTTTCTAGTTCAGTATAGTTGTAGTTTATAGTTCAGTATAGTTCACTATAGTTGTAGTTTATAGTTCAGTATAGTTCAGTATAGTTGTTGTTTATAGTTCAGTATAGTTCAGTATAGTTGTAGTTTATAGTTCAGTATAGTTCACTATAGTTGTAGTTTATAGTTCAGTATAGTTCAGTATAGTTCAGTGTTGTTTATAGTTCAGTATAGTTCAGTATAGTTGTAGTTTCTAGTTCAGTATAGTTCAGTATAGTTGTTGTTTATAGTTCAGTATAGTTCACTATAGTTGTAGTTTATAGTTCAGTATAGTTCAGTATAGTTGTAGTTTATAGTTCAGTATAGTTCAGTATAGTTGTAGTTTATAGTTCAGTATAGTTCTAGTTTTTAGTTCAGTATAGTTCAGTATAGTTGTAGTTTATAGTTCAGTATAGTTCACTATAGTTGTAGTTTATAGTTCAGTATAGTTCAGTATAGTTCAGTGTTGTTTATAGTTCAGTATAGTTCAGTATAGTTGTAGTTTCTAGTTCAGTATAGTTCAGTATAGTTGTTGTTTATAGTTCAGTATAGTTCACTATAGTTGTAGTTTATAGTTCAGTATAGTTCAGTATAGTTGTAGTTTCTAGTTCAGTATAGTTCTAGTTTATATTATAGTTCAGTATAGTTCACTATAGTTGTAGTTTTTAGTTCAGTATAGTTCAGTATAGTTGTAGTTTATAGTTCAGTATAGTTCAGTATAGTTGTAGTTTATAGTTCAGTATAGTTCTAGTTGATATTATAGTTCAGTATAGTTCACTATAGTTGTAGTTTATAGTTCAGTATAGTTCAGTATAGTTGTTGTTTATAGTTCAGTATAGTTCACTATAGTTGTAGTTTATAGTTCAGTATAGTTCAGTATAGTTGTAGTTTATAGTTCAGTATAGTTCAGTATAGTTGTAGTTTATAGTTCAGTATAGTTCTAGTTGATATTATAGTTCAGTATAGTTCACTATAGTTGTAGTTTATAGTTCAGTATAGTTCAGTATAGTTGTAGTTTATAGTTCAGTATAGTTCACTATAGTTGTAGTTTATAGTTCAGTATAGTTCAGTATAGTTGTTGTTTATAGTTCAGTATAGTTCAGTATAGTTGTAGTTTATAGTTCAGTATAGTTCACTATAGTTGTAGTTTCTAGTTCAGTATAGTTGTAGTTTATAGTTCAGTATAGTTCACTATAGTTGTAGTTTATAGTTCAGTATAGTTCAGTATAGTTGTTGTTTATAGTTCAGTATAGTTCAGTATAGTTGTAGTTTATAGTTCAGTATAGTTCACTATAGTTGTAGTTTATAGTTCAGTATAGTTCAGTATAGTTCAGTGTTGTTTATAGTTCAGTATAGTTCAGTATAGTTGTAGTTTCTAGTTCAGTATAGTTCAGTATAGTTGTTGTTTATAGTTCAGTATAGTTCACTATAGTTGTAGTTTATAGTTCAGTATAGTTCACTATAGTTGTAGTTTATAGTTCAGTATAGTTCAGTATAGTTGTAGTTTATAGTTCAGTATAGTTCTAGTTGATATTATAGTTCAGTATAGTTCACTATAGTTGTAGTTTATAGTTCAGTATAGTTCAGTATAGTTGTTGTTTATAGTTCAGTATAGTTGTAGTTTATAGTTCAGTATAGTTCTAGTTGATATTATAGTTCAGTATAGTTCACTATAGTTGTAGTTTATAGTTCAGTATAGTTCAGTATAGTTGTAGTTTATAGTTCAGTATAGTTCACTATAGTTGTAGTTTCTAGTTCAGTATAGTTCAGTATAGTTGTTGTTTATAGTTCAGTATAGTTCACTATAGTTGTAGTTTCTAGTTCAGTATAGTTCAGTATAGTTGTTGTTTATAGTTCAGTATAGTTCACTATAGTTGTAGTTTCTAGTTCAGTATAGTTCAGTATAGTTGTTGTTTATAGTTCACTATAGTTGTAGTTTATAGTTCAGTATAGTTCAGTATAGTTGTTGTTTATAGTTCAGTATAGTTCAGTATAGTTGTAGTTTCTAGTTCAGTATAGTTCTAGTTGATATTATAGTTCAGTATAGTTCACTATAGTTGTTGTTTATAGTTCAGTATAGTTCAGTATAGTTGTAGTTTATAGTTCAGTATAGTTCACTATAGTTGTAGTTTATAGTTCAGTATAGTTCTAGTTGATATTATAGTTCAGTATAGTTCAGTATAGTTCAGTATAGTTCAGTATAGTTGTTTATAGTTCAGTATAGTTCAGTATAGTTGTAGTTTATAGTTCAGTATAGTTCAGTATAGTTGTAGTTTATAGTTCAGTATAGTTCACTATAGTTGTAGTTTATAGTTCAGTATAGTTCTAGTTGATATTATAGTTCAGTATAGTTCAGTATAGTTGTTTATAGTTCAGTATAGTTCAGTATAGTTGTTTATAGTTCAGTATAGTTCACTATAGTTGTAGTTTATAGTTCAGTATAGTTCAGTATAGTTGTTTATAGTTCAGTATAGTTCTAATTTGTATTAGAGTTGTTGGTCTTCTAGACAGAGTTCCTCTGTCCAGTGTCTGTGTTCTTTTGCCCGTCTAAATCTTTTATTTGTATTGTCCAGTCTGAGATATGGCTTTTTCTTTGCAACTCTGCCTAGAAGACCAGCATCCCGGATTCGCCTCTTCACTGTTGACGTTGAGACTGGTGTTTTGCGGGTTCTATTTAATGAAGCTGCCAGTTGAGGACTTGTGAGGCGTCTGTTTCTCAAACCAGACACTCTAATGTACTTGTCCTCTTGCTCAGTTGTGCACCGGGGCCTCTCACTCCTCTTTCTATTCTGGTTAGGATCAGTTTGCGCTGTTCTGTGAAGGGAGTAGTACACAGCATTGTACGAGATCTTCAGTTTCTTGGCAATTTCTCGCATAAACTGATGAGTTTCAGACGAAAGTCTTTGTTTCTGGCCATTTTGAGCCTGTAATCGAACCCACAAATGCTGATTCTCCAGATAATCAACTAGTCTAAAGAAGGCCAGTTTTATTGCTTCTTTAATCAGGACAGCAGTTTTCAGCTGTGCTAACATAATTGCAAAATGGTTTTCTAATGATCAATTAGCCTTTTAAAATGATCAACTTAGATTAGCTAACACAACGTGCCATTGGAACACAGGAGTGATTGTTGCTGATAATGGGCCTCTGTACGCCTATGTAGATATTTCATAAAAAAATCTGCCTTTTCCAGCTGCAATAGTCATTTACAACATTAACAATGTCTACACTGTATTTCTGATCAATTTGATGTTATTTTAATGTACAAAAAATGTGCTTTTCTTTCAAAAACAAGGACATTTCTATGTGACCCCAAACTTTTGAACGGTAGTATATATGTAAACAAACAGGTATCTTTGTTGACATGAATCTTTCCTATTTCCCTTGACCCCCTTCCTTTACTCTCTCTCTCTCTCTGTCTTCCTCCTCTCTCTCTGTCTCTCCCTGTCTCTCTCTCTCCCCTCTCTCCCCCTACAGAGGAGCGAGGGACATGGGCTGCCCCATGCCACGCGGGTGAGGGAGGGCTCCAGTGGGCTGGTACTGACGCTGGTATCCATGGCGTGTGTGGGCGGCGTGGTGGTGGTAGCGCTGACCATCGCCTGTCTCAGACACCACGCCCAGAAGCCGGCCTCAGGGAAACTGGGCCTCGGACCCGAGGGAGGACCGGAGACACACTTTGACTACCAGGTAGAAGAGGTCAGGAGGTACTTTGACTACCAGATAGGAGAGATCAGGAGGTACTTTGACTGCCATGTAGAAGAGGTCAGGAGGTACTTTGACTACCAGGTAGAAGAGGTCAGCAGGTACTTTGTCCCAAATGACACCCTATTCCTTAAATAGGGAACTACTTCTAAAGCAGAGCATTGGTGCACGTCATTTCAACCGAAATATTTGATGACGTTGAATGAACATCGGATTTGCAAAAAGTCATCAACATAAAGGGAAGTTTGTCTTTGTTTTCACCCAACTTTTAACCTAAATTAAAATGTCATATTGAATTCACATGAACTCAACTCAACAAAACACAATGTCAGTGGGAAGTATTGCAGTAGATAGGGAAAAGGCCCCCATTTGGCATTCAAATACACTTTGAGAACCAGGCAGACCTGAAAATAGTTGTATTTTTTGTAGATTTTTGAAAATACCAACTTTTCAAATACTCAAGGTATTCAAATATAGTTTACAGTATATAGAGTTCCAACTAATGGGCAACTAGTATTCTTTGATATTCAACATACAGGTCTCGGGAAAACAAATCATATTTGAAGTTGTTTAGAATATATCGTCGATGTCTGATGAAAACATCTCATCTCCAAATGAGAAACCTTTCAGGAAATATACGTTTTTCTCTCCATGTTTTCACATTAACAAACTTACAATTATGAAACTTTAGAAGCTATTTTAAATACGTTTTCTTGGTCCTAGAGTAATGAAATGTTCAGAGTACATTAAGGGAAGTTACTGCTTTCAACAAATATACAAACGTATTAGTTGGAAAAACTTGATATGAGGTGACGATATGCAAGTTTAATGTTAAGTGTTACTAAGAATGCTTACAGTAAATGTCGGAAGGAAACTAAATATACCAAAACTGCCCACAAATATTTCAGTAGTTTGTATTTGGAGTGACCTATCTCTTTAAAGATGGTATAGTGTGTGTTTGAAACGAGGTCACTTACAGTACCCTCAGATGGACAGAGGCTTTAAGTTGTTTTTGCTAAGCATCTAACTTTCTTCTTGCAATGTTTGCAAATGGCTTTCAATTACTATGCAGTATTTTCAGGTATCTTAAAAGGAATGGCAGCGTTCAATCTTTTCAGTGGCATGTTGAAAGATTCATACAGTAGTTGAGCGTCACAACTTATTTGTACTTATCTGTAAAAAAAAATTATATAGTGGGTTAATTGGTTCGACTTCATTATGTACACCTGAGGCAATGGACATTCAGGAGAGAGGACATTTACATAACGTTCAGATAGAAACATATTGTGTAGATCAAATACGACTGTCAGTAGATTGGAATAGTATAGGATTGTGTGTGCTCTATCCATTCTATTTACAGCCCTGCCGTTAGTTGAAGACAGCCAATCCGATAGTTTCAGAAAAGTAGTCACTTTTTAAAGCTATTTGAATATAGACCTCCGAAAAAGGACTACTTTTTAGGGGGTCTATATTCAAATAGCTTTAAAAAGTAGTCCTTTTTAGAGGGTCTATATTCAAAAAGCTTTCAAAAGTAGTCCTTTATAGGGGGTCTATATTCAAATAGCTTTAAAAAGTAGTCCTTTTTAGGGGGTCTCAATCATGGTGATCACAATCATTATGACGATCATGATGGAATAAAATACACCATTATTGTGACAACAATCACCAAACTACGTCCTCTGCTTCATATGACACATGACGATGATGAAGATAGTAAACAGGAGGACTTATAATGATGAAGGTGTTAACAATGAATGGTGATTATCGCAGATGGAAATGATTATGAACTATTAGCTTCTCGTTTTTAAATGTCTTTGTTCATTTTCTCAGAAGTTGTGACGTTATAATCATATTTATGGCTGATGAAAGTGATTCGCTTCTTGTTTACATCTTGTATACCGGAATCTCTCTCTCTCTCTTTCGCTCTGTCTCTGTTGACTTTCTCAGGAGCTCTGCAGGCAGCACATGGCAGCCAAGACGTCGTTCAGTCGTCAGGATGCGGTGGGCAGGGGAGCCGGGGGAAGGAGGGGGACAGACACCTCCAGGGTGAGCAGTGTGTCGTCCCAGTTCAGTGACGGACCCCAACACAGCCCCTCCTCACACAGCAGTACTGCCTCCTGGAGCGAGGAGCCTGCGCAGTCCAACATGGACATATCTACTGGTCACATGATACTGGTCAGTATCAGAGGGTATGGGGTCATTATTTTTACTACTGGTCAGTATCAGGGTATGGGGTCGCCATATTTACTACTGGTCAGTATCAGAGGATATAGGGTCATTATATTTACTACTGGTCAGTATCAGAGGGTATGGGGTCATTATATATACTACTGGTCAGTATCAGAAGGTATGGGGTCATCATATTTACTACTGGTGAGTATCAGGGTATGGGGTCATCATATTTACTACTGGTCAGTATCGGGGTATGGGGTCATTATATTTACTACTGGTCAGTATCAGAGGGTATGGGGTCATTATATTTACTACTGGTCAGTATCAGAAGGTATGGGGTCATCATTTTTACTACTGGTCAGTATCAGGGTATGAGGTCATTATATTTACTACTGGTCAGTATCAGGGTATGGGGTCATCATATTTACTACTAGTCAGTATCAGGGTATGGGGTCATTATATTTATTACTGATCAGTATAAGGGTATGGGGTCATTATATTTACTACTGATCAGTATCAGAGGGTATGGGGTCATTATATTTACTACTGGTCAGTATCAGGGTATGGGGTCATCATATTTACTACTGGTCAGTATCAGGGTATGGGGTCATTATATTTACTACTGGTCAGTGTCAGGGTATGGGGTCATTATATTTACTACTGGTCAGTATCAGGGTATGGGGTCATTATATTTACTACTGGTCAGTATCAGAAGGTATGGGGTCATTATATTTACTACTGGTGAGTATCAGGGTATGGGGTCATCATATTTACTACTGGTCAGTATCAGGGTATGGGGTCATCATATTTACTACTGGTCAGTATCGGGGTATGAATTCATTATATTTACTACTGGTCAGTATCAGGGTATGGGGTCATTATATTTACTACTGGTCAGTATCAGGGTATGGAGTCATTATATTTACTACTGGTCAGTATCAGGGTATGGGGTCATCATATTTACTACTGGTCAGTATCAGGGTATGGGATCATTATATTTACTGCTGGTCAGTATCAGTGTATGGGGTCATTATATTTACTACTGGTCAGTATCAGGGTATGGGGTCATTATATTTACTACTGGTCAGTATCAGAGGGTATGGGGTCATTATATTTACTACTGGTCAGTATCAGGGTATGGGGTCATTATATTTACTACTGGTCAGTATCAGGGTATGGGGTCATTATATTTACTACTGGTCAGTATCAGGGTATGGGGTCATTATATTTACTACTGGTCAGTGTCAGGGTATGGGGTCATTATATTTACTACTGGTCAGTATCAGGGTATGGGGTCATTATATTTACTACTGGTCAGTATCAGGGTATGGGGTCATTATATTTACTACTGGTCAGTATCAGGGTATGGGGTCATTATATTTACTACTGGTCAGTATCAGGGTATGGGGTCATTATATTTACTACTAGTCAGTGTCAGTGTATGGGGTCATTGTATTTACTACTGGTCAGAATCAGGGTATGGGGTCATTATATTTACTACTGGTCAGAATCAAGGTATGGGGTCATCATATTTACTACTAGTCAGTATCAGGGTATGGGGTCATTATATTTACTACTGGTCAGTATCAGGGGGTATGGGGTCATTATATTTACTACTGGTCAGTATCAGGGTATGGGGTCATTATATTTACTACTGGTCAGTATCAGGGTATGGGGTCATCATATTTACTGCTGGTCAGTATCAGGGTATGGAGTCATTATATTTACTACTGGTCAGTATCAGGGTATGGGGTCATTATATTTACTACTAGTCAGTGTCAGTGTATGGAGTCATTGTATTTACTACTGGTCAGAATCAGGGTATGGGGTCATTATATTTACTACTGGTCAGAATCAAGGTATGGGGTCATCATATTTACTACTAGTCAGTATCAGGGTATGGGGTCATTATATTTACTACTGGTCAGTATCAGGGTATGGGGTCATTATATTTACTACTGGTCAGTATCAGTGTATGGGGTCATCATATTTACTGCTGGTCAGTATCAGGGTATGGAGTCATCATATTTACTGTTGGTCAGTATCAGGGTATGGGGTCATTGTATTTACTACTTGTCAGTATCAGGGTATGGGGTCATTATATTTACTACTGGTCAGTATCAGTGTATGGAGTCATCATATTTACTACTGGTCAGAATCAAGGTATGGGGTCATTAGATTTACTACTGGTCAGTGTCAGGGTATGGGGTCATTATATTTACTACTGGTCAGTATCAGGGTATGGGGTCATTATATTTACTACTGGTCAGTATCAGGGTATGGGGTCATCATATTTACTACTGGTCAGTATCAGGGTATGGGGTCATTATATTTACTACTGGTCAGTATCAGGGTATGGGGTCATTATATTTACTACTGGTCACTATCAGGGTATGGGGTCATCATATTTACTACTGGTCAGTATCAAGGTATGGGGTCATTATATTTACTACTGGTCAGTATCAGGGTATGGGGTCATTATATTTACTACTGGTCAGTATCAGGGTATGGGGTCATCATATTTACTACTGGTCAGTATCAGGGTATGGGGTCATTATATTTACTACTGGTCAGTATCAGGGTATGGGGTCATCATATTTACTGCTGGTCAGTATCAGGGTATGGGTTCATTGTATTTACTTCTGGTCAGAATCAGGGTATGGGGTCATTATATTTACTACTGGTCAGTATCAGTGTATGGGGTCATTATATTTACTACTGGTCAGTATCAGGGTATGGGGTCATTATATTTACTACTGGTCAGTATCAGAGGGTATGGGGTCATTATATTTACTACTGGTCAGTGTCAGGGTATGGGCTCATTATATTTACTACTGGTCAGTATCAGTGTATGGGGTCATTGTATTTACTACTGCTCAGAATACGGGTATGGGGTCATTATATTTACTACTGGTCAGTATCAGGGTATGAGGTCATTATATTTACTACTGGTCACTATCAGGGTATGGGGTCATTATATTTACTACTGGTCAGTATCAGGGTATGGGGTCATCATATTTACTACTGGTCAGTATCAGGGTATGGGGACCAGGTTTAATCTGTGTCTAGGACCAGGCTTAATCTGTGTCCAGGACCAGGTTTAGTCTGTGTCCAGGACCAGACTTAATCTGTGTCCAGGACCAGGTTTTATCTGTGTCCAGGACCAGACTTAATCTGTGTCCAGGACCAGGTTTTATCTGTGTCCAGGACCAGGCTTTAATCCCCCTCCCCCAGGCCTATATGGAGGATCATCTGAAGAATAAGGACCGTCTGACAAAGGAGTGGGAGGATCTGTGTTCCTACCAGGCTGAACCCAGTGCTGTCACTGTAGCACAAAGTGAAGCCCACCTGGAGAAGAACCGCTGCCCTGAGTCTCTTCCCTGTGAGTCTTATATACTGTACCTCTCCTCGGGTTTATCTTCCAGGCTTGGGCTGGGATTCAAACGAACTCAGACGAACAACCTGCGCGCTGTGTTTGACTTAAAGTGGATTTCTGCTTGAGCTGGCATCCGTAGCGTTTACAGCAAACGTGATCTCATATGGATTGTCAGGGAAAATGCCTTTAAAAAAAAATCTATCGCTGTTCACCGGCCGTTAATTAAACTGTGTTGGATTGAGTTGGTCAGTTACTTTCTGTTCTGTTCTGTTCCTCCTGTACAGCTTGGTCAGTTACTATCTGTTATGTTTTCACCTCCTGTACAGCTTGGTCAGTTACTATCTGTTATGTTTTCACCTCCTGTACAGCTTGGTCAGTTACTAGCTGTTCTGTTTTTCACCTCCTGTACAGCTTGGTCAGTTACTATCTGTTCTGTTCCTCCTGTACATCTTGGTCAGTTACTATCTGTTCTGTTCTGTTCCTCCTGTACAGCTTGGTCAGTTACTATCTGTTCTGTTCTGTTCCTCCTGTACATCTTGGTCAGTTACTATCTGTTCTGTTCTGTTTCTCCTGTACAGCTTGGTCAGTTACTATCTGTTCTGTTCTATTCCAGATGATCATTCCCGTGTGAAATTGAAGGCAGAGAGCAACTCCACCAAGGAAGACTACATTAACGCCAGCACCATAGTAAGATCTCTGACTGCTACTCTTGGGATGGTGATGGTGTAGACTTTGTCCCGTGGTTGACACAGTTTAAAAGTTAATGTCACATGTCACAAATGTCATTATTATTCTCTCTCTGAAAAAAACTCAGATTGACCACGACCCTCGACTGCCTGCTTACATCGCCACCCAGGGACCACTGGCACACACCATCGCTGACTTTTGGCAGGTCAGTGTCACACACCATCGTTCACTTTTGGCAGGTCAGTGTCACACACCATCGTTCACTTCTGGCAGGTCAGTATCACACACCATCGCTGACTTCTGGCAGGTCAGTATCACACCCCATCGTTGACTTCTGGCAGGGAAGGGAACACCCCCATGAAATGGACAAAAATGAATGGCAACATATTGCCATTGGAACAAACATACACACGATGGAAAAGAGTGCCCAAATGGACGCCATTTCGTGTATTTCTTATGGCAAACGGCATACGGCAAATGCCAAGTGTAACAACTCAAAATTACTATAGGTGGCGAGCGTTCCAACGGGCAAAACATATTGCAAATGTACATGAAGACAAGACCCAAGGGTCAAATTTTGACATTTCCCAAAAAATATCAGAATAACTATACCCCTAAAAAGTGCTTTCTGGGCCGTTTTTAGCAATTCTAACGACTTTTCGTTATAATCTCACGCATAGAAGATGTGTATAAACATATCCTTGTCTAATTTTAATAAAGTTATTTTTATTAACTTTTTTATTGTCCATTTGCAATATGTTTTGTCCATTTGCAATATGTTACCATAGGAAGTCAAAAGTCATGATGTTATGTCCATTTACATATATCGTCATAGGAAGTCGGCTTCGAACCCAAAAGTCAGTGAGCAATGTCCAAATGGCATTTAAACTGACAAAATGATATATCACTATGTTAAGCCCTCAATCATCCTATAGGGTCTATTTTTTGAAAAACGTCCAAAATGACCAGGGGTGCCTACATTGGGATCGTGATCTTAAAAGCCCATTGAAACATATTGCAAATGTACAGTGAAACATATTGCAAATGTACAGTACATTTACCAGGTCCATATTTTCAAAAGGGTTTTAAATGACTTTAGGGGGCTGCTCCTGGTCCAGGATCTTTATGGGAGTATCCCACTATGGCCCTAAGTCAGTGGGAGAAGCCCCTGCTCATTTATGGAGGTTTTCAAAAAATGTTCAAAAAAATGACAGAGTCCACACTCTCTTCCATTGCTTTGTACAGTACATTTGCAATATGTTTCAATGGGCTTTTAACATCACGAATATGACAAGCTCTAAAATACTGCAGGAATGCCCAATTGACTGCCCGTTGATCTAAGGATGGCCAGGATTGATAGTGGTACCTCTCCATCGCTTGTTGGTGTTGATTTCAACATGTCAAATTCGTGATGTTAACAGCCCATTGAAACATATTGCAAATGTACAGTAAAACATATTGCAAATGTACAGTACATTTACCAGGTCCATATTTTCAAAAGGGTTTTAAATGACTTTAGGGGGCTGCTCCTGGTCCAGGATCCGTATGGGAGCATCCCACTATGGCCCTAAGTCAGTTGGAGAAGCCCCTGCTGATTTATGGAGGTTTTCAAAAAAAAAGTCCACACTCTCTTCCATTGCTTTCTACAGTACATTTGCAATATGTTTCACTGTACATTTGCAATATGTTTCAATGGGCTGTTAACATCACGAATATGACAAGCTCTAAAATACTTCAGGAATGGTCAATTGACTGCCCGTTGATCTCGGGATGGCCAGGATTGATAGTGGTACCTGGCCATAGCTCGTTGGTTTTGATTTCAACATGTCAAAAAAAAGCCCATTGAAACATATTGCAAATGTACAGTGAAACATATTGCAAATGTACAGTACATTTGCAATATGTTTCAATGGGCTGTTAACGACTCAAATACCAGTGGGTCGCTAGCGGGATCATCCCGACACTACTAGCGCAAACCTGTAGCGCCAGATTTAAAATCCGAAAATTGAATTATTAAACATCCAGCTATATACAAGTGTTCCATACTCATCAAAAGCTCTGTTTCTAGGCAATATCACAGCGTTGTCAGATTTCAAATAGGCTTTACGGCGAAAGCAGCACATTCATTTGTTTGAGGCTAGCACCTCACATATTTTCCAATAGCCATGTATCGATTAGCAATCATGGCACACACATAACACATTTCACAGCGAAAACAAAGTAATTACCTACATAAGGGACGCAGATGGCATTTGCTGTATGTTTGATGAGAAACTGCATATTGCAAATGTACGCTCCCTTACTAGACGTCCGAAATTGTTTCTAAAATAAGCCGACGCCGTCGGGCCGTGCCCTAGGGCCAAATCTTCCAGGAAGTCATCAAACGAACTTTCTCGGACTTTCGATGTCCGTTTAATAAAATATATATTTTATTTTTTTTTCATTTTTCCGCCGTTCATGTTAATCCCACCAGATGGCGAATGCCTTCATATTGCAAATGTACAAAACATACACCTAATTGACCTGGCTTTTTCCTAAACCGAAAAGAGTTCAAGACGAAACTTGGTGGGCATGGGTTTGGCATAATGGGCAGTTGGCCCGAAACAGAATGGCGTCAGGGACTCACGGTTTTTGAGATAAGGCCCATTTTCTGGGATTAAAGGCGAAAAATGGAAATAGAGCACTAATTTGACAGCTTTACGTCAAAGTACATGAACCTACGGTGTAAGGAAAAAGAACCAGACATTTATCTCTTTTAATTTTCGATTAATTGTCAAATGTCCAATTCGTAATGTTGAGAAAAATATTTTTTTCCCCAACAAAAGTTATAGATCCAGATGCTGCTTGTTCAGACGGATCCGTTAAAGTGGGTTTCGGAGCTCTACGTGATTTCTGTGATTTTCTGTGATTTTCTGAAATCACACACATGCAGTCAATGGGGAATGACACAGTGAGGGGCTTACAGACACACACTGCCTGCAATAGTTACTTTTGTTCGAACTATTAAAGAACCGTCAGACCTAGAGCTCTGAAACTTTAGAAACCCATTCTAGACCTTTAGTCGATCGTGCACGGTGAGTTACGGGGCTCTAGAAGGTTTTCAGGCCGAGAAACAGCCTCGTACATTTGCAATATTTTCAATTCATTTTTACATCACGAAAATGACAAAATTTCTAAAAATCCCAGAGACACAAGGCTAGGTGCATTAGAACCGCCTCGGCCCATAGAGACGGACCCTAACGTTTCTGTCCGATAGCTCATTCAAGGACCCCGTAGCAACGCCCGGAAAACGTGGATTTTCAGCACCAATTAAGGTCGCTGCTCGGACTCCAAATGACCTATCGAGCGAAACTTGAGATTCGGGTCGCCTCAGCTAGGCCGACACATAATGTCGGAACTGGACCCGCAGCTAGAACGTGAACTCAGGTGTTTTAAATTTTTACTATGATTTAAACAGAATTTTGAGCCTGCCCTGATATATGTGATTGTTGGCTTCTAAATGAGATGGGAAAAGTGGGTTTGGTGTCAGTTTTTATCAGTTTGGTGTCAGAATGATATCTAATTGATTGATTGACGCTGACTTGCTCGTTGACTTTTGTACATTTGCAATATGTTTGAATAGGGCTGAAACATCACCAAAATGACAGACTGAAATCAACACTAAAAAGGGCATCACCATAGTCTCTAGGCCGTGCCGAGTTCAACGAGACGCCCCACTTGACTGTAGCTCGCTCTGACCTCATAGACCGTGCCAAAAAGTAGGCGCAAAATGAAGCCTGGCCCTAAATGTCAGCTGATTTTGGGTGACAGCGGCAGACCCGTTTGGGTTAGAAGCACAATTCAACTTCAGGAATGTTCCTAAGGTCCTCCCGATCTGAGCAAGCCTAACCGTGACTGTGTGGCATTAACCTTTAACAGTGAAAACAGGGTATTTACATCAAACCGTTTGCTATGAAATCTCTCCCCATAGGAATACATTGCCTGCTCCCCTAAATTCAACCTGGTGCCTATGTGGGTTATGAATGTCTTATGAACCTGTCTTCGATAGCAATCCATCAGACCACTATGAGGTCTACCTGTGTTGATTCTAAGCTTCCTGGAGCAACCGGAAGTGGTAAAAATCACCCTAAAGGTGTTTTGATAGACCCAACCTGCAGTTTGTGAAAAACAGACTTTCAACCCTGTGTAAATCAGTCATTTCTTAACCTAAAGACTTAAAACTCAGGATTCTGTTAAAGCATACCCCAATGAGGATATGTGTCTACCTACAGCTTCCTGTGACAACCGGAAGTGCTTTAAATAGGGGTCATAGGTGCTGTTTCGAAGGGTTAAAAAGGTCACATCTTTACAAAACTTCATATGTGTGATTAGGCAACCCTCATGAACTGTAAATGAGTCATTTCTCCCATCAGATTTACAAGAAAACCCTCAAACACACACACAAACACAGATATGGGATGGAGTGACACAGTGGGGGGCTTAAAGACACACAGAGCCTGCAATGACATCACCATAGTCTCTAGGCCTTGCCGAGTTCAACGAGATGCCCCGCTTGACCGTAGCTCACTCGGTCTGACCGCAGCAACCGTGCCAAAAAGTAGGCCGGAAATGAAGCCTGGTCCTAAATTTCAGCTGCTTTTGGGTGACAGCGGCAGAACCGTTTGGGTTAGAAGCACGATTCGACTTCAGGAGCGTTCCTTAGGACCTCCCGATCTGTGCAAGCCTAACCGTGGCCCTGTGGCATTAACCCTTAACAGTGAAAACAGGGTATTTACATCAAACCGTTTGCTATGACATCTCTCCCCATAGGAATACATTGCCTGCTCCCCTAAATTCAACCTGGTGCCTATGTGGGTTATTAATGTCTTATGAACCTGTCTTCGATAGCAATCCATCAGACCACTATGAGGTCTACCTGTGTTGATTCTAAGCTTCCTGGAGCAACCGGAAGTGGTTAAATTCACCCTAAAGGTGTTTTACAGTACCCAACCTGCTGTTGGTGAGAAACAGACTTTCAAACCTGTGTGAATCAGTCAGTTCTTAACTTATAGACTTAAAACTCAGGATTCTGTTAAAGCCTACCCCAATGAGTATATGTGTGTACCTACAGCTTCCTGTGACAACCGGAAGTGCTTTCAATAGGGGTCATAGGTGCTGTTTCGAAGAGTTAAAAGGTCACATCTTTCCAAAACTTAACATGTGTGATTAGGCAACCCCAATGAACTGTAAATCAGTCATTTCTCCCATCAGAATCCCTTGAAAAACTCACACATGCACACAGTCCATGGGGAGTGACATAGTGTGGGGCTTACAGACACACACTGCCTGCAATAGTTACTTTCGTTCGAACTATTAAAGAACCGTCAGACCTAGAGCTCTGAAACTTTAGAACCCTTTTTCTAGAGCTTATGTCGATAGTGCACGGTGAGCTACGGGGCTCTAGAAGGTTTACAGGCCGAGAAACAGCCTTGTACATTTGCAATATTTTCAATTCATTTTTACATCACGAAAATGACAAAATTTCTAAAAGTCCCAGAGACACAAGGCTAGGTGCGTTAGAACCGCCTCGGCCCATAGAGACGGACCCTAACGTTTCTCTCCGATAGCTCATTCAAGGACCTCGTAGCAACGCCCGGAAAACGTGGATTTTCAGCACCAATTAAGGTCGCTGCTCGGGCTCCGAAAGACCTATCGAGCGAAACTCGGGATTTGGGGTCGCCTCAGATAGGCCGACACTAACGTCGGAACTGGACCCGCAACTAGAACGTAACTAGGTGTTTTACGTTTTCATTATAGTGACTTTATGGCAGACTTTTGTCCATTTGCAATAAGTTAAAACCGTCAAGCCCGGCCATCCTGAGATCAACGGGCAGTCAATTGGGCATTCCTGAAGTATTTTAGAGCTTGTCATATTCGTGATGTTAACAGCCCATTGAAACATATTGCAAATGTACTGTACATTTGCAATATGTTTCACTGTACATTTGCAATATGTTTCAATGGGCTTTTTTTTGACATGTTGAAATCAACACCAACGAGCTATGGACAGGTAGCACTATCAATACTGGCCATCCTGAGATCAACGGGCAGTCAATTGGCCATTCCTGAAGTATTTTAGAGCTTGTCATATTCGTGATGTTAACTTCACAAGCTCCAGCAGCAAAGGTGACTGTTTTGGAGAGCCTGGCGTGCCCAAAGTAAAATGCCTCCCATTTAGGCCCAGAAAATGGGATATGCATATATTTAGTACCATTGGATAGGAAACACTCTGAATTTTCCAAAACTGTTAACCATTTGTCTGTGGGTCAATCAGAACGCATTTGGCAGGCAAAACCCTGAGGAATCTCTGTCCTGAAAAAAGTCATTTTGACACATTGCTCATTTTTGAGCCCCTCCTATCCAAAATGACCATATATAGGCATGTTAACGCAGTGCACGTCGCTTCCTTATGATGTCATCAACCACGAGACGGTGTTTTACTCCATCTTGGGGAATTTCGCCATTGATAAACAGCTTGGAACGAGAGACCACGTTATGAAAACTCTTCAGAGTGCGTGCATGAGACGGCGCTGCTGTGCCTTATTTATCGCTTTTTAGCGTTCAGTTTATATTCCGGCTGATTTATAATTGTACATATACGTAAAAGGGTTCCTAAGGATACATTTAAAACTATGTTTGATTGTTTTTGGACAAGTTTATAGGTATAATTTTAACGAGGCGGCGCCGAGTTTCAAAGGAGTAATGGAGGCTGTCGTTTCTGATTATAAGCATGAACCAAATGGAGGATTTATGGATAAAAGACGTTACTTTTTCTAACAAAAGAACCATGGATTGTCTTCGTTGGACACTTAGGAAGACCTCAGCAGAAGTTCTTCAACAGGTCAGTGGCACACACCATCGTTGACTTCTGGCAGGTCAGTGGCACACACCATCGTTGACTTCTGGCAGGTCAGTGGCACACACCATCGTTGACTTCTGGCAGGTCAGTGGCACACACCATCGTTGACTTCTGGCAGGTCAGTGGCACACACCATCGTTGACTTCTGGCAGGTCAGTGGCACACACCATCGTTGACTTCTGGCAGGTCAGTGGCACACACCATCGCTGACTTCTGGCAGGTCAGTGGCACACACCATCGCTGACTTCTGGCAGGTCAGTGGCACACACCATCGCTGACTTCTGGCAGGTCAGTGGCACACACCATCGTTGACTTCTGGCAGGTCAGTGGCACACACCATCGTTGACTTCTGGCAGGTCAGTGGCACACACCATCGTTGACTTCTGGCAGGTCAGTGGCACACACCATCGTTGACTTCTGGCAGGTCAGTGGCACACACCATCGTTGACTTCTGGCAGGTCAGTGGCACACACCATCGTTGACTTCTGGCAGGTCAGTATCACACACCATCGCTGACTTCTGGCAGGTCAGTGGCACACAGTACTCTGAGGAAACATTATTGCTAATGCTAAAGACTGTGGTAGGTGACCAATACTGTGTATTTGTTGTGTAGTAGGTACATTTGACACGGATACGTCACAGTATGCCAGTATAGTACACTTCTGTTGTAACTGCCGGGAATTAATGCAGCAAAGGTCTAACAATGTTTTGGACATTTTTGTTGTTCTGTAGACGGTCTGGGAGAGTGGCTGCACAGTGATAGTGATGATGACAGCCCTGGTTGAGGACGGAGAGACTCAGTGTGTTCGCTACTGGCCTGACGAGGGATCCTCCCTCTACCACATCTATGAGGTGAGGGGTTTGACTCTGGATAGACACAGCTGGTGTGTATTTGTGTGTTGTGTGTGTGTGTTTGCGCTTCTTACTGTGACTGTGAATCTTTTTATTGTTCTTCTTAGTTTTCTTTTTCTATTTCTCTGTAAACAAATTAACAACATACTTTGCATGCTTACAGGGAAGGACACTCAACATGTACTGCACTGACACATATGACTAACATGTTGAAATTAATTGATAAGAAGATTGTGGGAACTGTAGTGTTAGATTTCAGTGCAGCCTTTGATATTATTGACCATAACCTGTTGTTGAGAACTTGTGTTATGGTTTTTCAACCTCTGCCATATTGTGGATTCAGATCTATCTAATAGAACTCAGAGGGTTTTCTTTAATGGAAGCTTCTCTAATGTAAAAACAGGTAAAGTGTGGTGTACCGCAGGGCAGCTCTCTAGGCCCTCTACTCTTTTCTATTTTACCAATGACCTGCCACTGGCATTAAACAAAGCATTTTTGTCCGTGTATGCTGATGATTCAACCATATACGCATCAGCAACCACAGCTAACGAGGTCACTGAAACCCTTAACAAAGAGTTGCAGTCTGTTTTGGAATGGGTGGCCAGTAATAATCTGGTCCTGAACATCTCTAAAACTAAGAGCATTGTATTTGGTACAAATCATTTCCTAAGCTCTAGACCTCAGCTGTATCTGGTAGTGAAGGGTGTGGCTGTTGAAGTTGAGGATACTAAGTTACTTGGCGTTTCCATAGATTGTAAACTGTCATGGCCAACACATATAGATTCAGTGGTTGTAAAGATGAGGAGAGGTCTGTCCGTAATAAAGAGATGCTCTGCTTTTTGACACCACACTCCACAAAACAAGTCCTGTAGGCTCTAGTTTTGTCGTATCTTGATTATTGTCCAGTCGTGTGGTCCAGTGCTGCAAGGAAAGACCTAGTTAAGCTGCAGCCCAGAACAGAGCGGCACATCTTGCTCTTCATTGTAATCAGAGGGCTGATATAAATACTATGCATGCCAGTCTCTCTAGGCTAAGAGTTGAAGAGAGACTGACTGCATCACTTCTTATTTTTATAAGAAACATTCATGTGTTGAAAATCCCAAATGGTTTACATAGTCAACTACACACAGCTCTGACACACACACTTATCCCACCAGACATGCCACCAGGGGTCTTTTCACAGTCCCCAGGTCAGAGCAAATTCAAGGAAACGTATAGCATTACACAGAGCCATGATAGCATGGAACTTCCTTCCATCTCATATAGTGCAAGTTCATATTTTTATTTTATTTTACCAGGTAAGTTGACTGAGACCACATTCTCATTTACAGCAACAACCTGGGGAATAGTTACAGGGGAGATGAATGAGCCAATTGGAAGCTGGGGATGATTAGGTGGCCATGATGGCATGAGGGCCAGATTGGGAATTTAGCCAGGACACCGGGGTTAACACCCCTACTCTTACGATAAGTGCCATGGGATCTTTAGTGACCACAAAATACAGCACCCTACACAGGGCAATGTCCCCAATCACTGCCCTGGGGCATTGCAATATTTATTTTAGACCAGAGGAAAGAGTGCTTCCTACTGACCCTCCAACAGGACTTCCATCAGCATATGGTTAGCCATCCAGGACCAACCAGGACCAACCCTACTTAGCTTCAGAGACAAGCCAGCAGTGGGATGCAGGAGGGTATGCTGTTGGCTAAACAGCAAACCTGGTTTAAAAAAATTAAATGTCAAAAAGCCACACCTCACGGCACAACGCCTCTCCTCCATGTGACCTACTTTTTCGTTATGTGTTGGACCCCAGTAAGACTAGCTGTTGCCTTTGGCACCGGCTAATGGGGATCCTAATAATATCAAATGAAACAGTTCTTCTTCTTCTTCCTTCTCACTGTGACTATTGTTCATAGAATATTTATATTATACATCTCTATGGATGTTCCCTACCAGGTGAATGTATATTATACATCTCTATGGGTGTTCCCTACCAGGTGAATGTATATTATACATCTCTATGGATGTTCCCTACCAGGTGAATGTATATTATACATCTCTTTGGGTGTTCCCTACCAGGTGAATGTATATTATACATCTCTATGGGTGTTCCCTACCAGGTGAATGTATATTATACATCTCTATGGGTGTTCCCTACCAGGTGAATGTATATTATACATCTCTATGGGTGTTCCCTACCAGGTGAATGTATATTATACATCTCTATGGGTGTTCCCTACCAGGTGAATGTATATTATACATCTCTATGGGTGTTCCCTACCAGGTGAATGTATATTATACATCTCTATGGGTGTTCCCTACCAGGTGAATGTATATTATACATCTCTATGGGTGTTCCCTACCAGGTGAATGTATATTATACATCTCTATGGGTGTTCCCTACCAGGTCAATTTGGTCTCTGAACACATCTGGTGTAAAGACTTCCTGGTTCGTAGTTTCTACCTGAAGAACGTTCAGACCCAGGAGACTCGTACCCTGACACAGTTCCACCTGCTCAGCTGGCCCGCCAACGGAATCCCTACCTCCACACGCCCTCTGCTGGACTTCCGCAGGTACGGCAAAAAACCTAAGGGTTAGAGCTTTGGGCCAGTGACTGAAAGATTGCTGGTTTGAATATCTGAGCCGTCAAGGTGAAAAATGCTGTCAATGTGTCCTTGAGCAAGACATTTAATCCTAATATGCTCCAGGTGAGCCGTATTATTATGCCTGACCCTGTAAAACAATATATTTCACTCACTGTAAAACAATATATTTCACTGCACCTATCCGGTCTATGTGGCCCTGTCTTCCTAGTTCTGCTGTGTATGATACTGTAGCTGTAACCTAGTAGCAGATGGGGTTCTGTGGAACTCACGCCTCAGCCTCAGGTGTCTCCTCTTGCACTGCCGAATAGGATAAGAAGCTTCAGGAGGGCGGTCATGTCTGTTTTCGAGGCAGAGGTCCTGGGTTAGAGCCTTGGGTATGAGCCAAAGCAAACTGCGTGACGTCCTTTTCACTAGCATATGGCCAGCGATGCCCCATAGGGTCCTGTATGACCTCCTTGACCCTTGACCCTGACAGGATTAATGAAACCCGTGTACTGTATATTTGCCTTCATTTTTAGTTGTCATTTCTGATTGTCCCTCTCTTCCCCTAGCCATCTCTCGTTCCAACCATCCCTCTATATCCCTACCTCCCTCTCTCTCAGTGACGGTGGTCAGCTATAGGCCCTTGGGGTTTCCACATCTCCCAGTGTCATTTTTGTGATTTGCAGCTAGTAGTCTGGGTCCAGTTGCATAGTCACAAAAATGATTATTGGCAGGTGTGACTGCAGCAGGAGTCGACGCTGGCCGGATAGTCCATCAGTCTCCTCCCCCTTTCTTCCTTCCATCCTTCCTTCCATCCTTCCTTCCATCCTTCCTTCCTTCTGACCTTCCTTCCTTCCATCATTCCTTCCTTCTAACCTTCCTTCCATCCTTCCTTCTAACCTTCAATCCTTCCTTCCTTTCTTGTAACTTTCCATCCTTCCTTCCATCCTTCCTTCTAACCTTCCATCCTTCCTTCCTTCCATCCTTCCTTCTAAACTTCCTTCCTTTTTTCCATCCTCCCTCCCTTCCTTCTCTCCTCTACTCCTCCCTCACTTGCTGTCCTTTCCACTGAAGGGTTGAGTTTCTCTAACCTTAACCTCAAAGACTAATGTGTTATAACTTACTGTAATTGTTCTCCTTTAGGCAGGCAGGGTTAGGCATGTTGTTTTTCTGTGTATGGTTTAAGATCAGCACAGTAGAAATGTAACACAGTACTTGTATGCAGTACCCAATTTAAACTTGTCAGCTAGAATTATATTTTATGATATACCCTCCCTCCCTCTCTCCCTCCCTCCCTCTCTCCCTCCCCTCCCTCCCTCTCTCCCTCCCCTCCCTCCCTCTCTCCCACCCCTCCCTCCCTCCCTCTCTCCCACCCCTCCCTCCCTCCCTCTCTCCCACCCCTTTCTCTCTCTCTCCCTTCCTCTCCTCTGTCTCCCTCTAAACAGGAAGGTGAATAAGTGCTACAGAGGTCGATCCTGCCCCATCATCGTCCACTGCAGGTAAACCTAGCTCAGTGTTTCTTTCGACAAAGGGCCATAGAAGTTGTCTGTACAGCACAAACAGGTAGAAGAGACTTTTGAGTCCCTTTTTTTTTTAAGTTGAAATTGTGCAACAATATGGAATAAAAAAATAAATTAAAAAGCATGTTATATTAAATGAAGGGCCCTTTTATTATAGAACCACAAGGTCAATTCAATACATCTGATTTTACATATGAATGGAGACTTGCTAGAGTGTAAAGATTCTGCATTTTGACGCCTCCCTCCGTGTCCCTCCGTGTCCCTCCGTGTCCCTCCGTGTCCCTCCGTGTCCCTCCCCTCCGTGTCCCTCCGTGTCCCTCCCCTCCGTGTCCCTCCCCTCCGTGTCCCTCCGTGTCCCTCCCCTCCGTGTCCCTCCGTGTCCCTCCCCTCCGTGTCCCTCCCCTCCGTGTCCCTCCGTGTCGTTCCCCTCCGTGTCCCTCCGTGTCGTTCCCCTCCGTGTCCCTCCGTGTCGTTCCCCTCCGTGTCCCTCCGTGTCGTTCCCCTCCGTGTCCCTCCGTGTCGTTCCCCTCCGTGTCCCTCCGTGTCGTTCCCCTCCGTGTCGTGTCCCTCCGTGTCGTTCCGTGTCGTGTCCCTCCGTGTCGTGTCCCTCCGTGTCGTGTCCCTCCGTGTCCCTCCGTGTCCCTCCTCTTTGACTTCTAGGAAGATTTTAACCCATTTCAACTTCAACTTCAACTTAAAGCCCTAGTTGTTTTGTTGCGTTGACAAAGTAATTTATGAAGATTATTAATTTACGTCTGTCCATAATTTTAAGATCAACCCTGTTATGTGTGAACTGAACTCTCATTTTAATATGGAGAAACTTTTTATTTTTATTTTTTAACACATTTTCAAAAGAAACATTAAACATCTAAGAGCCAAATCATAGTGTAAACGCAGGCGAGCTGGTTCTGCACAGAGCGGGTCGAGAATAACACGTCAACCCTATGACCCATAGAGACAGGCTAGAAACGTTTGAACAATTTCAATGTTTCTGTGAAATCTGGCATTTCCCAGTTAGACACAAGCTTCAATTTCCTCTGTCACGAGGGGATTTATGGCTGATTTAACATAAAATTACAGTCAATTTGTTACTTTATTCTACACTTAATAGACACTTAGAATGTTATTCTCTTTTCTTTAACCTCTTGATATTGGAAAACATGTAAAAAAAGTTAAAGTTTAAAATGTGCGCTTTATGACAGAATGTTACAGTTAGATTTTTTTTAAAAGGTCTTGGAACTTCTGACCCTGGCAATTTGACTGGAAAACTCATGGGTACACTCGCAACGGCTGCCAATCCACCCATTATGCCATCATTGAATAGGGAGACCCGTTCTATAGATTCAATTTCTACGGTCTTTATGACGTGCCGTGTGATCTGATGAAGTATTCCCTGTCTCGTACAGTGACGGCAGTGGCAGAACTGGAACCTACATCCTTATTGACATGGTCCTCAATCGCATGGCTAAGGGTGAGTCAGACATCTTGATCTTGTCAGACGTCTTTGATAGTTTGGCCTTGTAGTTTGTATCACTAGACCTATACAGTATTGTGAGTCAGTGACTCCTTGTTTGGCGAATGTGATTTTTCCCCATGTCGTAATGCGCACTGCGTGTGTTTCCAGGTGTGAAGGAGATTGATATTGCTGCAACATTGGAACACATTCGGGATCAGAGACCGAACTTAGTGCGCACCAAGGTATGGCCTTCTCAACTACATATCTCATGGCACCAGTATGATCTATCTGTGTGTGTGTATCTCTGACAGTCTCCCTCCCTTTCTGTCACCCTCTCAGGACCAGTTTGAGTTTGCCCTGACTGCCGTGGCAGAAGAAGTCAATGCCATCCTGAAGGCTCTGCCACAGTAACCCTACGTCTACCACCTCTACCACCTCGTGTGCCAGAACCTTACAACTAAAATTACTAGGAAAGTTATGCATCATAACACTAATGACGGTTATATTGAGTGTCCCCATGATTGTACCAGTCACACTGCTGTGGTCTGAGGGGCTGTTGACGATCTAGTAATTCTATTTCTATGGCCATTATTAATGGCCTTCCTCTACGTCCAGATACACAACCAGGGAGGAACTACATTTCCCAGAGTCCATTACTACTACGCCAATGACCATAGAAGTCAGCAAGACCGAACAAACAGATCTGAGACCAAGCTGCTATTATTATGCATTCATAATGAAATGAAATTAAATGAGGTTTTAAAAAATCCTGTAGGTTATTCCGATCAGACAAAAACACTTTAAATGTCCAGGAGGACCTCTTGTTATTGGATTTTAGATTGAGAACTGGTCTTAAAATACTGTGACTTGATTCTGTAACGTTTCTCCTCTCTCACTCTTGATTCTCAGTCTCAGACATGTCTCACTAGAGATACTACAATTACCATGATCCCTTCTGTTATGTTGTCATGGAGATGTTGTATGTTGTATTACCATGATCCCTCCTGTTCTGTTGTCATGGAGATGTTGTATTATCATGATCCCTCCTGTTCTGTTGTCATGGAGATGTTGTATTACCAGGATCCCTCCTGTTCTGTTGTCATGGAGATGTTGTATTACCATGATCCCTCCTGTTCTGTTGTCATGGAGATGTTGTATTATCATGATCCCTCCTGTTCTGTTGTCATGGAGATGTTGTATTACCAGGATCCCTCCTGTTCTGTTGTCATGGAGATGTTGTATTACCATGATCCCTCCTGTTCTGTTGTCATGGAGATGTTGTATTACCATGATACCTCCTGTTCTGTTGTCATGGAGATGTTGTATTACCATGATCCCTCCTGTTCTGTTGTCATGGAGATGTTGTATTACCATGATCCCTCCTGTTCTGTTGTCATGGAGATGTTTAAAACCAAATTGTACTCTAGTAGGTATCCATCCATCCATACACTTGTTTATGCAAGAAGACAGAGACCCTGACTATGGTGAGGATGAAGTGAGTGACATACTAGTGTATCTTACGTTACACCAGTTTCTCTAAGGGGCTGGCGTATGCCTCTTTAATTCTAAACCCAATGATTTATTTCTATCCATTTTGTAATGGAACTACTACTGTACACTGACTACCTAATCACTCACATCTGAATCATAGCAATTAGTGTCTTCGGTGTTACTCTAAAACCTCTGTGATTATTGTAAATCATTCACAAAATTATTTCTTATGTTTATTAATGTAGCAAACACAGAAAACAACTATAAAAATATTTTTCACTCGATGTATGTAATTAAATCTCTATTGTGATGTGGTGCAACAGCATAGAGTGGTCTGACTGTGTTCTTTTCCATACACATCCCATAATACTGACAGGTAACCATTAGGAACCAGTGTCTACATCCCTACATCCCGTAATACTGACAGGTAACCATTAGGAACCAATGTCTACACCCCTACATCCCGTAATACTGACAGGTAACCATTAGGAACCAATGTCTACATCTCTACATCCTGTAATACTGACAGGTAACCATTAGGAACCAATGTCTACATCTCTACATCCCGTAATACTGACAGGTAACCATTAGGAACCAATGTCTACACCCCTACATCCCGTAATACTGACAGGTAACCATTAGGAACCAATGTCTACATCTCTACATCCCGTAATACTGACAGGTAACCATTAGGAACCAATGTCTACATCCCGTAATACTGACAGGTAACCATTAGGAACCAATGTCTACATCTCTACATCCCGTAATACTGACAGGTAACCATTAGGAACCAGTGTCTACATCTCTACATCCCGTAATACTGACAGGTAACCATTAGGAACCAATGTCTACATCTCTACATCCCGTAATACTGACAGGTAACCATTAGGAACCAGTGTCTACATCTCTACATCCCGTAATACTGACAGGTAACCATTAGGAACCAGTGTCTACATCTCTACATCCCGTAATACTGACAGGTAACCATTAGGAACCAGTGTCTACATCTCTACATCCCGTAATACTGACAGGTAACCATTAGGAACCAGTGTCTACATCTCTACATCTCTACATCCCATAATACTGACAGGTAACCATTAGGAACCAGTGTCTACATCCCTACCTCCCGTAATACTGACAGGTAACCATTAGGAACCAGTGTCTACATCTCTACATCCCATAATACTGACAGGTAACCATTAGGAACCAGTGTCTACATCCCTACATCCCGTAATACTGACAGGTAACCATTAGGAACCAATGTCTACATCTCTACATCCCATAATACTGACAGGTAACCATTAGGAACCAGTGTCTACATCTCTACATCCCATAATACTGACAGGTAACCATTAGGAACTAATGTCTACATCCCGTAATACTGACAGGTAACCATTAGGAACCAATGTCTACATCTCTACATCCCATAATACTGACAGGTAACCATTAGGAACCAGTGTCTACATCTCTACATCCCATAATACTGACAGGTAACCATTAGGAACCAATGTCTACATCTCTACATCCCATAATACTGACAGGTAACCATTAGGAACCAGTGTCTACATCTCTACATCCCATAATACTGACAGGTAACCATTAGGAACTAATGTCTACATCTCTACATCCCGTAATACTGACAGGTAACCATTAGGAACCAATGTCTACATCTCTACATCCCATAATACTGACAGGTAACCATTAGGAACCAATGTCTACATCTCTACATCCCATAATACTGACAGGTAACCATTAGGAACCAGTGTCTACATCTCTACATCCCATAATACTGACAGGTAACCATTAGGAACCAATGTCTACATCTCTACATCCCATAATACTGACAGGTAACCATTAGGAACCAGTGTCTACATCTCTACATCCCATAATACTGACAGGTAACCATTAGGAACTAATGTCTACATCTCTACATCCCGTAATACTGACAGGTAACCATTAGGAACCAATGTCTACATCTCTACATCCCATAATACTGACAGGTAACCATTAGGAACCAATGTCTGCAGTTAGAATGCATTCAGTTGGCCAGCTTAAACCAGAGAAAGCTGAAAGCTGTCCCGCTGGACACAGACGTCACTTCAACATCTAGTTTTGATTTACATTGGGTTGAGTTGCAAACTAACGTGAATTAAGAGTGAAATTGACAAAAAGTTCCCCCAAATTCCTGTACATTGATGACTTATTTTGCAAATCCAATTCTGTTTTTTCGCACCTCTCTGACTAAGCGAGATTAAATGCGGAAGACACATTTCAGTTGAATGCATTCAGTTGTACACCTGACTAGGTATCCCCCCTTTCCCTTCTCATGTTTATTCAGTTTGAATCACATCGAATCACACTGAGTCACAGTTGTTGTTGAAATGACGTAGAAACAACGTTGAATCAACCAGTGGGAGGCCCTTACAAGGAAAACATGTCGCATTTGCAGTTTCATATGTGAAATAGCTATATTTTCACATGTTCAGCTTAAATTTCACATGTGAAATCATATTTGCCCATGTATTCAATTCAGTAGCGGTGCGTGGGTAAAATCACTGGGGAAGCCAAGCCCCCTTCCCCCTATTCAACAACCATATAACAAACCTATGTGTTGTGATAATTGCGTTGTTTTGCTCTATATAACCTGTTAATTCATATGCCTTGTGACCGTGATATATATACGGCTGAAGGCCGAGACAATAAGAATAAATTCAACCACACCTTTTGTTTCATGACATAAACCGGAGAGCAACCTCTGTCCAGTGAAGTCCTCAAAGCATATTGCATGTAACAGTAACAGTTACATGACCTACAGCAATGGTCAAGTTAATGTTTCCCACATTTTCGGACCACTAAACAACTATTGATTGAGAACCACAGAGAGTTTTCGCAAAGTTGCAAAGAAAACAAGAGGTGCCTCCACTATTCCAGCATCATTCCAACATCATCATATCACCTCTGCTTAGTCTAAGATAGTGACAATTTAAAAAGATACCAAAAACTATTTTGTCCAATTAATGTAAGATAAATATGATGTGGGTTTCCGTGGTTCTGATTTCTGTTTGCGTGTGTGTGTGTGTGTGTGTGCGCGCGTGTGTGTGCGCGTTCGTTTGTTCGTGCGTGCGACTAAAAAACATGTTGACTCACCCTCCTTGTAGAGAAACACCAACGCCATCCTCCTCTCCTTTCATGTTGACGAAACGGTCTATCACTCTGTCATACAGTACACGCTTTTAGTTTTTGTTGTCCTAGACTACCTGGCTAAAATCCTCCTCTCAGGCCAGGGGAAACAACAATGTATGAACTAATGGTTGGATCAGAATCACTGTTATAATCATTAGCCAGTACGGAGAATGAAGTAAAACCACAAGTCCATCTCCCTATCTCCATCCATGGCTAATTTAGGAATGGGACCATTTTAGCTAGCTGGCTAGCTAGCCACTGGAGGACAACAAGACAATGGGATGCAACAATTCAAGTTTTCCTGTCAATGACGTACTGCTCTCCATGGGATCTGATAGGAGTGATGCCAAATCCAAACTGGCTTCACCTTGACACTTGTTTTGGTGCGCCAGGACCATTCACAGTTGAGCTCGCTCAGTTTAGCTCAACGCTGATTGGCTAATTTTGTATACTTTTTTTTTTGTCAAGGGAGGCCAGATGCTGGCTGGCTTCCTTTGCCTTCAATGCTACTGTCGGCAACAATGTCAAACTTGTTTGGACCGGACAGTATCAGATAGATGGCCTGCACGTAGAGAGACAGAGGGGGCGCTGTTTCGCTCGCTCGGATTCTTTCTCCTGTGAGATACATTCAGCCTCATGCTAATTTGAAGGAAAATTATGAAACACAGAGGGACGAAAGATACATATTTTTTTATTATTATGGTTTTTTTTGTCAATTTTTTGTCATCCATGAATACACTGATTAAATGTTGAGTTTACATGTTAACACCACTTTTTCACGTGAGGAGAATATCATGTTTTCACTTATATGAATTGCCGTTTCACATGTGATATTTGCAGTTTCACGTGTTAAAAACGTTCACATGAGAATCTCACTTTCACATGTGAAATTGCAAGTTCACGTGAAAAAACCAATCACGTGTGAAAATCAAATTTGCAGTTTCACATGTAAGAAAATCCACATTACTCCAATGTTTGTAAAAACATAGATGTAGACAAACACTGTGTAGCCTAAAAACAGGGTTAAAACTATACATTTTGATCTCATGGATGGTCAGTCCTTGCATTCATAGCAATTATCTATGGATTTGAGAATGGTTGCTATTCTCCAGCTGCATCCCTCAGATTTTTACTGAAACAGTGGTGGGAAGATCATGTTTAAAGGAGAGAGCAAATTAATTATAGATAGATGCAACTCACAAAAAAAATAGGTGAGCATTTCTTTATAAGAACGCAATGAAATAAAACGCCTCCCTCTTTCCTGCAATTTTCCCTATCTTTGGTAATGTTACCCTGGCCTTTGGTAATGTTACCCTGGCCTTTGGTAATGTTACCCTGGCCTTTGGTAATGTTACCCTGGTCTTTGGTAATGTTACCCTGGTCTTTGGTAATGTTACCCTGGTCTTTGGTAATGTTACCCTGGCCTTTGGTAATGTTACCCTGGTCTTTGGTAATGTTACCCTGGCCTTTGGTAATGTTACCCTGGTCTTTGGTAATGTTACCCTGGCCTTTGGTAATGTTACCCTGGTCTTTGGTAATGTTACCCTGGCCTTTGGTAATGTTACCCTGGCCTTTGGTAATGTTATCCTGGCCTTTGGTAATGTTACCCTGGTCTTTGGTAATGTTACCCTGGCCTTTGGTAATGTTACCCTGGCCTTTGGTAATGTTACCCTGGTCTTTGGTAATGTTACCCTGGCCTTTGGTAATGTTACCCTGGCCTTTGGTAATGTTACCTGGTCTTTAGTAATGTTACCCTGGTCTTTAGTAATGTTACCCTGGTCTTTGGTAATGTTACCTGGTCTTTGGTAATGTTACCCTGGCCTTTGGTAATGTTACCCTGGTCTTTGGTAATGTTACCCTGGCCTTTGGTAATGTTACCCTGGTCTTTGTAATGTTACCCTGGTCTTTGGTAATGTTACCCTGGCCTTTGGTAATGTTACCCTGGCCTTTGGTAATGTTACCCTGGTCTTTGGTAATGTTACCCTGGTCTTTGGTAATGTTACCCTGGCCTTTGGTAATGTTACCCTGGTCTTTGGTAATGTTACCCTGGAGTTTGGTAATGTTACCCTGGCCTTTGGTAATGTTACCCTGGTCTTTGGTAATGTTACCCTGGCCTTTGGTAATGTTACCCTGGTCTTTGGTAATGTTACCCCTGGTCTTTGGTAATGTTACCCTGGCCTTTGGTAATGTTACCCTGGAGTTTGGTAATGTTACCCTGGCCTTTGGTAATGTTACCCTGGTCTTTGGTAATGTTACCCTGGCCTTTGGTAATGTTACCCTGGTCTTTGGTAATGTTACCCCTGGTCTTTGGTAATGTTACCCTGGCCTTTGGTAATGTTACCCTGGCCTTTGGTAA
The DNA here is from genome assembly GCA_030435695.1 of Brachymystax lenok tsinlingensis. Classification (NCBI taxonomy): domain Eukaryota; kingdom Metazoa; phylum Chordata; class Actinopteri; order Salmoniformes; family Salmonidae; genus Brachymystax; species Brachymystax lenok. The sequence goes on along the minus strand of CM059781.1, from coordinate 3,045,022 downwards.
TGTTACCCTGGCCTTTGGTAATGTTACCCTGGTCTTTGGTAATGTTACCCTGGCCTTTGGTAATGTTACCCTGGCCTTTGGTAATGTTACCCTGGCCTTTGGTAATGTTACCCTGGAGTTTGGTAATGTTACCCTGGCCTTTGGTAATGTTACCCTGGCCTTTGGTAATGTTACCCTGGCATTTGGTAATGTTACCCTGGCCTTTGGTAATGTTACCCTGGCCTTTGGTAATGTTACCCTGGAGTTTGGTAATGTTACCCTGGCCTTTGGTAATGTTACCCTGGTCTTTGGTAATGTTACCCTGGTCTTTGGTAATGTTATCCTGGCCTTTGGTAATGTTACCCTGGCCTTTGGTAATGTTACCCTGGCCTTTGGTAATGTTACCCTGGAGTTTGGTAATGTTACCCTGGAGTTTGGTAATGTTACCCTGGCCTTTGGTAATGTTACCCTGGTCTTTGGTAATGTTACCCTGGCCTTTGGTAATGTTACCCTGGTCTTTGGTAATGTTACCCTGGTCTTTGGTAATGTTACCCTGGCCTTTGGTAATGTTACCCTGGCCTTTGGTAATGTTACCCTGGTCTTTGGTAATGTTACCCTGGCCTTTGGTAATGTTACCCTGGCCTTTGGTAATGTTACCCTGGCCTTTGGTAATGTTACCCTGGAGTTTGGTAATGTTACCCTGGCCTTTGGTAATGTTACCCTGGCCTTTGGTAATGTTACCCTGGCATTTGGTAATGTTACCCTGGCCTTTGGTAATGTTACCCTGGCCTTTGGTAATGTTACCCTGGAGTTTGGTAATGTTACCCTGGCCTTTGGTAATGTTACCCTGGTCTTTGGTAATGTTACCCTGGTCTTTGGTAATGTTATCCTGGCCTTTGGTAATGTTACCCTGGCCTTTGGTAATGTTACCCTGGCCTTTGGTAATGTTACCCTGGAGTTTGGTAATGTTACCCTGGCCTTTGGTAATGTTACCCTGGTCTTTGGTAATGTTACCCTGGCCTTTGGTAATGTTACCCTGGCCTTTGGTAATGTTACCCTGGCCTTTGGTAATGTTACCCTGGAGTTTGGTAATGTTACCCTGGCCTTTGGTAATGTTACCCTGGCCTTTGGTAATGTTACCCTGGTCTTTGGTAATGTTACCCTGGCCTTTGGTAATGTTACCCTGGTCTTTGGTAATGTTACCCTGGCCTTTGGTAATGTTACCCTGGCCTTTGGTAATGTTACCCTGGTCTTTGGTAATGTTACCCTGGCCTTTGGTAATGTTACCCTGGCTTTTGGTAATGTTACCCTGGCCTTTGGTAATGTTACCCTGGCCTTTGGTAATGTTACCCTGGCCTTTGGTAATGTTACCCTGGCCATTGGTTACGCTGCCTTTTCTCCAGTTGCAAGTTTAGCACGTTCACTCCAGCAACATAGCACCCTGCATCTGGTTTACCTCTGAAGCTAAGCAGGGTTGGTCCTAGTTGGTCCCTGTATGGGAGACCAGATGTAGCTGGAAGTGGAGGATATTCACGTGTTTTCATATGTAATACCTTCATGTTTTTTTGGTTGTTGTGAGGGGGTGCTCAGTGTAACGTTTCAGTCTGGTACAACCAGGCTAACATTCAAGGTGTGTGGCAAATTGATCAGCTTTCAATTCGTATAGATAACTTTATTATCATACATTTCCATGGAATTGTAACATGTAGTCATGGTTTAAAATGCTTTCCAGGACACTTCTCTTATAAGACAAGTTAAAATTATAATTATTTAATGTGGATGACTTATTTATGGTTCAAAATACTTTACAAAGAGTCTTTCTTTCATTTAGCTATATACACACACTCACACATACTTAGTACATACATTTGTTTTTGTCAGTTTACTTTTTCTTTTTCAAGTAAAACTTTGAAAAGTGTTGATCAGCTGGTACAGTATGCCAGGGGGGCGGTCTGAGAGAAAAGGTGCACCATGGGAGATTTGACCTTTGACCTGTTGGGAGCAAACGGATATGGACGCAACATTAGAGCCACAGCAAAGGCTGCTGGGAGTTACAGCACACCTCTCTCTAGTCTACATCTATATGTATCTATCCCAATCTGTTCATCCTGGGTTAACTAGCTACTAGCTATCGTGTTCATCCTGGGTTAACTAGCTACTAGCTATCCTGTTCATCCTGGGTTAACTAGCTACTAGCTATCGTGTTCATCCTGGGTTAACTAGCTACTAGCTATCCTGTTCATCCTGGGTTAACTAGCTAGTAGCTATCCTGTTCATCCTGGGTTAACTAGCTACTAGCTATCCTGTTCATCCTGGGTTAACTAGCTACTAGCTATCCTGTTCATCCTGGGTTAACTAGCTACTAGCTATCGTGTTCATCCTGGGTTAACTAGCTACTAGCTATCCTGTTCATCCTGGGTTAACTAGCTAGTAGCTATCCTGTTCATCCTGGGTTAACTAGCTACTAGCTATCCTGTTCATCCTGGGTTAACTAGCTACTAGCTATCCTGTTCATCCTGGGTTAACTAGCTAGTAGCTATCGTGTTCATCTTGGGTTAACTATCTACTAGCTATCCTGATCATCCTGGATGTACTATCTACTAGCTATCCTGATCATCCTGGATGTACTATCTACTAGCTATCCTGATCATCCTGGATGTACTATCTACTAGCTATCCTGTTCATCCTGGGTTAACTAGCTACTATCTATCCTATAATCAAACCAAGGTTCACCCATTCTCACTATTGAATAGCTTATATTAACTTCTCTACATCTTACTGTAAACACAGCAAATCAGTCGTATGTTCTCTTCTATATCCTCTATGTTCTCTTGTGATAACCAGAGGTCCTCTACTCAGGTATTCTACTACGGGGAGTGTCGGAGGGGAGAACACAGGGGTAGGCTGTGGTTTGAAGCGTCAACAGATGGGCTGCTGGTGGGACCCAGAGTTTAGTGTGATTGGTGTTCTAGGGGGTTCTAGGTGGGCAGGATGGGATGAAGTGTGGATGACGCAACAGTGACGGTGGGAGGAGACTGTTTTGTTTGGGCTTTACCTCAGGCTCAGAGGTCAGGGGTCAGACGGGCAACGGCCAATCAGATCAGCCCGTGAAGGCCTGGAAGTGTGAGTCTGAAACAGGAAGCAAAGCAAGTAAGAAGAGTGACACAGAAAAAAGAACGGCAGGTTTTGGCTAGATGGAGTACAACTACTGACCAAAAGTTGCATGTTCCAGTCGCTTCGAGAACAACTGTAGAATTTGAGCTAAAGTCACTTCTGTCCGTAGCTGTACACCATCTAGCCAAAACCAAAAGACCAGAACAAAATAATAAAGACATCTAGGGGAATCTAGAACTTAATCAGGGCCTGTATTCCCAAAGTGTCTCAGAGTAATAGTGCTGATCTAGGATCAGTGTTGCCCCTTAACGTCATAATTAATAACAGGGGGGGACCTGATCCTAGACACTTTGTGACAACCGGCCCAGAAGTGATCAAAACAAAAACAAATGAGCTCTAGAAAATGTACTTGCTCAGAACAAAAAAAAACAACAACACAAAAAACACCAGAAAAAAATAGTGATATATGAGAGCTATGACTTTGGCCTTGATAGGCCTATGACTAGCCTTCAAAGACACAATAACATTCATATGGAGGTTAGCCATATGGTTGATGCTAGGTTGATGCTACGTAGGTGGGATTGGGCCATCCCAAGGATCCTTACTAGCATCAACCTGTTATAAGGTTAACTGGTGAATGGAGAGTCTAGAGTGACCAGAGAGGTGAACACATAGAGATGGAAATAGTTTGATCTCTGTTCGTGAGCAGGTAGAATGACAGACGCTAGCATGCGTGTATACCAAGAGAGAGTGAGTTTCCGTTTGGGGCAGAGCAGCGTCTTAAGAACAAACATGAAGCAATGTATCACATAATGTAAGCAATAGTCTCCCTTTCTTTTACCACATACTGAAGTTTGTATTTACAAAAAAAAAAATAATAATATGTAGGTTGTAATTGTGGTGTTTGTATTTATAAAAAACAAAATGTATTTTATGTAGGTTGTAATTGTAGTGTTTGTATTAAGACAATTAGATAATATATAGTACATATCTCTGGAAATGTTGGTGGAAAGTACATACTCCTATCAGATGGAGAAAATAAACGGGGAATATAGAGTTCAATATGTATTAAATTATTGCATATCTAGATGGCTAGTACTACAGAGTACCCTTCGAACATAAAAAGGGAGCCTTTCTCCTGTTACATTTTTTTTCATTATTTCATTTCTGAAGAAGAAAAAGATACTTAAAGCGATTCTCCAAGAGACCCCATTTTACAGATGTGGAGCATCGGACATTTAAGAAAGACTGTGTTGGACAAGTGTTCTCTGCCTCCTATAATAGCCAAAATAGAGAGATTTACAAATTCACAAGAATCTGCCTCTTAAAGATATTCTATCAAGGCTGTATCACAACCGGCCGTGATTGGGAGTCCCATTGAGGCGGCGCACAATTGGCCCAGTATGGTCCAGGTTTGGACGGTGTAGTCCGTCATTGTAAATAAGAATTTGTTCTTAATTGACTTGCCTAGTTAAATAAAGGTTAAATAAATACAATTTAAATTTAAAAGTTGAGTATTATGAGGCTGCTAGGTTTTCCTACATGGCTCTCTTGAAGGTGAGAGAGCAACATTCTACCGATCCTTTTCACCAGATGAACAAATCTGGTTTTGGAGTATAGCTGTTATTGGTGGTGATTGGAATGCCGTGCTCGATGTGAATCTTGACAAGCTACCAAAGCCTACTACACTAAAGATAGGCTCTAGGTCAAAAGCTATACACAAAATGTTAAATGAGTTCAGTTCAGAAATGTACTATTGGGTCTATCAATATCTCCAATCCCACCCCAGTTTCATTCCAGCTTCCTTATTTCCCTATTTCCAATCCAAACCCCCTATCAGAGTCCTGCTGCAGGTGTTTATTCAGGTGATTGATAATGATGACACTGATTCATTATTAACTTTGAGGCTAAATCCTATTATACCCACTATTGTGGTTCCAGACCCAATTGATTTGTGCAAAATAGGCAGTCCTACTCTGTCAGGAGATTGTACTGCAGTATGTTAAAATCAAGAAAGGGGATTCTCTAGTGGTGACATTAGATACCGAAAAAAGCATTTGATAGAATTGAGTGGTGCCATATTTTTAAGACTGCAGCAATTCTCTTTTGGAGAGGCATTCACTGACTGGGTCAGACTTATTTACTCAGCCCCTCAAGCAGGTGTTCCTATAAACGGCACAGTATTGCATCCCTTCCTCATAGGTAGAGGCACAAAACAAGGCTGTCCTCAATCTCCCCTCTAATTTGCTTTGGTTATGAAACTAGCATAGTTTATCCTCTGTCCCAATGCTCATTCAGATATTTAATGACTTCAGTTACTTTTCTGGTTATAAGATTAATTTTGGGAAACCAATGTCTCTCCCACTTGGAAAATAAAGAAACTCGGGTGATTTAGCACATTTTCCGTTCCAGCTGTCACACAGGGCGTTTTTTTGATGAGCTTTTGAAAATTCATATCAAATCAGGTGTTTAAAAAGAAATACCTTCAAAGGCATTATTAAAATGTATGTACTTCCCAGAATGCTCTATCCACTGCAAATGTTGCCCTGTTTTTAAGAATGTTTTTTTTTAGAATGCTACATGGTTTGATTCGTAAGTTTGTGTGGAAGAATAAGCACCCTAGATATAAAACAGCCTTGAACACTAATCAGTATAAAACAGCCTTGAACACTAATTATTATTAAACAGCCTTGAACACTAATCAATATAAAACAGCCTTGAACATTAATCATTATAAAACAGCCTTGAACACTAATAAATATAAAACAGCCTTGAATACTAATCAATATAAAACAGCCTTGAATACTAATCAATGTAAAACAGCCTTGAACACTAATCATTATAAAACAGCCTTGAATACTAATCAATATAAAACAGCCTTGAACACTAATCAATATAAAACAGCCTTGAACACTAATCAAGCTCAAAAACTAAACTCATTCCAAGCTGTAAAAGCATCATCTGTTAGCAGAAGATGTAGAGCTATGTCTAGAGAAGAATTTGTGGCAAACTGCTCTGTTGAATGGCACCAAAAATTTGTATCATGCTCTAACAAATCCTATGAAAGCAAATTCAAAATGATTCATAGACTCTATGTTATCACAATTACTAGATGTAAATATGTCCTACTCTGCTACCCTATGTGTCCTAAAACAGAACAAGGAACATATATCCATATGTTCAAGACACAGACAACATAAGGTCAGGGTTGGGGAAGTGACTGACTGACTGATTGCACTCAAACAACATTATTATCCTACATGTCTGAATTTGCATTCTACATCGCAGACTACAGTTCATTTATTGGAAAATAAAGCTTTCGTTGGCTTCAATAACTCTTACTTTGAAAATAAAGCTTTCGTCGGCTTCAATAACTCTTACTTTGAAAATAAAGCTTTCGTCGGCTTCAATAACTCTTACTTTGAAAATAAAGCTTTCATTGGCTTCAATAACTCTTACTTTGAAAATAAAGCTTTCGTTGGCTTCAATAACTCTTACTTTGAAAATAAAGCTTTCGTTGGCTTCAATAACTCTTACTTTGAATATAAAGCTTTCATTGGCTTCAATAACTCTTACTTTGAAAATAAACTCTACGTAAATGCGTCATTACCCCATATAGATAAAAAATAATAATCAATGACCTAATAACATTGAGTTATCACACACACACACACACACACACACACACACACACACACACACACACACACACACACACACACAATGATAATCACTTTAAACAGACTTCTTAGTTTGGCTCTTAGAAATAGGTTTAACCCAGGTCCATAACAGCACTTTCTAGAATAAGAACAATGGATACAATGAAATATACTTGGATGTAATCAAAGTATCTAAAGCAAAAAGGAAACATTTATTTTACTATAATTGAATATTATTTACACAGAATTACCAAAGTTGATGTCTGTTTAGTGCCATTTGTATGTCTGGATGATGCATGTGTGTTTCTGCCATTTTAAATGTGCCAAGTGATTACCATGGGGTGTGTTTCTGCCATTTTAAATGTGCCAAGTGATTACCATGGGGTGTGATTCTGCCATTTTAAATGTGCCAAGTGATTACCATGGGGTGTGATTCTGCCATTTTAAAGTGTGTAGACTATAGAAGTCTGTTTAAAATCCCAAATATAATGTAGCAGATTTTGAGTTATAAAATTACATTCATTTAAATTCATTTAACATTTGAAACATTTCACAACTATTCATATTTCGCTGCACATACAATTGAGCTCTCGGTGAGGCTGTCAAACTGTAAAATCAAGGTATCAAGGTTCTGACAAATTCCCTTGGCCTTGAACATAAGTTCTGTGTCAGGGGCACATTCCATATGGGTGTCTGAAACCCCTCCAAAACACACACAGTAGTGAGCAGACACAGGCCTGACAGACTGTATATGGAAGATAGAAGCACCTCTGATAGACACAGCAATCCAAAGCTAGTTTAACGGATGCAACGAGCATACCCCCCATGGCTATCCAACTCGATAGATTTTCCATTCACAGAGCGGACAAGACATCAGTTTTAGGGAAATAGAGGAGGGGAGGGGTATCAGTGGAGGTTCTAGACCCTTTCAACTGGGGGGGCCAAGCTGGGGCCAGTTGTACTGTTAGAGGGGCCAGTTACATTAGACGTTATTGTTGTCATATCGTTTTCTTCACTTCATTGCAGGCATTAGTAGGCAAAAGACGATGTCCCTCTAGTAAATGTGTGGGTTTAACTAGTGTTCCACGTTGCCACTGTCTAATAACGGATGTAAAAAAAAAAGAATGATAGCAAAAATTTGTTATGCAAAAATTATTTTATACTCCACATTTAGGGGGCCACAAGGGGGCCCAAAATTGTTGTCACAGGGGCACTGGCCCCCTGGCCCCCAGAACCGCCAGTGAGGGTATGTCTCATCATCAACAATAAATGGTGTTCTGACTTTAGCGCAGGTGGAAGTCTCAACCTGTCGTTCACCTGTCTTGGAATACCTGGATGGTCAAATGCCAACCCTTCTACCTCCCGCGAGAGCTTTCATCTGTTGTAGCATGCTGAATATATTCCACTTCAGGACGACAACAACAACAACAAGCTGGCACGACAAACTGTACGAGGCCATAAACAAGCAGGAAACCATGCACCCGGAGGCTGCTTTTCTTGTTGACCAACATGTCTCCTTCGTCCACTAGTTGTAATAAAGTCCTAGACCACAGTTCCTCTACCTACAAGCAAGCATACAGTGGCTTGCGAAAGTATTCACCCCCCTTGGCATTTTTCCTATTTTGTTCCCTTACAACCTGGAATTAAAATAAATTTTTTGGGGGTTTGTATATCATTTGATTTACACAACATGCCTACCACTTTGAAGATTTTTTTTTTTTTTAATGTGAAACAAACAAGAAATAAGACAAAAAAACTTGAGCGTGCATATCTATTCAACCTTCCCAAAGTCAATACTTTGTAGAGCCACCTTTTGCAGCAATTACAGCTGAAAGTCTCTTGGGGTATGTCTCTATTAGCTTGGCACATCTAGCCACTGGGATTTTTGCCCATTCAGAAAAAGTGCTCCAGCTCCTTGATGTTGGATGGGTTCCGATGGTGTACAGCAATCTTTAAGTCATACCACAGATTCTCAATTGGAATAAGGTCTGCGCTTTGACTAGGCCATTCCAAGACATTTAAATGTTTCTCAAACTAGACACTCTAATGTACTTGTCCTCTTGCTCAGTTGAGCACCGGGGCCTCCCACTCCTCTTTCTATTCTGGTTAGGATCAGTTTGCGCTGTTCTGTGAAGGGAGTAGTACACAGCGTTGTACCAGATCGTCAGTTTCTTGGCAATTTCTCGCATAGCCTTCATTTCTCAGAACAAGAATAGACTGACGAGTTTCAGAAGAAAGTTCTTTGTTTCTAGACATTTTGAGCCTGTAATCAAACCCACAAATTCTGATGCTCCAGATACTCAACTAGTCTAAAGAAGGCCAGTTTTATTGCTTCTTTAATCAGAACAACAGTTTCCAGCTGTGCTAACATAATTGCAAAAGGATTTTCTAATGATCAATTAGCCTATTAAAATGATCAACTTGGATTAGCTAACACAACGTGCCATTGGAACAAGTTCACTTTCATAGCAACACTCTCCTCCTCTCACCTTTTCTGTTTGTTTGTGGACTTCAATGAACAACACATCAGAAAAACAAAAACGAAAACACCACAGCCCCATATTAGCTAAAGTAACGTCCAAGTCAACATAACTAATAGAACTAACGAGTTAGTAAAACCCCTTTACAACCATGCAGTAACGTTACCGTGTATAATCAGTGAGCAGATACACCGGCGGGCCCTGGTGGCATTACATTTATAAAAAACAAAAGCTTACTCTTGACTTGGAAGAGTTCTAGTGTTGTGTTGGATAGTCATAGCCAGCTAGCTAACATTGTATCCCTCTGTTTGAGAACTAAACTAGCTGCATTTACTAGCTAAATAAGTGAAACTGAAAGTGGAAGAAAATTACAAAATGTCTCTTTGCTTTTCCTTCATTTTTTTTAAGAAATGAAGTTGTTCTAAACTGTTCAACTACTGTCTTCCTCTCTCTTTGAGTCAACTACTCACCACATTTTATGCGCTGCACTGCTAGCTAGCTGTAGTTTATGCATTCGGTACTGGATTCATTATCTGATCCTTTGATTGGGTGGACAACATGTCAGTTCATGAGCTCTGATAGGTTGGAAGATGGCCTCCGGGAAGTTGTCATAATTACTGAGTGAGTCTATGGAAGGGGGTGAGAACCACGAGCCTCCTAGGTTTTGTATTGGTCAATGTAACTAGAGGAGGACGGAAGCTAGCTGTCCTCCGGCTACACCATGGCTCTACCCTACAGAGTGCTGTTGAGGCTATTTTTAACCTTTGTTTAACTAGGCAAGTCAGTTAAGAACCAATTCTTATTTTACAACGACGGACAACCCAGACCAAACTCTCCTCTAACCCGGACTACGCTGGGCCAATGGTACGCCGCCCTTTGGGACTCCCGATCACGGCCGGTTGTGACACAGCCCGGGATCGAACCGGGTCTGTAGTGACACCTTAGACCGCTGCGCCACTCGAGAGTCCCTCCAGTAGACCTTCGTTCAAAAAACATATTCAGCATAGTTTTGTCTAAAAAAGGATAACTTCTTCAATGTTTCACTGAGGACGATGGTCCTCCCCTTCCTCCTCTGAGGAGCCTCCACTGACTGGGACTTTTTCCACATTTTGTTGTGTTACAGCCTGAATTTAAAATGGATTATATTGCGATTTTGTTCGTCACTGGTTTAAACACCTTACCCAATAAGCGAAAGTATAGAAATGTATAAAAAATGAAAAGCTGAAATGTCCTGAATCAATAACTATTAAAGCCCTTTGTGATGGTAAGTAAAAATGTGCTTAACAAGTCACATAAATTACATGGACTTACTCTGTGTGCAATAATAGTGTTACCTCATCCATGTACCCCACACATACAATTATCTCAGTCGAGCAGTGAATTTCAAACACAGATTCAACCATAAAGATTAGGGAGGTTGTTTTAATGGTCCCCTGTGCGCATCGAGAGCCTGGCACGTCCTGTCCCTGCTCCACGCATCAGGTCCCCTGTGCGCATCGAGCGCCCGGCACGTCCCTGCTCCACGCATCAGGTTGGCACGGACTGTTCCTGTTCCACGCACCAGGCTCCCTGTGTGTCTTCAGAGCCCGGCACGGCCTGTTCCCGCTCCACGCATCAGGTCCCCTGTGTGCCTTCAGAGCCCGGCACGGCCTGTCCCTGCTCCACGCATCAGGTCCCCTGTGCGCATCGAGAGCCCGGCACGGCCTGTTCCCGCTCCACGCATCAGGTCCCCTGTGTGCCTTCAGAGCCCGGCACGGCCTGTCCCTGCTCCACGCACCAGGCTCCCAGCGCATCGAGCCCGCACGTCCTGTCCCTGCTCCACGCATCAGGTCCCCAGCGCATCGAGGCCCGCACGGCCTGTTCCCGCTCCACGCATCAGGTCCCTGTGTGCCTTCAGAGCCCGCACGGCCTGTCCCTGCTCCACGCATCAGGTCCCCAGCGCATAGAGTGCCGGCACGTCCTGTCCCTGCTCCACGCATCAGGTCCCTGTGCGCATCGAACCCGCACGGTCTGTTCCCGCTCCACGCATCAGGTCCCCTGTGCGCATCGAGAGTCCGACACGTCCTGTCCCTGCTCCACGCATCAGGTCCCCTGTGCGCATCGAGAGCCCGGCACGTCCTGTCCCTGCTCCACGCATCAGGTCCCCTGTGCGCATCGAGAGACCGGCACGGACTGTTCCTGTTCCACGCACCAGGCCGCTAGGGTGTCGTCCCAGCCTGGCACCTAATGTTCCTGCTTCACGCACCAGGCCTCTAAGGTGTCGTCCCAGCCTGGTACGTACTGTTCTTGCTCCTAGCACCGGAGCCACCGCCAAAGGCGAGGACCCAACCGAGAGACCCCGGGACTGTCACGTCCTGGCCATGGATAGCTCTTTTGGCTGCTCTATGGTGGTTTTGGTCAGGATGTGATCAGGGGTGTGTTTTGGTTCTATGTTGTTTTTCTATGTTGATTTGGTTTGGGTTCCCAATTAGAGGCAGCTGTTAGTCGTTGTCTCTAATTGGGATTCCTATTTAGGTTGTTCAGTCCCCCACCTGTGTTGTGGGATAGTATATACTTATGTTTGCATTTGTGTGTGTGTACCTGTGTGTGCCACACCTGCGTGACGGTTTGTTTCATTGTTTATTGTTTTTTCCAGTTTGCACTTTAAATAAAGTATGTATACTGGAACCCTCACTGCGTCTTGGTCCGCTCCACCAGAAAACCGTGACACTCGCAAAGAAGGGCACCTATTGGTAGATGGGTAAAAAAATAAATCTAAAGCAGATACTGAATATCCCTTTGAGCGTGGTGAAGTTATTAATTACACTTCAGATGGTATATCAATACACCCAGTCACTACAAAGATACAGGCATCCGTCTTAACTCAGTTGCCAGAGAGGAAGGAAACCGGTCTCTGGGATTTCACCATGAAGCCAATGGTGACATTAAAACCGTTACAGAGTTGAATGGCTGTATTAGGAGAAAACTGAGGATCAACAACATTGCAGTTACTCCCCAGTACTAATCTAATTGACAGAGTGAAAAGAAGGAAGCCTGTACAGAATAAAAACCCTCCAAAACATGCATCTTGTTTGCAACAAGACACTAAAGTAATCCTGCAAAATAATGTGGCAAAGCAGTTCACTTTTTGTCCTGAATACAGTGTTATGTTTGGGGCAAATCCAACACAACACATTACTGAGTACCTCCCTCCATATTTTCAAGCATAGTGGTGGCTGCATCATGTTATGGGTATGCTTGTAATAATTAAGGACTGGGGAGTATTTTAGGATAAAAAATTAACTCCAGTATCCCTGACTACATGTCCATATCTACCTCAATACTCCAGTATCCCTGTCTACATGTCCATATCTACCTCAATACTCCAGTATCCCTGACTACATGTCCATATCTACCTCAATACTCCAGTATCCCTGCCTACACGCCCATATCTACCTCAATACTCCAGTATCCCTGACTCAATATCCATATCTACCTCAATACTCCAGTATCCCTGACTACATGTTCATATCTACCTCAATACTCCAGTATCCCTGTCTACATGTCCATATCTACCTCAATACTCCAGTATCCCTGTCTACATGTCCATATCTACCTCAATACTCCAGTATCCCTGACTACATGTCCATTTCTACCTCAATACTCCAGTACCCCTGCCTACATGTCCATATCTACCTCAATACTCCAGTATCCGTGACTACATGTCCATATCTACCTCAATACTCCAGTATCCCAGACTACATGACCATATCTACCTCAATACTCCAGTATCCCTGCCTACATGTCCATATCTACCTCAATACTCCAGTATCCCTGCCTACATATCCATATCTACCTCAATACACCAGTATCCCTGCCTACATGTCCATTTCTACCTCAATACTCCAGTATCCCTGCCTACATGTCCATTTCTACCTCAATACTCCAGTAACCCTGCCTACATGTCACTCGGCACATGAAGAAATGATTGTTGATTGTAAATCCCCAGCCTTGAAATACAGACATACCGTAAACAGGGACCATTGTGGATTTATTATCTGGTTTGGCTACATTGTGGCCAAGTGGCCATCTGAGAACACAGCAAGGCAGTCACAACACAACAACACTGTACATGCCCTCTGACAACTACATAGACCATCTACCAGCCAAGGCACGGCACTCAAACTTCAAAAAGACAAAAACACATGATGGTCATTGTCATCAGTTGAACACTGGAGTAGAGTTAGAACGAGAGTGAGAACACATCATATACACTGTTCCACCAGCGGTGTCCTGTTGGTCCTCTAGCCAGAACACACCATACACTGTTCCACCAGCCGTGTCCTGTCGGTCCTCTAGCCAGAACACACCATACACTGTTCCACCAGCCGTGTCCTGTCGGTCCTCTAGCCAGAACACACCATACACTGTTCCACCAGCCGTGTCCTGTCGGTCCTCTAGCCAGAACACACCATACACTGTTCCACCAGCCGTGTCCTGTCGGTCCTCTAGCCAGAACACACCATACACTGTTCCACCAGCCGTGTCCTGTCGGTCCTCTAGCCAGAACACACCATACACTGTTCCACCAGCCGTCTCCTGTCGGTCCTCTAGCCAGAACACACCATACACTGTTCCACCAGCCGTGTCCTGTCGGTCCTCTAGCCAGAACACACACACTCACTCACACTCACTCACACTCACTCACCATACACTCAACACACCATACAACCACACTTTTTATTTTTCACAGTGGTGCTGGTACTGCTGGTACTGCTGGGGCTGCTGGGGCTGCTGGGGCTGCTGGTGGTTTTAGAAGCCGGCTCCTCAGTGCCTCCCTGCTCCTGGAGGTGGTTGAGGAGCCCCCTGTGGTCCAGTGGAGAGGGGCTGCTGTGTGGTGACATGTCCCCTGAACCTGACCTCTTCTCTGGTGCTGTTGACTGGCCTGGGCCTAGGTCTAGGACCACCCTCCCCAACCCAACCCCGCCTCACCCCCAACCTCTACAACAACCACACCCCCAGCACCTGAAGCCGTGGCGGACGCTCTCTGCTGGGCCTCCATCTCAGACAGGCTGTAGGCCAGGGCCATCTGGAGATCTTCATCCTCCTCCTCCTCTTCCTCCATGGGGACGTCAGGGTAGTGGAAGTAGGGGGCTGAGCTGAAGGAGCGCTGGGCCATAGACCGGGGGCCGGAGACGGGTCGGTGTGGATGGGTCCGGAGCGCCGCAGGTAACGCCCTCTCTGCCTGCTGCTGAAGGTGTTGCCTGGGCATGTGTGAGGGTTGGCTAGGGGGCAGGTGGTCTCTCTTGCTGAGCTCCAGAGCCAAGGCCAACTCATCCTCCACACCTGGGGGACAGGAGGGGGATAGGAGGGGGTTAGGAGGGGGCCAGGAGGGAGCCAGGATGGGGCCAGGAGGGGACAGGAGGGAGGCCAGGAGGGTAGGACGGGGACAAGAGGGGTTAGGAGGGAGACAGGAGCGGAATATGAGGGGGTTGGGGCGAGGGGACAGGGCCCAGGGGACAGGAGGGGTTAGGAGGGAGACAGGAGGGGGTTAGGAGGGAGACAGGAGGGGACAGGAGGGGTTAGGAGAGAGACAGGAGGGGAATATGAGGGGTTAGGAGGGGGACAGGACGGGGATAGGAGGGGACAGGAGGGGTTAGGAGGGAGACAGGAGGGAATATGAGGGGTTAGGAGGGGACAGGACGGGGATAGGAGGGAAATAGGAGGGGTTAGGAGAGAGACAGGAGGGAATATGAGGGGGTTAGGAGGGGACAGGACGGGGGATAGGAGGGGACAGGAGGGGTTAGGAGAGAGACAGGAGGGGAATATGAGGGGGGTTAGGAGGGGACAGGGCCAGGGGATAGGAGGGGACAGGAGGGGTTAGGAGGGAGACAGGAGGGGTTAGGAGGGGGCCAGGAGGGGACAGGAGGGGGTTAGGAGGGGTTAGGAGGGAGACAGGAGGGGAATATGAGGGGTTAGGACGGGGACAGGAGGGGGTTAGGAGGGAGACAGGAGGGGGTTAGGAGGGGGCCAGGAGTACCCAGGATGGGGCCAGGAGGGGGACAGGAAGGGAGGCCAGGAGGGGGTAGGACGGGGACAGGAGGGGGTTAGGAGGGAGACAGGAGGCGGAATATGAGGGGTTTAGGGGCAGGGGACAGGGGCCAGGGGACAGGAGGGGGTTAGGAGGGAGACAGGAGGGGTTAGGAGGGGACAGGAGGGGAATATGAGGGGGTTAGAAGGGGGGACAGGACGGGGATAGGAGGGGACAGGAGGGGATAGGAGGGAGACAGGAGGGGACAGGAGGGAGACAGGAGGGGATAGGAGGGGGACAGGAGGGGGACAGGAGGGGGACCGGAGGGGAATATGAGGGGGTTAGAAGGGAGAATAACCCAGACACAGCTAGTTAAGAACAGTTGACAAGGGACTGGATGAGGAGAGGGAGGGATACAGAGTGGATGGATTACCATTGATGAGCACCGTCTTCAAGACCCCGTCTTCCTCGATCTCTGTTCTCTCCTCACCGTTTTCTTTGATCCTGTTGACAAGAACAGTCAGTCACCGCCCATATTATCATATGTAAACATGTTTCCCCTACATGACCATGCAGAAACTCAAACACTGTTCCAGTAAACATGTTTCCCTCACATGACCATGCAGAGACTCAAACACTGTTCCAGTAAACATGTTTCCCTCACATGACCATGCAGAACCTCAAACACTGTTCCAGTAAACATGTTTCCCTCACATGACCATGCAGAGACTCAAACACTGTTCCAGTAAACATGTTTCCCTCACATGACCATGCAGAGACTCAAACACTGTTCCAGTAAACATGTTTCCCTCACATGACCATGCAGAAACTCAAACACTGTTCCAGTAAACATGTTTCCCTCACATGACCATGCAGAGACTCAAACACTGCTCCAGTAAACATGTTTCCCTCACATGACCATGCAGAGACTCAAACACTGTTCCAGTAAACATGTTTCCCTCACATGACCATGCAGAGACTCAAACACTGCTCCAGTAAACATGTTTCCCTCACATGACCATGCAGAGACTCAAACACTGTTCCAGTAAACATGTTTCCCTCACATGACCATGCAGAGACTCAAACACTGCTCCAGTTAACTTGTTTCCCTCACATGACCATGCAGAGACTCAAACACTGCTCCAGTAAACATGTTTCCCTCACATGACCATGCAGAGACTCAAACACTGTTCCAGTAAACATGTTTCCCTCACATGACCATGCAGAGACTCAAACACTGCTCCAGTAAACATGTTTCCCTCACATGACCATGCAGAGACTCAAACACTGTTCCAGTAAACATGTTTCCCTCACATGACCATGCAGAGACTCAAACACTGTAACAAATGGTACCCTTTGCCCAAGTGTTTTACACTAAATAGGGTTGATGGTGCAATTTGGGATGCAGATTTACTGACTTCTTGGTGGTGGTGCGTTTGCCGTTGATGACACGCGTAGAGGTGGAGACAGACTTGAAATTCCCCATCCCTCCTCCCATGCTGTCCATCCAATCCATTCCAGCCAGGGAGGACGAGGAAGAGGTGAAGTCATGCACTGTGAAAGAGGGAGGACGAGGAAGAGGTGAAGTCATGCACTGTGAAAGAGGAAGGACGAGGAGGAGGTGAAGTCATGCACTGTGAAAGAGGGAGGACGAGGAGGAGGTGAAGTCATGCACTGTGAAAGAGGGAGGACGAGGAGGAGGTGAAGTCATGCACTGTGAAAGAGGGAGGACGAGGACCAGTCAGATAAACAATGCTGTGACTGGAGCTGATAGAACTGTGTTGTCACTGTGTTATAGCTGTGTTAATACCATCGTATTACAGAACTGTGTTATTACTGTGTTATAGCTGTGTTAATACCATCGTATTACAGAACTGTGTTATTACTGTGTTATAGCTGTGTTAATACCATCGTATTACAGAACTGTGTTGTTACTGTGTTATAGCTGTGTTAATACCATATTATTACAGAACTGTGTTATTACTGTGTTATAGCTGTGTTAATACCATCGTATTACAGAACTGTGTTGTTACTGTGTTATAGCTGTGTTAATACCATATTATTACAGAACTGTGTTATTACTGTGTTATAACTGTTAATACCATCTTATTACAGAACTGTGTTATTACTGTGTTATAGCTGTGTTAATACCATCGTATTACAGAACTGTGTTGTTACTGTGTTATAACTGTGTTAATACCATCTTATTACAGAACTGTGTTGTCACTGTGTTATAGCTGTGTTAATACCATATTATTACAGAACTGTGTTATTACTGTGTTATAACTGTGTTAATACCATCTTATTACAGAACTGTGTTATTACTGTGTTATAGCTGTGTTAATACCATCGTATTACAGAACTGTGTTGTTACTGTGTTATAACTGTGTTAATACCATCTTATTACAGAACTTTGTTGTCACTGTGTTATAGCTGTGTTAATACCATATTATAGAACTGTGTTATTACTGTGTTATAGCTGTGTTAATACCATCGTATTACAGAACTGTGTTATTACTGTGTTACAGCTGTGTTAATACCATCGTATTACAGAACTGTGTTATTACTGTGTTATAACTGTGTTAATACCATCGTATTACAGAACTGTGTTGTCACTGTGTTATAAATGTGTTAATACCATATTATAGAACTGTGTTGTCACTGTGTTATAGCTGTGTTAATACCATCGTATTACAGAACTGTGTTGTTACTGTGTTATAGCTGTGTTAATACCATATTATAGAACTGTGTTATTACTGTGTTATAGCTGTGTTAATACCATCGTATTACAGAACTGTGTTGTCACTGTGTTATAAACGTGTTAATACCATCTTATTATCCATTGTCTCCCAAATGATACCCTAATTCACTATATAGTGCACTACTTTTGACCAGACCCATATGAGCGCAGTCGAAAGTAGTGCACTACATAGGGAATAGGGTGCCATTTGGGATCCAGCCATTGTGTTATTACTGACCTCCGGCAGAGGGGAAGGAGAAAAAACGGCTTGGGCCGAGCCTCGAAGTGCCTGGATGTCCATGGAAGCCAGTGTGCATCCCTCCGTGTATCCCTCCTCCGAAGGCAAAGTCATCTGAGAGAACATTGATAACAGAGAGACTGAGAACAGTGATAACAGAGAGACTGAGAACAGCGATAACAGAGAGACTGAGAACAGCGATAACAGAGAGACTGAGAACAGCGATAACAGAGAGACTGAGAACAGTGATAACAGAGAGACTGAGAACAGCGATAACAGAGAGACTGAGAACAGCGATAACAGAGAGACTGAGAACAGTGATAACAGAGAGACTGAGAACAGCGATAACAGAGAGACTGAGAACAGCGATAACAGAGAGACTGAGAACAGTGATAACAGAAAGACTGAAAACAGTGAGACTATGAGGACAGTGTTAACAGAGAGACTGAGAACAGTGAGACTATGAGGACAGTGTTAGAGAGACTGAGAACAGCGATAACAGAGAGACTGAGAACAGTGATAACAGAGAGACTGAGAACAGTGAAACCAGGGAGACTATGAGGACAGTGAAACCAGGGAGACTATGAGGACAGTGAAACCAGGGAGACTATGAGACATAGGAAGAAGCAGGTCGTGTTCTGCTTGGTTTGAGCTGCTGCGATTCCCCTACGGGCTGGTTTCCCGGGTCAGATTTAGCCTCGGCTAAGGAACACATAAAGACACAGGACGTTGTTGAGGGACCGTAGGATATTGGTCGGACCCACCGAAGAAATTGGCAAACGGATCCTGGCCTCCAAAGAATTCCCGAAACACTTCCTCTGGACTCCGGAATGTAAAGGTGAACCCTGGTGAGTCTTCTGGAGCGGGATGGCTGCTAGAGCCTGGTGGAAGGGGAGGGGTAAATACATTTTGATTGATTAATATGGACACGACCAACAGGGTTGATAAAAAAAACAGAACAGAATAGAATAGATCATGTACTTGCAGACAACTCTATAAAACTTGACTTGCGTAACCCCTGGTTCTATGAGAATACAGTGAGATGTCACTTATGGGCAGGTCACAAGCTCAAAGTATCCAATCACACAGCGTCTGTTGGAGACAGACAGGTCGAGTTGGAGACAGACAGGTCGAGTTGGCAAATGAGGTGAGCATGAGGTGAGCAGCTCTCCTCCATGAAGAGAGCCACATGCCTGCCAACTGGTCATTCACGAGCGTACCGCTCGTGATCTTGTGATCTTGAGAGCAGGGAAAAGTGGCCACACATCTTCACCTGTATTCTCACAGAACCGCATGTGTGCCAACTCCTGTGACGCAGACATGGTCTCCGAAAACCAGGGTAGTTCCAACAGCATCACCCTTCCAGGGGCTCCGACGCTGAGGACGGTATACGCCAATGAAGGCGCAATTGCAGGAGGGCGCCAAAGACACAAAGTTTTGGTCACTCGTGTGTCATACACGTTCTATCCAAGTAGATGCTGGACATAAACGGTGGAAACAACCCTTCTTCCGAAGAAGTAAATGGCCAGATAATATCTGGGTTTAGAATTATCCGGATTCTGTAATCCTCTGTTTTGCTATCCAGAATCAGATCGATCTGGCTGTTTTCGAGACGTAATTTTTTCTTGCAGAAAATAATCAGATAGGATCAATTCTGATCCAGATGCCACAATCTGGCCTTTCTGTGATTTGAACAGGCACTGTTACACCTCGCCATCTAGTGGACAGGTTGTGTTACTACTTCTACACTGTCATAGGGAAACAGAGATGAGGAAACTACATGAATAAAGATACCTAGATTTAAAAATAATAGAGCCTGCATATCCACTTAAAACACTTCTCAATATAACAACTGACCACATACCTGCAGTCAATATAACATAAACTTTTTTCACATGTAAGAAAATGTTCTAAACCTCCTCACATTTCCGTTTCTTGAATTTAGTGCCCTTCATCTTTTCTAAATCTACCCAGAATCCACCGCTTCAGCAGCGTTAACCTCACAGTCCTACGTTCAGCAGCGTTAACCTCACGGTCCTACATTCAGCAGCGTTAACCTCACAGTTCAACTGACAATAGTTCAGTAGGAAGACAGGAATCTAGTCGTGCTAAGGAGAGGTTTTTTTAGTGAACGCAGTCACTTCCCGCAAGGAAGAGAGGAAGAGAATGACGAGTTGGCGGACGAGTCCCTCCCTGTACGGAGGAGAGGGGCTCACCTCATGTCTCCAACAGACGCTGTGTGATTGGATACTTCGATGTTGTGACTCGTCCCAAGGCGTATCCCATAAGGGATACATCGAAACGACTATTAGAAATAGAATCTCAATAGATAAAACAGAGAGATTCCTTCACCTGTGTTGTTGGGAATTCTGTCTTTGCCATAGGTATCATACGCCTCTCGTTTTCTCCCTGTAAAGATAAGGAGACATAATCTGACTGTTATTAAACACCAAGTCGACAGAACAGTTGAGAAGGGGTAATAATTACATGGATTATAGGTTTAACATGTTGAGGTATGTCTTGTGGTCTGACAGACAGTTGTAAATCATGCAACGCCGTGTGTCACGATCGCAGATTTTAGAGATACAACAAATGTCGGTACATATAAGTGTCTTATATCGGCTGAAAGCTGAAATTCTTGTTAATATAACTGCACTGTCCAATTTACAGTAGCTATTACTGTGAAAAAATGCCATGCTATTGTTTGAGGAGAGCTCCTAACAACAATACACTTTTTTTCACTGTGATAGGTTTGATAAATTCACCTCTGAAGGTGAAATGTGTCCTTACATTCTGAAATCTTGCTCTGATTTATCATCCAAAGGGTCCCAGAGATAACATGAAGTGTCGTTTTGTTAGATAAAATAATTTTTCATATCCTAAAAAGGTCCATATAGCATGCACGATCGATTTTGTATTTCCACTCGTTCAATTTGCAAAGAAAGGAATCTGTGAAAATCTAACCCTAAACGTTGTTTCAACCAGGTCAAATTACATTCGTATTTATTCCTCAGAGATCCTAGAATGTAACCAGACTTCACTATATCATTAGGGGTGTAGTATATCCTATAGGACACCATATTTGGTCAGAGAGCGATGCCTTCATCGCGTGCCGATGACGCGGGCGGTCTTCACTTGATTGACTGTAACTTTGTCTTTACGGGAGTATGCGGAAACCCCCTTATCTGTGGCATATTTTTGCTGCTAACCTTGTGTGACAGCCAGCCTTTTCCTTTTGGACAACAATTACAAGAATATGGAGAGTTATGAAGTTATGAGAACTGGGTGTTTTGCAAATGTTGAACTTACAATATGGCTACTAATACTGAAAAGTCCAAGTATACAGATTTGACAATCATCTTGCAGAAAAATGTAATGTGAATGTAAATGGCTCCTTCACGATTTGCCCAAATGTACCTGGGTGACTTCACACTAAATGTCATGTAGTTTGCTCATACTTCAAGTTATCATACACCTCGGTTGGTTTTTTTCTTTGTATTTTCTTCTACCAGATCTATTGTGTTATATTCTCCTACATTCAATTCACATTTCCACAAACTTCAAAGTGTTTCCTTTCAAATGGTACCAATAATATGCATATCCTTGCTTCAGGGCCTGAGCTACAGGCAGTTAGATTTGGATTCGTCATTTTTATGCGAAAATTTAAAAAAAGGGAGCTATCCCTAAGAAGTTATAGATTTAACAGGTTGAGGTATGTCTTACGGTCTGACAGAACTTCATAGGCCTCCGCCAGCTCCTTAAACTTCCCCTCTGCCTCCTCCTTGTTATCTGGGTTCTTGTCCGGATGCCATCGCAGAGCCTGTTTCCTGTACCTTTACACACAAACACAGTAACATATTCAATACCACAGTAACCATTTTCAATAGCTATTGTAGGCCTATAAATGGGCCTATACATTTATTGCATCTTACTTTGAGAGGCAATGTTTGAAGACAAAACTATTCCCTTTTGGAGGGGACAGCAAAACAGAGGACATAGAAGACTATAGGAAACATATGCAGAAGACTGACAGGACACAACATCTGATACAGGAGACAAAATCTGAGAATTGAGCTTAAAGAAAGAGAGGATCGTTGGTAACTCAATGCCCCTCCAGGAGACAAAGAGAGAGAGAGAGAGAGAGAGAGAGAGAGAGAGAGAGAGAGAGAGAGAGAGAGAGAGAGAGAGAGAGAGAGAAGAATCATCCTTATCGAAACGGTGCTGAGTCATGAAACGGAGGCTGAATCCCAAATGGCACACTATCCCCTACATAGTGCCACTTCCTTGTCTGGCGTTGGTCAAAAGTAGTGCACTATGTAGGGAATAGGGTATAATTTGGGATACATTTTGAGTTGAGTCATTAATGTTTAAAAAGGCTTCTGTGTCTGTCCAGTAACACTATCAGTCTGTGTGGTTGAGCTGTCAATAGCTACTGTAAGGATATACAGATAAACCACACCAGTCTACTATTTAACCTATAGCTAGAGGATACACAGTTAAACCACACCAGTCTACTATTTAACCTATAGCTAGAGTGTATACAGATAAACCACACCAGTCTACTATTTAACCTATAGCTAGAGGATACACAGTTAAACCACACCAGTCTACTATTTAACCTATAGCTAGAGGGTATACAGATAAACCACACCAGTCTACTATTTAACCTATAGCTAGAGGGTATACAGATAAACCACACCAGTCTACTATTTAACCTATAGCTAGAGGATACACAGATAAACCACACCAGTCTACTATTTAACCTATAGCTAGAGGGTATACAGATAAACCCCACCAGTCTACTATTTAACCTATAGCTAGAGGGTATACAGATAAACCACACCAGTCTACTATTTAACCTATAGCTAGAGGGTATACAGATAAACCACACCAGTCTACTATTTAACCTATAGCTAGAGGGTATACAGATAAACCACACCAGTCTACTATTTAACCTATAGCTAGAGGATACACAGATAAACCACACCAGTCTACTATTTAACCTATAGCTAGAGGATACACAGTTAAACCACACCAGTCTACTATTTAACCTATAGCTAGAGGATACACAGATAAACCACACCAGTCTACTATTTAACCTATAGCTAGAGGATACACAGTTAAACCACACCAGTCTACTATTTAACCTATAGCTAGAGGGTATACAGATAAACCACACCAGTCTACTATTTAACCTATAGCTAGAGGGTATACAGATAAACCACACCAGTCTACTATTTAACCTATAGCTAGAGGGTATACAGATAAACCACACCAGTCTACTATTTAACCTATAGCTAGAGGGTATACAGATAAAGCTAGTATCTGAGAAGTAAAACTTATAATATAATAATTGTATAATAGTTAGAATGAAGATGAACCATACAGGTCTAGCATAGAGCTAGATGTATGCTGCTATTTTTGGTCAGGTCTGTCTTGTTTAATCTCAAAAATATACTTACGCCTTCTTGATGTCCTCCGGAGAGGCGCTTCGTGACACTCCCAGAACGGCATAATAATCCACCATGTCTTCTTCACTCACCCCCCCACTGCGACTGTTGACGACAACAACAACAACAACAACAACACAACCTCATCAGAGTAGAATACACTCAAGTAGTTTCTCAAAGACATCAAGTGGTCTGTGAACGAATCTGTTCAGGCCCTTTAATGCAACTGTATGACCCATCTGATCTCTTGTTATCTTGTTGTGGGCACATGAATAGCCTACAATGTTGTTAAAGGCACAATCGATAAGATTCCCTGCTGTTCAATGATCATGTAAAACACTAATTGATTCTTGAAAAGTAACATGCAGGTAGCCTAGGTGGTTAGAGCGTTGGGTCAGTATCATGCAGGTAGCCTAGTGGTTAGAGCGTTGGGTCAGTAACATGCAGGTAGCCTAGTGGTTAGAGCTTTGGGCCAGTAACATGCAGGTAGTCTAGTGGTTAGAGCGTTGGGCCAGTAACATGCAGGTAGCCTAGTGGTTAGGCGTTGGGCCAGTAACATGCAGGTAGCCTAGTGGTTAGAGCGTTGGGCCAGTAACATGCAGGTAGCCTCGTGGTTAGAGTGTTGGGCCAGTAACATGCAGGTAGCCTAGTGGTTAGAGCGTTGGGCCAGTAACATGCAGGTAGTCTAGTGGTTAGAGTGTTGGGCCAGTAACCTGAAAGGTTGCTGGATCAAATCCTTGAGCTGACAAGGTAAAATAATCTGTCGTTTTTGCCCCTGAACAAGGCAGTTAACCCACTGTTCCCCGGTAGGATGTCATTGTAAATAAGAATTTGTTCTTAACTGACTTACCTAGTTAAAGAAAGGTTACATTTTTCTTATTACAACAGCCTTACCCCTATAATAACCATCATCTGAGGTTCAAATACTTCATTTGTCATCATTTTTGTATTTGTAAACAAACCATGTGTACCTTAAAAATATGTTACAAATCCCCAGTCACCCTCTTTCTGTTTAGACTACCAAAAAACGGTGTCATGGTCTCTAGTCTAGTTGTATTACTGTATTAATACACTGTCAGTGGGCCACTAGTCTAGTTGTATTACTGTATTAATACACTGTTACTACTAGTCTAGTTGTATTACTGTATTAATACACTGACCACTAGTCTAGTTGTATTACTGTATTAATACACTGTCAGTGGGCCACTAGTCTAGTTGTATTACTGTATTAATACACTGTTAGAGGGCCACTAGTCTAGTTGTATTACTGTATTAATACACTGTTAGTGGCTCACTAGTCTAGTTGTATTACTGTATTAATACACTGTTAGAGGGCCACTAGTCTAGTTGTATTACTGTATTAATACACTGTTAGAGGGCCACTAGTCTAGTTGTATTACTGTATTAATACACTGTTAGAGGGCCACTAGTCTAGTTGTATTACTGTATTAATACACTGTTAGAGGCCACTAGTCTAGTTGTATTACTGTATTAATACACTGTTAGTGGGCCACTAGTCTAGTTGTATTACTGTATTAATACACTGTTAGAGGGCCACTAGTCTAGTTGTATTACTGTATTAATACACTGTTAGTGGGCCACTAGTCTAGTTGTATTACTGTATTAATACACTGTTAGAGGGACACTAGTCTAGTTGTATTACTGTATCAATACACTGTTAGTGGGCCACTAGTCTAGTTGTATTACTGTATTAATACACTGTTAGAGGGCCACTAGTCTAGTTGTATTACTGTATTAATACACTGTTAGAGGGCCACTAGTCTAGTTGTATTACTGTATTAATACACTGTCAGTGGGCCACTAGTCTAGTTGTATTACTGTATTAATACACTGTTAGAGGGCCACTAGTCTAGTTGTATTACTGTATTAATACACTGTTAGAGGGCCACTAGTCTAGTTGTATTACTGTATTAATACACTGTTAGAGGGTCTCTAGTCTGGTTGTATTACTGTATTAATACATTGTTAGAGGGCCACTAGTCTAGTTGTATTACTGTATTAATACACTGTCAGTGGGTCTCTAGTCTAGTTGTATTACTGTATTAATACACTGTTAGTGGGTCTCTAGTCTAGTTGTATTACTGTATTAATACATTGTTAGAGGGCCACTAGTCTAGTTGTATTACTGTATTAATACACTGTTAGAGGGACACTAGTCTAGTTGTATTACTGTATCAATACACTGTTAGAGGGCCACTAGTCTAGTTGTATTACTGTATTAATACACTGTTAGAGGGCCACTAGTCTAGTTGTATTACTGTATTAATACACTGTTAGAGGGCCACTAGTCTAGTTGTATTACTGTATTATTACACTGTCAGTGGGCCACTAGTCTAGTTGTATTACTGTATTAATACACTGTTAGAGGGCCACTAGTCTAGTTGTATTACTGTATTAATACACTGTTAGAGGGCCACTAGTCTAGTTGTATTACTGTATTAATACACTGTCAGTGGGCCACTAGTCTAGTTGTATTACTGTATTAATACACTGTTAGTGGGTCTCTAGTCTAGTTGTATTACTGTATTAATACATTGTTAGAGGGCCACTAGTCTAGTTGTATTACTGTATTAATACACTGTTAGTGGGTCTCTAGTCTAGTTGTATTACTGTATTAATACACTGTCAGTGGGCCACTAGTCTAGTTGTATTACTGTATTAATACACTGTTAGAGGGCCACTAGTCTAGTTGTATTACTGTATTAATACACTGTTAGAGGGCCACTAGTCTAGTTGTATTACTTTATTAATACACTGTTAGAGGGACACTAGTCTAGTTGTATTACTGTATTAATACACTGTTAGAGGGACACTAGTCTAGTTGTATTACTGTATCAATACACTGTTAGTGGGCCACTAGTCTAGTTGTATTACTGTATTAATACACTGTTAGAGGCCACTAGTCTAGTTGTATTACTGTATTAATACACTGTTAGAGGGCCACTAGTCTAGTTGTATTACTGTATTAATACACTGTCAGTGGGCCACTAGTCTAGTTGTATTACTGTATTAATACACTGTTAGAGGGCCACTAGTCTAGTTGTATTACTGTATTAATACACTGTTAGAGGGCCACTAGTCTAGTTGTATTACTGTATTAATACACTGTTAGAGGGCCACTAGTCTAGTTGTATTACTGTATTATTACACTGTCAGTGGGCCACTAGTCTAGTTGTATTACTGTATTAATACACTGTTAGAGGCCACTAGTCTAGTTGTATTACTGTATTAATACACTGTTAGTGGGCCACTAGTCTAGTTGTATTACTGTATTAATACACTGTTAGAGGGACACTAGTCTAGTTGTATTACTGTATCAATACACTGTTAGTGGGCCACTAGTCTAGTTGTATTACTGTATTAATACACTGTCAGTGGGCCACTAGTCTAGTTGTATTACTGTATTAATACACTGTTAGAGGGCCACTAGTCTAGTTGTATTACTGTATTAATACACTGTTAGAGGGCCACTAGTCTAGTTGTATTACTGTATTAATACACTGTTAGAGGGTCTCTAGTCTGGTTGTATTACTGTATTAATACATTGTTAGAGGGCCACTAGTCTAGTTGTATTACTGTATTAATACACTGTCAGTGGGTCTCTAGTCTAGTTGTATTACTGTATTAATACACTGTTAGTGGGTCTCTAGTCTAGTTGTATTACTGTATTAATACATTGTTAGAGGGCCACTAGTCTAGTTGTATTACTGTATTAATACACTGTTAGAGGGACACTAGTCTAGTTGTATTACTGTATCAATACACTGTTAGAGGGCCACTAGTCTAGTTGTATTACTGTATTAATACACTGTTAGAGGGCCACTAGTCTAGTTGTATTACTGTATTAATACACTGTTAGAGGGCCACTAGTCTAGTTGTATTACTGTATTATTACACTGTCAGTGGGCCACTAGTCTAGTTGTATTACTGTATTAATACACTGTTAGAGGGCCACTAGTCTAGTTGTATTACTGTATTAATACACTGTTAGAGGGCCACTAGTCTAGTTGTATTACTGTATTAATACACTGTCAGTGGGCCACTAGTCTAGTTGTATTACTGTATTAATACACTGTTAGTGGGTCTCTAGTCTAGTTGTATTACTGTATTAATACATTGTTAGAGGGCCACTAGTCTAGTTGTATTACTGTATTAATACACTGTTAGTGGGTCTCTAGTCTAGTTGTATTACTGTATTAATACACTGTCAGTGGGCCACTAGTCTAGTTGTATTACTGTATTAATACACTGTTAGAGGGCCACTAGTCTAGTTGTATTACTGTATTAATACACTGTTAGAGGGCCACTAGTCTAGTTGTATTACTTTATTAATACACTGTTAGAGGGACACTAGTCTAGTTGTATTACTGTATTAATACACTGTTAGAGGGACACTAGTCTAGTTGTATTACTGTATCAATACACTGTTAGTGGGCCACTAGTCTAGTTGTATTACTGTATTAATACACTGTTAGAGGGCCACTAGTCTAGTTGTATTACTGTATTAATACACTGTTAGAGGGCCACTAGTCTAGTTGTATTACTGTATTAATACACTGTCAGTGGGCCACTAGTCTAGTTGTATTACTGTATTAATACACTGTTAGAGGGCCACTAGTCTAGTTGTATTACTGTATTAATACACTGTTAGAGGGCCACTAGTCTAGTTGTATTACTGTATTAATACACTGTTAGAGGGCCACTAGTCTAGTTGTATTACTGTATTATTACACTGTCAGTGGGCCACTAGTCTAGTTGTATTACTGTATTAATACACTGTTAGAGGGCCACTAGTCTAGTTGTATTACTGTATTAATACACTGTTAGAGGGCCACTAGTCTAGTTGTATTACTGTATTAATACACTGTCAGTGGGCCACTAGTCTAGTTGTATTACTGTATTAATACACTGTTAGAGGGCCACTAGTCTAGTTGTATTACTGTATTAATACACTGTTAGAGGGCCACTAGTCTAGTTGTATTACTGTATTAATACACTGTTAGTGGGCCACTAGTCTAGTTGTATTACTGTATTAATACACTGTTAGTGGGCCACTAGTCTAGTTGTGTTACTGTATTAATACACTGTTAGTGGGCCACTAGTCTAGTTGTATTACTGTATTAATACACTGTTAGAGGGCCACTAGTCTAGTTGTATTACTGTATTAATACACTGTTAGAGGGCCACTAGTCTAGTTGTATTACTGTATTAATACACTGTTAGAGGGTCTCTAGTCTGGTTGTATTACTGTATTAATACATTGTTAGAGGGCCACTAGTCTAGTTGTATTACTGTATTAATACACTGTCAGTGGGTCTCTAGTCTAGTTGTATTACTGTATTAATACACTGTTAGTGGGTCTCTAGTCTAGTTGTATTACTGTATTAATACATTGTTAGAGGGCCACTAGTCTAGTTGTATTACTGTATTAATACACTGTTAGTGGGTCTCTAGTCTAGTTGTATTACTGTATTAATACACTGTCAGTGGGCCACTAGTCTAGTTGTATTACTGTATTAATACACTGTTAGAGGGCCACTAGTCTAGTTGTATTACTTTATTAATACACTGTTAGAGGGACACTAGTCTAGTTGTATTACTGTATTAATACACTGTTAGAGGGACACTAGTCTAGTTGTATTACTGTATCAATACACTGTTAGTGGGCCACTAGTCTAGTTGTATTACTGTATTAATACACTGTTAGAGGGCCACTAGTCTAGTTGTATTACTGTATTAATACACTGTTAGAGGGCCACTAGTCTAGTTGTATTACTGTATTAATACACTGTCAGTGGGCCACTAGTCTAGTTGTATTACTGTATTAATACACTGTTAGAGGGCCACTAGTCTAGTTGTATTACTGTATTAATACACTGTTAGAGGGCCACTAGTCTAGTTGTATTACTGTATTATTACACTGTCAGTGGGCCACTAGTCTAGTTGTATTACTGTATTAATACACTGTTAGAGGGCCACTAGTCTAGTTGTATTACTGTATTAATACACTGTTAGAGGGCCACTAGTCTAGTTGTATTACTGTATTAATTTACTGTCAGTGGGCCACTAGTCTAGTTGTATTACTGTATTAATACACTGTTAGAGGGCCACTAGTCTAGTTGTATTACTGTATTAATACACTGTTAGAGGGCCACTAGTCTAGTTGTATTACTGTATCAATACACTGTTAGTGGGCCACTAGTCTAGTTGTATTACTGTATTAATACACTGTTAGAGGGCCACTAGTCTAGTTGTATTACTGTATTAATACACTGTTAGTGGGCCACTAGTCTAGTTGTATTACTGTATTAATACACTGTTAGTGGGCCACTAGTCTAGTTGTATTACTGTATTAATACACTGTTAGTGGGCCACTAGTCTAGTTGTATTACTGTATTAATACACTGTTAGTGGGCCACTAGTCTAGTTGTATTACTGTATTAATACACTGTTAGAGGGCCACTAGTCTAGTTGTATTACTGTATTAATACACTGTTAGTGGGCCACTAGTCTAGTTGTATTACTGTATTAATACACTGTTAGTGGGCCACTAGTCTAGTTGTATTACTGTATTAATACACTGTTAGAGGGCCACTAGTCTAGTTGTATTACTGTATTAATACACTGTTAGAGGGCCACTAGTCTAGTTGTATTACTGTATTAATACACTGTCAGTGGGCCACTAGTCTAGTTGTATTACTGTATTAATACACTGTTAGTGGGCCACTAGTCTAGTTGTATTACTGTATTAATACACTGTTAGTGGGCCACTAGTCTAGTTGTATTACTGTATTAATACACTGTTAGAGGGCCACTAGTCTAGTTGTATTACTGTATTAATACACTGTTAGTGGGCCACTAGTCTAGTTGTATTACTGTATTAATACACTGTTAGAGGGCCACTAGTCTAGTTGTATTACTGTATTAATACACTGTCAGTGGGACACTAGTCTAGTTGTATTACTGTATCAATACACTGTTAGAGGGCCACTAGTCTAGTTGTATTACTGTATTAATACACTGTTAGAGGGCCACTAGTCTAGTTGTATTACTGTATTAATACACTGTCAGTGGGCCACTAGTCTAGTTGTATTACTGTATTAATACACTGTTTATATTTATTTATTTTATTTAACCTTCATTTATATTTTGCCTTCAACTGGTGGGACATGACTCATGTTCTCATGCATCGACAGTGACTAATGATATCATTGAGAATGGACCGTTTTGTATCAATCTTTCCAGCACCAACAGAATAAACAGCTGACTGTTGGGCCTGTGAGGTAAACTCATGACAGTGACCATCCACGGGTATTCCCCCTGAGGTTGGCAATGCGCCTCTGACTTCTCTGGAAGCCCGACACAATATGATTTGGTTATTTCCAGCTCTCCTCCCGAGAGAGACCTGGCATGACAGCTGCCACCAACACGCACACACACACACACACACACACACACACATGCGTCGTGCCGCCGGAGCTAGGGTGTGACATTTAAATGATACGTTACACTTGGAACATTGGAGCAGTTTCAGACTAGACAAATGTTTCCATTTGAAGACTAAATATTGCCTAATATGTTAAGCGTGTAGGGAACCGAGCATTGGAATGGCGATGTGTATTGTTTGGACCGAGCTGAAATAAGAAATACAACTGGTCAGCTACATAACCTGTAGAGAAAGTCCGCACGCAAAACAATAAGCCTACGCGTCAACGGATAATGAATATGGGCATCCTACTGTACCTTTTTTAGGAGTACCAGCAACCGCTTTCGGTGTCTCAGTCTCTCTTCTTAAAATGGGCAATGTATTATTACGGAGAGCTTCTGGAATGCGCTTCGGAGACAGGCGAACAGAGGTGGGTCCAGCTGTCCTCGGAAGAATAGACACTATTTCAGAATGTCTAAGAGGCTACTATGGTGAAACTTCTAGAATTGCACGATATGAGTTGGCCGTATTGCTCGGTGGCCTGCCCGGCAGCGTACCGCCGCAGTCCCTCTACCTCTCAGCCTCCTCCTGGTGTATCGCCACAGGACTACGTCACCATCAGCTGAGGCACCCCCAACATAACTAAACGTAATCCCATATAGCAGAGTGAACGGAATTAGACACAGTACCGAACAATTTAATTTAACAGCTATATACCTCCATGATTTATTATACAAAAAAATGCTTTGTGTAAGTATTTAATGAAGCATAATTCCTACATTTCTTGATTTGTCGTTAATGCTAAAAGTAACACAACAGTTCCAGAGCCATTTCCACACAGGCTGTTGACAATAGAGAATCGCTCACAGTCCTTCAGTGGTCACTGCTTCCATCTAGTGGCGGGATGAAGAAATGACAGAAGGACAGCCTATGGTCTGGGCATGCTCATTTGTCACTGTAATAAGGTCCATCTTATAAGAACACTTATGCAAATATGCAAAACACAGCTGACACATTTCATATTGTATTATTCTAGTCTTCTTCTTCACAATGTATAAAACTACTGTGCAAGAAGTCATCATAGTGGGCTTTTTTAGAAATAATCCTTAAATGAAACATCTGTGTCGCTTTTCCATCTGAATCTGTGTGTGGAGTGACATCATAGAGTTCATAGTTGTACTAACATCTCTGGCTGTGACTTATACTGTATACCTTCTAGGCCTGTACTACTCTAGCAGACATAAAGCCTGTTCTCGTCTAGTAGACATAAAGCCTGTTCTCGTCTAGTAGACATAAAGCCTGTTCTAGTCTAGTAGACATAAAGCCTGTTCTAGTCTAGTAGACATGAAGCCTGTTTTATTCTAGCAGACATGAAGCCTGTTCTAGTCTAGCAGACATAAAACCTGTTCTAGTCTAGCAGACATAAAGCCTGTTCTAGTCTAGTAGACATAAAGCCTGTTCTAGTCTTGTAGACATAAAGCCTGTTCTAGTCTAGTAGACATGAAGCCTGTTCTAGTCTAGTAGACATGAAGCCTGTTCTAGTCTAGTAGACATAAAGCCTGTTCTAGTCTAGCAGACATAAAGCCTGTTCTAGTCTAGCAGACATAAAGCCTGTTCTAGCAGCCAAGGACATAAAACAATGTTCTTTGAAGCTGCAGCCTGCACTTATTAAAGCTTGAGTTCTTACAAGCTGCTTATTTGAAAGTCAATCATGATCATCTTTGAGACTAAAAATAACCACACACAGTTACAGATGAGTTGGTTTATGATGCGTTTATTGAGAACCCTGACACAACATGACTAGATGTAGCAGAGACTGTTAACGCTGCAGTGGGGAATGTGTTGCTGTCATGTTAAGTGTAGGCCTCCAACAGTGTTGGAATGTAGGGTGGCAAACGCCTAGTTTGTTTTACCCTTTAATATTCCTCTCCCTCCTCATCCTCTTCTCCCACGCTGTCAGTGCCCACCTCTTCATAATCCTTCTCCAGGGCTGCCATGTCTTCTCTGGCCTCAGAGAACTCTCCCTCCTCCATGCCCTCACCAACGTACCAGTGCACAAAGGCTCTCTTGGCATACATCAGGTCAAACTTGTGGTCGAGACGGGCCCAGGCCTCAGCTATTGCTGTGGTGTTGCTCAGCATGCACACAGCCCTCTGGACCTTGGCCAAGTCTCCTCCAGGAACCGCCGTAGGGGGCTGGTAGTTGATACCCACCTTGAAGCCAGTGGGACACCAGTCCACAAACTGGATGGTACGTTTGGTCTTTATGGCAGCAATGGCAGAGTTGACATCTTTGGGAACAACGTCACCACGGTACAGGAGACAGCAGGCCATGTATTTGCCGTGACGAGGGTCACACTTCACCATCTGATTGGCTGGCTCGAAGCAGGCGTTGGTGATGTCAGCGACTGACAGCTGCTCATGATAGGCCTTCTCAGCTGAGATGACTGGGGCATAGGTAGCCAGAGGGAAGTGGATACGGGGGTAGGGCACCAAGTTGGTCTGGAACTCTGTCAGATCAACATTCAAGGCACCATCGAATCGCAGGGAGGCAGTGATGGAGGAGACGATCTGGCCAATGAGCCTGTTGAGGTTGGTGTATGAGGGACGCTCAATATCGAGGTTCCTGCGGCAGATGTCATAGATGGCCTCATTGTCCACCATGAAGGCACAGTCAGAGTGTTCCAGGGTGGTGTGAGTGGTCAGGATGGAGTTGTAGGGCTCCACCACAGCTGTGGACACCTGGGGAGCTGGGTAAACGGCGAACTCAAGTTTAGACTTCTTTCCGTAGTCCACAGACAGACGTTCCATCAGCAGGGAGGTGAAACCAGAACCGGTGCCTCCTCCGAAGCTGTGGAAGATGAGGAATCCCTGGAGCCCAGTGCACTGGTCAGCCTGAATGGAGAAATGGTACAATAGCATTATTACATGTGATGTTACGTTACGCCAGTAAGAATACAATGGAGAACCTGCTTGCATTTTATACCTAGAACCATAAAAAGGTTCTTCGGCTTGTCCCTTTAGAAGATCCCTTGAATGGTTCCAGGTAAAACCTTATTACCCTACAAATAACCTTTTTTGAACATCTAGAACCCTGTCCATTTAGCAGAAGCCTAGTTAGAACTCTATGTTATCAAGAATGATGACTCACCAGTTTGCGTGTCCTGTCCAGAACCAGGTCAATGATCTCCTTGCCGATGGTGTAGTGACCGCGGGCGTAGTTGTTGGCAGCATCTTCCTTACCCGTAATGAGCTGCTCAGGGTGGAACAGCTGGCGATAGGTACCTGTCCTCACCTCATCTGAAAGACAAAGGTAAATTCTGAATGTCAGAATATTGCAAATATGAGAATATCCAAGTATCCAGAATATTCTGAAATCATAATATCTGAATGTTTGGAATATCAGAATATTCAGAATATCTTCGGACAGAATATCAAAACAGCACATTCAAAGATGGGCTTTCTCTAGGATGTCTCATCTTACCGATGACAGTGGGCTCCAGATCAACGAAGATGGCACGGGGGACATGCTTTCCGGCTCCGGTCTCACTGAAGAAGGTGTTGAAGGAGTCGTCTCCACCTCCACAAGTCTTGTCACTGGGCATCTGTCCGTCCGGCTGGATCCCATGCTCCAGGCAGTACAGCTCCCAACAGGCATTGCCCATTTGGACTCCGGCTTGGCCCACATGCATAGAAATACACTCACGCTGAAAGAGACGAGGTACAAGAGATCAACCACATGGAAACCTGAATCAAATCAGGTGTATACACATTTAAGACAGTGAAGTTGGAGTGTTGAAGGAGTAGATCGATCAAATAAAAGGTTGAAAGCCATTTTAGACAGTCTCGATTGCATTGTATCGCTGCAAAAACAATAATCAATATATTATTGTAAGATCTGAAGAAGAAATAAATAAATACAGGAGGGATATGGTCATCCATTAAGCAAAATGACATTTAAGCAAAGTCATTGGCTACACTAGGCTATCCCGGTTGGATTTGGCTACAAAGTGGGACCACCATCTTGAGTATATGACACTAATAGAGATCAATAGTAATGGCGTCTTTTTGTAGTTCATTAACAGAGACTAACTCCAATATGGCTCGTTGGTCAAAGCCTATGGACAAATTATTGTATGCTGAAAATAAGGTATGTGGTAAACACAGGCTTAGGAGATGTTATACATTTGGTTCTATGAAATAATAATCACTTTTTGAAGCCTTTATGCCATCAAAACAAGCACATGAAGGCTTCATAATTCATAAAGCTCACGTTAACTGACTGATATTATCTCATAGAACAAAACGTATCAGATCTCCTAAGCCTGTGTTGACCTCAGACTTTATTTTTTGGCGTCTATTCCAAAACCCCATTTTTTTCCAACGTCATTTTTTTTTCAAATCCTCTATCTGCCATTTGACGAGAGACTGTATTTTTTTTTTTATGACCCTGTCTCTTTAAGAGCAGAAGAGGACCAGAGAGGATAAGGCGTGCCTTGTTATTGTGGGCCACCCCCCTTACTCCTCCCACTACTCCTCCTCTCTCCTCTGTTTTTCATTCCCTCCTCTCCTCCCACTGTGCGGTCCAGCTGCACACCCATTGCAGTGTTACAGCAAAGAGATATCTCTCACAAGATCCTAACAGAGAAAATGGCTACCATCCCAGACTGCTCCTCCCTGTTCTCCTTTGTACTCAATCATTTCCATCCTTCTCTCACAATTGCCGAAATCTCTTAAAAACATACACATTTTTTTTTTTTTATTATTTTTTTTTACAGAAAAAGCATGTTTCTATTCGGGAAGCTATTTGAGGTTTTCTCTTAATTGTGGATGGTCTATGATCAAGTAGAACAATGACTAATTACATAGACAGTTGACCACTAAAATCTGACCCACATTTGATGTATCTGATCATGCTGTCAGTTTTTGCATATTATACAATTTTTTTTTAACCTAAATTACAATAAATCACATTTATCACTTATCAGTAGTAAACATAATATCTGAAATCTACATACAAAAAAAAAAAGAGGAAATGCATAGAATCATATGATCTTTATGTAACAGAATAAACCACCATCCTCCCATATGCTTTCCCTCCAGAAAGAAAACAATCTATGTCAGCTGTCAATACTCACCATTTTGTCTAGTTTTTATTTTCCTTCACAGGCTGACGTCGAGGATTCAGAAGAGAAGGCAGAACTGTAGGAGGAAGGGAGAGGTGGGGTTTTTTTTATATGCCCGGTGAAGCAGACAGACAGGCAGGAAGCTACAACAGAGTCTGGTTGGCTGGCAGACACAGTTGGTATGAAAAGAACAAGTCCCTCCTCCTTCACACAGACAGAGGCTTGACTGGGCTGACTTTCTCTATGCAGAGAAGAATTATGGGTATTGAGCTGTGAGACAGTCAGCTTCCTGGCAGGGAAGACTAATGTGTGTTGAACTGTGAGATAGCACTGAGTTAGTTGCATAGAAATATCTGGTAAAAAGAAAATATATATAGACACATATATATATATTTGTATATCGTATGTGTGTGGATGTTTTCACACCACTCAAATCCTTTCTTCTATGTGACACTGTGGCATTTTTACGGGAGGTACTACACAGGGTGTGGTCTGTGAAGCGTTTGACACAGCCTGCCTGTCAAACACGGTTTCCTTGACTGTTTCAACAACCAAAATACACGTTAAACTGGATAACAGTTCTCTTTCTCATTGGCAAAATAAATTGTATAGCAGACAGGGGTTTTAGAAACAGCACTTTTCTATGTAAACAAGAAGAAGATGCTTTTGGCTTCCTCATTGTATATCATAACCAAATTAGTTTTGTGGGATAACCCTCAAGTGGTAATAGTCAGGGATCGGTTTAATCTACTGAAGATAAATCTTTTTTTTTTGTTGACAGATAACAATTGGTCTATTGTTCTGACATAGCTGAGACTGTGGTAGAACGGGGTGATACAGACAACACTAGTCACTCCCTGCTCTAGCTCTCATGAAGTCAGAGACAGCTGGATGGTATGGAGAGGCTACACAAGGGGGAGGGGTGGTGTAGGGGAGAGGGTTGGGGTCTGGGTGGTGTAGGCAAGAGGAGGGGTAGAGGAGAGGAGAGTGGAAAGGGTTGGGGTCTGGGTGGTGTAGGCAAGAGGAGGAGAGAGGAGGGGGTGGGGGAGGGGGCTGGGTGGTGTAGGGGAGTGGAGAGATGAGGGGGCTGGGTGGTGTAGGGGAGAGGGTTGGGGGCTGGGTGGTGTAGGCGAGAGGAGAGGAGAGAGGAGGGGGTGGGGGAGG
Source organism: Brachymystax lenok tsinlingensis (assembly GCA_030435695.1). NCBI lineage: Eukaryota > Metazoa > Chordata > Actinopteri > Salmoniformes > Salmonidae > Brachymystax > Brachymystax lenok. Next base: position 3,007,616 of record CM059781.1, on the reverse strand, counting down.
GGGCTGGGTGGTGTAGGGGAGTGGAGAGATGAGGGGGCTGGGTGGTGTAGGGGAGAGGGTTGGGGGCTGGGTGGTGTAGGCGAGAGGAGAGGAATGGTGTAGGGAAAGTGATGGTGTTTATTTATTTATATTTTTTACCTTTATTTAACAAGTTAAGAACAAATTCTTATTTTCAATGACTGCCTACTCATGGAGCTGATTCAATCTCGCAACCTTTCGGTTACTAGTCCAACGCTCTAACCACTAGGCTATTTGCCTCCCCGGTGTAGGGGAGAGGGATGGTGTAGGGCAGAGGGATGGGGGAGGGGAGAGGGATGGTGTAGGGGAGAGGGATTGGGGAGGGGAGAGGGATGGTGTAGGGGAGAGGGATGGTGTAGGGGAGAGGGATGGTGTAGGGGAGAGGGATGGTGTAGGGGAGAGGGATTGGAGAGGGGAGAGGGATGGTGTAGGGAGGAGGGATTGGGGAGGGATTGGGGAGGGAAGGGGGATGGTGTAGGGGAGAGGGATTGGGGAGGGATTGGGGAGGGGAGAGGGATGGTGTAGGGGGGAGGGGAGGGGGTAGGGGAGCGGGATGTGTAGGGGAGAAGAAGGTCCATAACTCGTAGAGCTGTTAGAAGGCAAATAACTCATGGAGCTGTTAGAAGGTCCATAACTCATATAGCTGCTAGAAGGTCCATAACTCATGGAGCTGTTAGAAGGCCTGTAACTCATGGAGCTGCTAGAAGGTCCATAACTCATGGAGCTGTTAGAAGGCCCATAACTCATGGAGCTGTTAGAAGGCCTGTAACTCATGGAGATTGTCAAGGGTCTCAGTGTAGCAGGTAAAGCGGAGTCAGGCGCAGGACAACAGAGATGAGTAGAGGTTTGGTAGAGGTTGTAACTTCCCTCTGGGCAGGTGCCTAGGAGCCTTGCACTGGGCACATACTGAGCAGGAGGAAACATAAACCCTCACGTACTTGGCCAAGGTGGACCACCAGTACTTCCCACTAAGACAGCGCACAGTCCGACCGATGCCAGGATAACCAGAGGAGGATGACATGTGGGCCCAATAGATCAAACGGTCGCGGACAGCAGACGGAACGTACAGACGCCCAGCTGGACACTGAGTAGGAGTGGGATTAATACGTAACACCCGCTCGATGTCTGCGTTGATACCTTGATAGTCAATACACGGGCGCAGACCTCCATCCTTCTTCTTCACAAAAAAGAAACTCGAGGAGGCAGGTGAAGTGGAGGGCCGAATGTATCCCTGTTCCAGAGATTCAGAGACATATGTTTCCATAGGCGCCGTCTCCTCCTGTGACAGAGGATACACGTGACTCCTGGGAAGTGCTGCGTCTACCAAGAGATTTATCGCACAATCCCCCCGTCGATGGGGTGGTAATTGAGTCGCCTTCTCGGCATATTCTGAGGGGATGTGCACGGTGGAGACCTGGTCTGGACTCTCCACCGTAGTCGCACCGATGGAAACCCCTACACACCTCCCCGAGCACTTTCGTGACCATCCCTTGAGAGCCCTCTGTTGCCACGAAATAGTGGGGTCATGATAGGCCAACCAAGGTAGACCCAGCACCACGGGAAATGCAGGAGAATCAATAAGGAAGAGACTGATTCTCTCCTCATGACCCTCCTGCATAACCATGTCTAGTGGAGCGGTGGCCTCTATAATCAGCCCTGACCCTAATGGTCGACTATCTAAGGTGTGCACAGGGAAGGGCATATCAACAGAAACAATGTGGATCCCTAAACTATGGGCAAATGAACGATCAATAAAGTTCCTAGCTGTTAGAAGGCCAATAACTCATGGAGCTGTTAGAAGGTCCATAACTCATAGAGCTGTTAGAAGGTCCATAACTCATGGAGCTGTTAGAAGGCCCATAACTCATGGAGCTGCTAGAAGGTCCATAACTCATGGAGCTGCTAGAAGGCCCATAACTCATGGAGCTGCTAAAAGGCCCATAACTCATGGAGCTACTAGAAGACCCATAACTCATGGAGCTTTTAGAAGGCCCATAACTCATGGAGCTACTAGAAGGTCCATAACTCATGGAGCTGTTAGAAGGTCCATAACTCATGGAGCTGTTAGAAGGTCCATAACTCATGGAGCTACTAGAAGGCCCATAACTCATGGAGCTACTAGAAGGTCCATAACTCATGGAGCTTTTAGAAGGTCCATAACTCATGGAGCTTTTAGAAGGTCCATAACTCATGGAGCTACTAGAAGGCCCATAACTCATGGAGCTGTTAGAAGGCCCATAACTCATGGAGCTACTAGAAGGTCCATAACTCATGGAGCTACTAGAAGGCCCATAACTCATGGAGCTACTAGAAGGTTCATAACTCATGGTGCTGTTAGAAGGCCCATAACTCATGGAGCTACTAGAAGGTCCATAACTCATGGAGCTACTAGAAGGCCCATAACTCATGGAGCTGTTAGAAGGCCCATAACTCATGGAGCTGTTAGAAGGCCCATAACTCATGGAGCTGCTAGAAGGTCCATAACTCATGGAGCTGTTAGAAGGCCCATAACTCATGGAGCTGCTAGAAGGTCCATAACTCATGGAGCTGCTAGAAGGTCCATAACTCATGGAGCTGTTAGAAGGCCCATAACTCATGGAGATGCTAGAAGGTCCATAACTCATGGAGATGCTAGAAGGTCCATAACTCATGGAGCTGTTAGAAGGCCCATAACTCATGGAGATGCTAGAAGGTCCATAACTCATGGAGCTGCTAGAAGGTCCATAACTCATGGAAATGCTAGAAGGTCCATAACTCATGGAGTTCTATAAGGTCCATAAATCACCATAGCTATTTGATACTGTATACTTTATTCTTATTCTGTTGATTACAGCCAATTGGGAGTTGTTTTTAACATGAATTGCACTGAATCCATTGACATCCTTTAAAACTCAAGCACCATGAAAGAAACCACCACGTAGCAAATGCACACTGACAGAATGCCTGTTTTCAACACATACTGCAGTGTATCAAATTGAAGATATTTCTCTGCAGGCTGAATGATTGGTCACTGTGTCTGCAAAGGGTTTCAGACGCAAGGTTATTCTACACACACATCCTCCTGAACCCAACTCATTCTCCTGTTGTTCCTGAACTAGTCCTATAAAGGGAATAGGGTGCCATTTCAGACTCAAATCACTGCTGTCACCTGCCTCCTATATAGCTACACCAGCACTCTCTCACACACAAGTTGCCTGGGTTGTCTACTGCTTGGGTTGTCTACTGCCTGGGTTGTCTACTGCCTGGGTTGTCTACTGCCTGGGTTGTCTACTGCTTGGGTTGTCTACTGCCTGGGTTGTCTACTGCCTGGGTTGTCTACTGCTTGGGTTGTCTACTGCCTGGGTTGGCTACTGCCTGGGTTGGCTACTGCCTGGGTTGTCTACTCGTGGAGGATGACAAATGGTGCCCTCTACTGGTCAGATAATGCCGGTACATAATATTCTTCTACATCTGCTTTTTTTTTGGGGAGGGGTGGCTGGGTGTCTGTATAAGCACTTTGTGACAAAAGGGCTTTATGAATACATTTTATTGATGATTGAACATTTGATGGCTTTCATGGTAAAGTCTAGACCTGTTGTATTCGGCGCATGTGACAAATAAAATTTGATTTGATTTTGTTGTTTGAATCCCAGATTGTCCCTTTAAACCTGGTGTCGTACCATTTCAGATAACATGGTGCCTTTAAGCCTGGTGTCGTACCATTTCAGATAACATGGTGTCTTTAAACCTGGTGTCGTACCATTTCAGATAACATGGTGCCTTTAAGCCTGGTGTCGTACCATTTCAGATAACATGGTGTCTTTAAACCTGGTGTCGTACCATTTCAGATAACATGGTGCCTTTAAACCTGGTGTCGTACCATTTCAGATTACATGGTGCCTTTAAACCTGGTGTCGTACCATTTCAGATTACATGGTGCCTTTAAACCTGGTGTCGTACCATTTCAGATAACATGGTGTCTTTAAACCTGGTGTCGTACCATTTCAGATAACATGGTGTCTTTAAACCTGGTGTCGTACCATTTCAGATAACATGGTGCCTTTAAACCTGGTGTCGTACCATTTCAGATAACATGGTGCCTTTAAGCCTGGTGTCGTACCATTTCAGATAACATGGTGCCTTTAAACCTGGTGTCGTACCATTTCAGATAACATGGTGCCTTTAAACCTGGTGTCTACCATTTCAGATAACATGGTGCCTTTAAACCTGGTGTCGTACCATTTCAGATTACATGGTGCAACTTCTATTATGCATTTCCCGAATGCTTCCAGAACTTACTAGAACAATCTCCTTCATACAGGACTAAATTATCTTGGAACGCTTTCACGTTGTTTACATATTTTACAGGAACTTCTACATAGACAGTATCCCAAAAATAAGCGTAACCAAGTGTGAAGGGAGGCTTTCATCTCTATCTTAAGGAGGGGAGGGGCTGAGAATGAGAGAGCAGGTGTGCGAATGTTTATCTATGTATTTATCCTTCATTCTACAGGCCAGTATGAGCATAGTCCATTTTCCATCAACTTAGTTATATGCATACTTGAATCATTTCACCATGATGTGTTTTTGTATGAATGGGAGTTATGTTATAATGTCATTATGTTAATTGTGTTATTATTTAGTTATTTCCTTGTCCCCTCTCTCTGATCACAGGTAATGAGCGTTCCCTCTCTCCTCCACTATCTCTGATCACATGTAATGAGCGTTCCCTCTCTCCTCCCCTCTCTCTGATCGCAGGTAATGAGCGTTCCCTCTCTCCTCCCCTCTCTCTGATCGCAGGTAATGAGCGTTCCCTCTCTCCTCCCCTCTCTCTGATCGCAGGTAATGAGCGTTCCCTCTCTCCTCCCCTCTCTCTGATCACAGGTAATGAGCGTTCCCTCTCTCCTCCCCTCTCTCTGATCACATGTAATGAGCGTTCCCTCTCTCCTCCCCTCTCTCTGATCGCAGGTAATGAGCGTTCCCTCTCTCCTCCACTATCTCTGATCACATGTAATGAGCGTTCCCTCTCTCCTCTCCTCTCTCTGATCACAGGTAATGAGCGTTCCCTCTCTCCTCCCCTCTCTCTGATCGCAGGTAATGAGCGTTCCCTCTCTCCTCCCCTCTCTCTGATCGCAGGTAATGAGCGTTCCCTCTCTCCTCCCCTCTCTCTGATCGCAGGTAATGAGCGTTCCCTCTCTCCTCCCCTCTCTCTGATCACATGTAATGAGCGTTACCTCTCTCCTCCCCTCTCTCTCTGATCGCAGGTAATGAGCGTTCCTCTCTCTCCTCCCCTCTCTCTGATCACAGGTAATGAGCGTTCCCTCTCTCCTCCCCTCTCTCTGATCGCAGGTAATGAGCGTTCCCTCTCTCCTCCCCTCTCTCTGATCGCTGCACCAGAGGGGAAATGTATATATTGGGGTGGGGCTTCAAGTCTCCTGTGTTCCGGGCCTGGGAGAACACGTCTCCAGGAGGAGCCTTTCCTTATTGCAACCTGTACCAAGTCCTGTTGTTGTTTTCAACCCGAGGGCCATGTAAGCAGAAGAACCAACGTTGTCCTGTGGTTTCATTTAATAGATCTACGGTCCAGGCAACAGCACCAAGTGAGAACCACAATATGGCTGCTTGCAAGATATTCGTTTTTTATTATTTCCCAAATGTGTATGCGTCTGAAATAGTCTCTATTTTTAGTGTGAGACATTTAAAGAAAATAATAAATGTAAGCAAATTATAATGGGATATTCGTTTTCTATTATTTCCCAAATGTGTATGCGTCTGAAATAGTCTCTATTTTTAGTGTGAGACATTTAAAGAAAATAATAAATGTAAGCAAATTATAATGGTTGACTTTTTCCACAGGCCTAAACATGGGAATCTTGTTTTTAATTTTTTTTAATTACATTTAACACATCATTTAATGTGTTTTTTCTCCCCCCACTCTTTCCAAACCTTATTTGTTATTTGTATTAGAATTTAACCGTTTAATACAAATCAAATGAGGAGGCTAAACAGGTGCTTTCCCAACAACCTTTTCCTTTCCGGAGACAAACCCAAATCACTCTTAAGGACTGTCGAAAGCTCTTAAGGCCACCATTCGTGGAGTCGCGCAATGTACCATAAAAAAAGAATCTTACCGGTCAAATGTTATCAGTGAATGTAACAGATTAAAGGCCAACTACTACAGATTAATATTTGTTACACCGGTGGTGCTCAACTGGCTTTCCTCAGGACCCAAATTTAACCAGGTTGCCTCAGTGGCGACCCAATATTTAAATTCACTAAAATTATTTTTAATGCTGTATTGATAATACATGTAGCAATTATATGACAAGGGAACAAAATTCCCACCTCTTTCATAAAAAAAAATAACTTAATATAAACTCATATTCTTGACGACGAATGTTGGCAAACTCAACGGTTTGAGAACAACAACAAAAAAATCTACCAAAATAGCATTGTTAATTGCTCTTCATTGAAAAATTATTATATGACAAAATTCTATAAAAAAATATATTTACAAAAAACATCAAAATAAATTGCAGACCAACTGCAGTATAGCCACAGGTTGAAAGCCACAGGACAGGTGTCAGTAATAGAGAGATTGTCCCATTGTGGTGTGGGGGGCGGAGCCATTTAGGCTATTTTCTACTTTGTTTGAATTTTTTGTATTTTTTTTTATAAGGCTAATATTGGTGATTTACCGCCACCTGCAGTGATGCAGTCCTGAACCAAAACTTTGATCATTGATCGCGCCCACGCCATAGGAATCCCCACACAGCTGACTACTTGGTGGAAGCCTTTTAAGGCAATATCCATGCTAAAACAGGTTATTTCCAAGTAGAGATCTCTAGACATCTCTTTGGCATCCTCTAGACATCTTTATGGCGTCAGTCCTTGTTAATTTCCTACATTCCGCAGCACTACTTCCAGTATTTATGCTGCAATAGTTTGTGTCAGGGGGCTATCCGGTGTCCTTTGTGAATTTAAGTATGCTCCCTCTAATTCTCTCTCCCTCCCCTCCTGGAGGACCTGAGCCCTGGGAAAATGCCTCAGGTCTACCTGGCCTGATGACTCCTTGCTGTCCCCAGTCCTGAGCTCTGGGACAATGCCTCAGGACTACCTGGCCCCAGTCCCCCTGGACGTGCTGCTGCTCCAGTTTCAACTGTTCTGCCTGCGGCTATGGAACACTTACCTGTTCACCGGACGTGCTACCTTGTTCTGGACCTTCTGTTTTTCGACTCTCTCTCTCTACCGCACCTGCTGTCTCGACCTCTGAATGCTCGGCTATGAAAAGCCAACTGACATTTACTCCTGAGGTGCTGACCTGTTGCACCCCTCTACAACCACTGTAATGATTATTATAATTTGACCCATCTATGAACGTTTGAACGTCTTGGCCATGTCCTGCTGTAATCTCCACCCGGCACAGCCAGAAGAGAACTGGCCACCCCTCAGAGCCTGGTTCCTCTCTAGGTGTCTTCCTAGGTTCCTGCCTTTCTAGGGAGTTTTTCCATAGCCACCGTGCTTCTACATCTGCATTGCTTACTGTTTGGGGGTTTTAGGCTGGGTTTCTGTACAGCACTTTGTGACATCGGCTGATGTAAAAAGGGCTTTATAAATTCATTTTATTGATTGATTGATTTACATTAGATTACTGTGCCACCTACTGGCTACAGATGAGAATACTAGAGCTGCAACATGTCACTGTGTTGTGTATGTGATGTTTGCTAGGTGGAAATGGTCAGAGAAAACAGCCCAGTCACATCAGTTTGTACAGGCTATAGGCAAATAATAGGAGTATTTCAAACCAAGTTTGCTGCTGGAGAGGCTCCCACCCAAGAGTGATCCATCTCAATTAAGAAGTAAATCAGCAGAACTGTTGGGTTGAATCACTACCAAATATCCATAGATTTCCCCCAAAAAATATAAATAGTTTAATGAGTCACTCCAAGGCTAAAGATTATTCAGTGATTTTTACCTGTGCCACATCAGTAGGCTACAAGGAGGTGGCCTCTGCGAAAAGTCCCACACATTTTCCCCAAAAAACAAACTCATTTGACATTCTTTTTTCCGTCTAGACAAGAGACGTGGCGTTTATTGAGAACCCTGACACAACATGACTAGATGTAGCAGAGACTGTTAACACTGCAGTGGGGAATGTGTTGCCGTCATGTTAAGTGTAGGCCTCCAACAGTGTTGGAATGTAGGGTGGCAAACGCCTAGTTTGTTTTACCCTTTAATATTCCTCTCCCTCCTCATCCTCTTCTCCCACGCTGTCAGTGCCCACCTCTTCATAATCCTTCTCCAGGGCTGCCATGTCTTCTCTGGCCTCAGAGAACTCTCCCTCCTCCATGCCCTCACCAACGTACCAGTGCACGAAGGCTCTCTTGGCATACATCAGGTCAAACTTGTGGTCCAGACGGGCCCAGGCCTCAGCGATGGCTGTGGTGTTGCTCAGCATGCACACAGCCCTCTGGACCTTGGCCAGGTCTCCTCCAGGAACTACCGTAGGGGGCTGGTAGTTGATACCCACCTTGAAGCCAGTGGGACACCAGTCCACAAACTGGATACTCCTCTTGGTCTTGATGGCAGCAATGGCAGAGTTGACATCTTTGGGAACAACGTCACCACGGTACAGGAGACAGCAGGCCATGTATTTGCCGTGACGAGGGTCACACTTCACCATCTGATTGGCTGGCTCGAAGCAGGCGTTTGTGATGTCAGCGACTGACAGCTGCTCATGATAGGCCTTCTCAGCTGAGATGACTGGGGCATAGGTAGCCAGAGGGAAGTGGATACGGGGGTAGGGCACCAAGTTGGTCTGGAACTCTGTCAGATCAACATTCAAGGCACCATCGAATCGCAGGGAGGCAGTGATGGAGGAGACGATCTGGCCAATGAGCCTGTTGAGGTTGGTGTATGAGGGACGCTCAATATCGAGGTTCCTGCGGCAGATGTCATAGATGGCCTCATTGTCCACCATGAAGGCACAGTCAGAGTGTTCCAGGGTGGTGTGAGTGGTCAGGATGGAGTTGTAGGGCTCCACCACAGCTGTGGACACCTGGGGAGCTGGGTAAACGGCGAACTCAAGTTTAGACTTCTTTCCGTAGTCGACAGACAGACGTTCCATCAGCAGGGAGGTGAAACCAGAACCGGTGCCTCCTCCGAAGCTGTGGAAGATGAGGAATCCCTGGAGCCCAGTGCACTGGTCAGCCTGAATGGAGAAATGGTACAATAGCATTATTACATGTGATGTTACGCCAGTAAGAATACAATGGAGAACCTGCTTGCATTTTATACCTAGAACCATAAAAAGGTTCTTCGGCTTGTTCCTGTAAAAGAACCCTTTATCTTCCATAGAACAACCTTGTTGAAGGAAAAAGGTTCCCAGTAGAAACATGTACTTGTAGAAGCCTAGTTAGAACCCCATTTCAGAATGATGACTCACCAGTTTGCGTGTCCTGTCCAGCACAATGTCAATGATCTCCTTGCCGATGGTGTAGTGACCGCGGGCGTAGTTGTTGGCAGCATCTTCCTTACCCGTAATGAGCTGCTCAGGGTGGAACAGCTGGCGATAGATTCCGGTCCTCACCTCATCTGAAAGACAAAAGGTAGATTCAGAATATCCTAATATTCGGAATATCTCGGGACAGAATATTAAATCAACTCATTCAAAGATTATGAACCATGATCCAATTATGAACCAATGGATTTCCTCTAGGATTTCAGAGGAGTCTCATCTTACCGATGACAGTGGGCTCCAGATCAACGAAGATGGCACGGGGGACATGCTTTCCGGCTCCGGTCTCACTGAAGAAGGTGTTGAAGGAGTCGTCTCCACCTCCACGAGTCTTGTCACTGGGCATCTGTCCGTCCGGCTGGATCCCATGCTCCAGGCAGTACAGCTCCCAACAGGCATTGCCCATCTGGACTCCGGCTTGGCCCACATGCATAGAAATACACTCACGCTGAAAAAGACGAGGTACAAGAGATCAACCACATGGAAACTTGAAATCAAATAATGCCATTGCAAATGTTTAGGTTTAAAACCGTTTCATAGAATATGAAAGAGTAAACTAACATGATAGATAGGAAATACAAATGTATTTTTTTTTTTTAAACTACTACTAAAAAGACAACCTTTTATTGTCTATCTATCATCTATCTATTACAGTAATATAAATGTCCTTAATGTAACTTTGTGAATTTTCGAAGCAATGACAGTTGGATTTTTTTTTTGTTGATTTTTTTTTAAAAACAAACTCTTCATAATTCATAAACAGAACATATAATATCTCCTAAGCTTATGTTAAACTCAGACCTTATTTTCGGCATCTATTCCAAAACCCTATTCTTTCCCCATTAATCTTCCCCTTAGGGATGGCTGAACGAACCAAAAGGATCTCATTTACGGTTTTTTTTAGGACTACAAGCTGGCGAGCTCGGGGGCCGGGCCGTCGTTGTAAATAACAATTTGTTCTTAACTGACTTGCCCGGTTAAAACAAAGGTTAAATAACTTCTTTTTTTTTTAATTCAACAAAGTCATTAAGTCCGAGAGGATCAAAAAACGCAATGTATCATGGGTCAATTGTGACTGATTGATCTACAAATAATAATAACGAGTCGTTATTTATGATGAAAGTTAATTTGTAGAGATCAGTTAGCCATCGTTTTGATGCTCTCAAACACAGCCATTGGCTAGGCTATCCTGCCTGGCCACCATCTTGGGTATATGACACTCATATTGCAAGTCATCTTGCAGATCCTCCGCCATTTGGGGAGAGATGTTTTTTTTTTTTTATGACCCTGTATGTTTAAAAGCAGAGGACCATAGAGGAAAAGGTGTGCCTTGTTCCTGTGGGGGGGCCCTACCCCCCACCCCCCTACCCCCCTTCAGCTGCGCACCAACTGCAGTGGAAGAACAGAGACAGATCTCTCTCTCTCTCATAGAAAATGGCTACCATCCCAAACCGCTTCTCCTCTTCCTAGCTTCATGCCATCCTCCTCTTTGAAATGCAGAAATTCCATTAAAAAAAACATGTACATTTTTTCTAATATATATATATATATATTTAAATGTGCAATTAATGTCCTGACGCTAAGTGCTTTTCTATTTAAAAAAAAAGTGGACAGTCTATGAACAAGTAGAACAATGACCCCACATTGGATGTACAGCTATAGATTGTGTCGAAGGAATGTGTTGTTATGGTGTTATTTACTGAACCTAAATGTTTGTATGTGACATGTATCGTTAACCAGCGGTATAGATAACCCAAGTCACATCGACATATGAAGAACAGGCGACGCGGACAATCACTTAGTCAAGGGCGGGAATCAAACTGCGCATTTACACACATTCTCAGGGCGTCGATATTTCTTTCTTACCGCGTTCATTTTTACTAAACAGTTCGTTCTAAATCATTTATACAACGATTAGTACACACAGTCACGTTTTTTCCCTTTTTGCCTAGTTAAATAAAAATGTAAATGAATAAGTAGTAGGCAGAGCAGATTTCAGGCATGGGCCACCGCCACGGTCTTGATATAACAGAATCCATCGTCCGCATGCTTTATCAACCCGATCTAATGCTCCCCTGTTCGTGTTGGATAGCATGTGGAATAAATACAGCCATGGTTTCAGCATCTGCGTCAGCACTCACCATTTTGTCTAGTTTGTCTTTTCCTTCACAGGCTGACGTCGAGGATTCAGAAGAGAAGGCAGAAGTGTGGGAGGAAGGGAGAGCTGGGGGTTTTATATGCGGGGAGCAGACAGACAGACAGGCAGGCAGGCAGACAGACAGACAGGCAGGCGGCTACACCAGTCGGGTTGGCCGGGGACCAGTCGGGTTGGCCGGGGACACGGTTGGTGGGTCGGGGACCAGTCGGGTTGGCCGGGGACCAGTCGGGTTGGCCGGGGACACGGTTGGTGGGTCGGGGACCAGTCGGGTTGGCCGGGGACCAGTCGGGTTGGCCGGGGACACGGTTGGTGGGTCGGGGACCAGTCGGGTTGGCCGGGGACACGGTTGGTGGGTCGGGGACCAGTCGGGTTGGCCGGGGACACGGTTGGCGGGTCGGTCTTGACTTGCTGTGGCTTAGAGAGAAATAGTCACGGCGTCGTTCTGTAGGCATGAACTGCGACATGGTTCGTTGGATGAAAATGAATTACGTTTTTGTAGAGATTTCGATAAAGGACGAAAATGGGTTATGTGGTAAACACAGGTTTAGGAGATTTTATACATTTTGTTCTATGAGATAATCTTCATCAGCTAACGTCACTTTTTGTGCATTTTGAAGCATTTATGTAATAAAATAAAAAGCACAAAGCACATGAAGGCTCCATAATTCATAAAGGTCATGGTAACTGACTGAAATTATCTCATAGAACACAACATATAAGATCTCCTAAACCTGTGTTGACCTCAGACCTTATTTTTGGAGGAGGCACTATTCCAAAACACTATTCATTCCGAAACACTATTCATTCCGAAACACTATTCATTCCAAAACATTATTCATTCCCAATTCATTTTTCTGATAGGGACGGCTGAACAAACTAGAATGGCATTTAGGGGAAAAAATGACTATTTTTTACATTACATTTTAGCAGGTGCTATTATCCAGAGCAACTTCCGGTAGTGAGTACATTTTTATACTTTTTCATACTGATCCCCTGTGGGAAATGAACCCACAACCTTGGTGGTGCATGCTCTACCAACTAAGCCACATGGGTACATCTTACTGGCCCGAATCAACTAATATGGCAGCTTAATGACTTTAAATAATACTGACCGTTATGATAACATTGTACCACCAGTAGGAGTGGTAACAGACATTTTTTGTTTATTGAGGATTTTGTTAAGGAACTTAACCCTTTAAAAAGTATTTATTAAAGTGATGTGATCAATCAGGGGTGTCATGCACCCAAAAAACCTGAGGGGGCGCAAAGTACATAGATGGGGAGTGGCCCCCTTGTTTGTAAGTTGGAGAAATTTGCATTTATCAAGCAACAAAATCTAGAGCCATGAGCTTAATTCTATGTAAAATACAATATATGTCTATTTTTCTATCTATCTAAGCATACCTCTTGTCTGGCTGTCTGTATCCTCCTGACTGGTGGTTCTTTGTCTAAAGAAACGAAATATGCTTCACTGTATCTCTGCTCAAATCTGGGTAAAAGATTAAAAGAAATGTGAGTCTTATTCAGTACATTTAGTAAAAATGCCACGGCAATTCAAGAAAAACCTTGGAATGAAAAACAACGAGGACAAAGAGGAAGGGATAGTGTAGTGGGGGAAGCGTGGAGGAGGGGAGACGGATGGGGAAGGGGGGAAGAGAGGGGAGGGGAGAAGGGTGGAATAGTGGGCAAGGGGAGAGGGATTGTGTAGGGGAGAAGAGTGTGGGGAGGAGTAGGGGACGGGAGATGGGTGGGAAATAGGTGGGGGATGGGAGAGGAGGGGAGAGGGGTGGGGAGGGAAGAATGGTGGGGGAGGGGCGACACAAAATAAGGGTGTTGGGATTCTTAGAAAATAAGCTTTGAAGGCATGATAATTAAGCATTATTCTTGGGAAATGAATTCAATGTCAGTTATTCCATGGATAGCCTAGCCGTTTATCCCATGTGTAACTCTGTGTTGTTGTTTTTGTCACACTGCTTTGCTTTATCTTGGCCAGGTCGCAGTTGTAAATGAGAACTTGTTCTCAACTGGCCTACCTGGTTAAATAAAGGTGAAATAAAAAAAAAAAAATAAGAAACATGAATAGCCTAGAAGCATGGATAGTGTCACCGTTTTCTGGTGGAGTTTCCAGTATGCATACTTTAATAAAATGCAAACTGGCAAAAAAAAAAAAAAAAGAAAAATAAATAAATAAAAAAAAAAATATAACCAAAAAAGCCAACAGAACGCACAAACCATCACACAGGTCCACACACAACTACAAACAATAACCCACAATGCAGGTGGGAAAAGGAACAACCTAAATAGGATTCCCAATTAGAGGCAACGACAACCAGCTGCCTCTAATTGGGAACCACACTCAAAAAAACACCATGAAGTCTGTAAGACAACCCTAGTCACGCCCTGGCCTAACCCCCATAGAGAAACTCAGAGGGCTCTCCATGGCCAGGACGTGACAGATAGCCTAGAAACATGGATAGCCTAGAAACATGGATAGCCTAGAAACATGGCTAGCATAGAAACATGGATAGCATAGAAACATAATTTAGCTTCCAGCATAGGCATCTCTTTGCTCCGTGCACCTTGGAAGGAAACACTTCCAACTTACTAGGGAGAATATAGGGGTGAAATCTTTGCCTGGTCCAGTCAGTGCGCCCCCTCTGCAAAATACATCTGACAGATCTGTTTATAAATAATTATCACAGAACGTGGGCTTAAAAATTATTAAGTTTAGTAATTCATTTATAATGAATACTATAGTGATGCTGAATGTAAAAATGTCTCAATTTATCCACTATGTGATGTTTGGTAAGTGAAAATGATAGGAGAAAATAGCCCAGTCACAAATAGTATTTCAAACCAAGTTTGTTGCTGGAGAGGCTCCCACCCAAGAGGGATCCATCTCAATTAAGAAGTAATCAGCAGAACTGTTGGGTTGAATCACTACCATATATATCAATATTTTCCCCCTCACAAATATTAATAATTGAGTCACTCCTTGGCTAAAAATGACGCTGCGGATTGTACCTGCCAATAAGCCTAGGCTAGCCTCAGAGATGGAAAGAGGCCTCATCAATGTATCCGTGCAATTATGGCATCTGCTGTGACAGCCTCAATGGCGCTGCCCATGCTATCTCCATTTTGAAGAAGTCAATTTTCTTCTTCACGATTGGCTGATCTCTCCCGATGACCCGTTTGCACATGACTTCAAAAGGGTCACCAGGAGGAATCAGCCAATGAAGTTTTAAGTCCCACCCAGTTGACTATATTAAAATGGTAGAAGCCCTCAATGGCGATGCCCATGCTAAAACAAGCCTTTTGACTACTAGAGCCCTATATCATTCTCTATGGCTAGCCGACTGAAGCCTACGGTAGGACAGTACACGGCAGTAGGAGGGATCCCTTCCATGATGTCATTCCTACATACAATATAGCACCAGGGTAAATCTGATGCTGTCCGGTCTAAACGAGTTTGACATTGTTGCCGCCGGTAACATTGAAGGCAAAGGAATCCAGCCAGCATCTGGCCTCCCTTGACAAAAAAAAAAAGTATACAAAATTAGCCAATCAGCGTTGAGCTAAACTGAGCGAGCTCAACTGTGAATGGTCCTGGCGCACCAAAACAAGTGTCAAGGTGAAGCCAGTTTGGATTTGGCGTCACTCCTATCAGATCCCATGGAGAGCAGTACGTCATTGACAGGAAAACTTGAATTGTTGCATCCCATTGTCTTGTTGTCCTCCAGTGGCTAGCTAGCCAGCTAGCTAAAATGGTCCCATTCCTAAATTCGCCATGGATGGAGATAGGGAGATGGACTTGTGGTTTTACTTCATTCTCCGTACTGGCTAATGATTATAACAGTGATTCTGATCCAACCATTAGTTCATACATTGTTGTACCCCTGGCCTGACAGGATGGACGTTCAATATGTAGCTAGATGTAGAAGGCTAATGTTAACTAGCTAACGTTGCCCATGAATGGAAGTTAGGCTAGTGAGCAGGTATTTTAGCCAGGTAGTCTAGGACAACAAAAACTAAAAGCGTGTACTGTATGACAGAGTGATAGACTGTTTCATCAACATGAAAGGAGAGGAGGATGGCGTTGGTGTTTCTCTACAAGGAGGGTGAGTCAACATGTTTGCTACTTGCACGCACACACAAACAGAAATCAGAAGCACAGACAGCCACATCATATTTAGCTTACGTTGATTGGACAAAATAGTTTTTGGTATCTTTTTAAATTGTCACTGTATTAGACTAAGCAGTGGTGATTTGATGATGTTGAAATGTTGAAGTTGAAATGGTGCTGGAAGTCACGGATCCCCCCGGTACTGCTGCTCATTCCGTGCACCAGTTCCGGAGGTCTACGTCACCGGCCTTCTAGGCGTCACTGAACCGTTTAATACGCACACCTGGTTCCCATTCCCCCCTGATTAGTAATTGTATATATGTGCCCTCTGTTCAGCGCTCTCTTGGTCAGTTATTGTTCCTATGTTCGATGGTCTTGTGAGTACCTGTGCTTTGTTGTTTTGGCGTTCGTGCTGCGTGTATTGTGTACTCGTTATTACGGGTCTCGTCCCGCGTATTGTCATTTCGGGTCCCGTCCCGCGTATTGTCATTTCGGGTCCCATCCCGCGTATTGTCATTACGGGTCTCGTCCCGTGTATTGTCATTACGGGTCTCATCCCGTGTTCTGTCTTTATGGGTCTCGTCTCGTGTTCTGTCTTTACGGGTCTCGTCTCGTGTTCTGTCTTTACGGGTCTCGTCCCGTGTATTGTCATTACTGGTCTCGTCCCGTGTATTGTCATTACGGGTCCCGTGTATTTAATAGAGGTTTAACCTCGCATTTTTGTTTGGGTTACATCCCTGTAGTTAGTTTTTGTCTACGTATTTGTTTTGGGCTTCGTCCCCGTGCCTTTCATGGCATGTTGTATTTATGGGTGGAGTATTAAACCGCCTATTACGTATTTCTGCGCCTGTCTCCAATCATTTATACAACGTGACTGGAATAGTGGAGGCAGCTCCTGTTTTCTTTGCGACAACTCTCTGTGGTTCTGAATCAATAGTTGTTTAGTGGTCCGAACTTGCTTGACCATGCTGTAGAACTGTCTGTTACTGTTACATGCAATATGCTTTGTGGACTTCACTGGACAGAGGTTGCTATCCGGTTTTGTGATAAAACATGTGGTTGAATTTATTCTGCCACTGTGTTTTCTTATTGTCTCGGCCTTTAGGCATATATATCACGGTCACAAGGCATATGAATTAACAGGTTATATAGAGCAAAACAACGCAATTATCACAACACATAGGTTTGTTATATGGCTTCCCCAGTGATTTCCACACACACTGCTACTGTACACACTTCCTCTTGGTCACAGGTGCAGCTCATCACCTGTGATCAGGGATCTAGGAAGAGAGAGAGAGAGGGAACAAAGAGAGAACACTTTATAACACTAGATAATAACTCTCATTCGTACAACTACTTAAGAATAAGAGATCAGGATGAAATGTGAAAGTATGCATATATATATATATATAACCAGAAGTTAATGAAATATGGATTATGATACTGATTAATTTACTGACCAGTAGGATAATGGTAAACATAACAATAAACTCATGCCCCCCTCCTAGACAGAGATGGCAGGCGCCCCACGAAGGCCTCCCTTCACAGTTATCAACAAATGAAGCATAAATACTGTCAATGTAAAATGCATATAAAATCAACAGTGTAATGGTTGGATTCAGTCTGGTGTCAAGTGAACTGTTGTGGCCTCACCTTTGGTCTAATAATTTCCACATAATCTCCAAACTGTTCCCTTTTAATTGATTATGCATATGCTTTTCATATCTCTTCTGTAAGAAACATTTCAATTTAGCCCAATCCATATAGGTCAATTCTCAACAAAAGATTGAAATCCAAAAAGGAATTTATAATTGTCATAATCTTGTCAGGCTTTGTTTAAGAGAACGGCTTTGCTACCCTACTCGCTACAGGGAAAGCGCATCTATCGGAGCGGGATGGACTTGTGCTATATCAAGACAGGATTGTCATCCCAGCTTCACTGAGAGAAGTTCATTAGGGGCCGGGCATCAGCCGGCCACATCGTGAGAAAAGTGATGTCATGCAGGTTCTGTACAGAGAACAAACCAACTCAAAAGAGAGAACCACTCGTCATGACACCTTTATCTAAGGGTCCGTGGCAGAAGATCGTAGCCGACTTGTGTGAGCTAGAGGACATAGAAATAGCTCATAGTGGTGGACTACCATTCTAGGGACATAGAAATAGCTCACCTGCCCACTACCACTAACCAGCAGGTCATCACCCACCCGAAAGGTATGTTTGTAAAATGGGGGATACCTACTGAGCTGGTTAGCGATAACGCTACTCAGTTTGTCTGCACTGAGTTGAAGGAGTTCAGCAAGAAGTATGGTTTGGCTCATACCACCTCCAGTCCCCATTACCCGCTGGCAAATGGAGCTGCGGAGAGAGCTGTACAGACAGCTAAGCAAATTCTTAAACACAACCAGACCCACACATGGCTCTGATGTGCTACCGAGCCACGCCCAGCAGCGCCCCAACTGGAGCAAGCCCAGCACAACTCATGACTGGACGTCTGATTGTCTCCAACCAAAATGTATCAGCCACAACAGTGTTAAATAAAAAGGACCAGAAAGCCAAACAAGTTTACCAGTTGTTCTATAACAGGAGGTTTTCAGTGTGCCCCCTACTGGACAGAGTGTCAGAGTCAAGCTGGACAGAGAGAAAGGATTGGGGGAAAAAACACCAGCAGTGGACATCAGCAAATCTCCAGAGCCGAGATCCTACGTTGTGGAAACAGAACACGGCACCGTCGCTTGGAGAAACAGAGCGACACCTTCAGGCTTTTCCCAGAGTCACCTACTCCAGAGAAATAGCAGCAGCAGAACAACAAAAGAGTCACCCAGTCCACCAGTGAGAACAGCCAACTCCCATCCCCTCACTCATTCCACCACTGGCTCAGCCTGCCTCATCACAACTGGTGAGAACGACCTCCAGAGGTCGAGGGGTAAAAACTACCACTGTGGTACAAAGACACTTGAGAAAAAAGAAAGAAAGATGAACAGCAACTGTTTCAGATCCTCATTTTGCTGTGGACAAAGGGCTGTCTACCCCCCTATGTCCTAGTGAACACAGTTATGGGTATTGTCGATGTTAAAGAAAAACAAAACGCATGTTTACTAAAAATATATATGTGTTATCTCTCAGAAAAGGGGAGATGTAGTCTGATAGATATCTCCCTAATTGATTGGTTATGCGTGTCCTAACCGGATATGACTAATCTAGCAATGAGGACTAGCAGATAGTAGCTCAGTGGACTGCATGTTAATTGTCTGATTTTATTAAAGTTATTGATTAAGTCATTAAACATAACTAAACCGGATAATTTTACTGCCTAGTCTCCATCATGACAGTAGCCCACATTGTGTGTGACTTTTAACTGTGTTGTTGTAATCATGTGCTAACATATATGTACACATACAACCCCCCGTGGTATACACGAATGTGGCAGCAGTCTCTTGGGACCTTCACTGGGACCTCTTCATCTGCAGACAGTCTTTCACAGCTTTCCACATCTGAGGACAGACATCACAAAGAAACAGGCTTCACTTGATTACAATTAGACAGCCCCTGACCATAGTCTGTCTTCATAGTTTTCCTCTCTAGGGTCTAAAACGGGATAATATTTGTATAATGTCATCCCACAGCCCTATCTAACTAGTACACCTACTCCCTTTTTCTGACAGCTGGAGCAGAACATAATTTCACCCTCTTCCATTTCTGTTATCTACAAATGCAGCATTTGGAGCATTTCATTAACGATGATAAATAGGCCTGTATCAAGATAACAAGCTAAGATTAAGTTAATTAGCTGATGATATTTCACTTAGCTGTAGCATGTATAGTTGGGCAGCTAGCTATCTAACAATCAGCTCATTAGCCTACACACAGCTAATAGCTAGTTAATAACACATCGTTTTTAACATTTTCAAAATGTATTTACCTACTTGAAAAAGTTCACGCCTGCACCCACGAAGCGGCCAGTCTTTTGGAGCGAATAGTTGTCAAGCGGAGGCACCGCTTCTGGTCGAACGCACTTGGGGAAAAAAGATGCAAGGAGCGAAAGTGTAATTTAACTATTAGCTGCCTATTGTAATGCAGGCCTATTATCATCATGGTTGGTAACATTTGCCCATGTATTGTAAAAAATGTCTCAGAGAACTATGCTGAATTCCCCCAATTGAAGGTCAGCTAAGTTAACCTAGGCTACTTAACGCTACTAGCTCGGTATTTGAAGTTGTTGTATTATCATTAGTAGTCTGTTATCAGGTAAAAGCATATGCTTATTATTCATAATTTCTCAAATATTTATTAGCTAATCATTCAGTCGAATAGGCTATGCTACAGCCATTGAATCTGTCTTTCAGCGTTAAAGGGACGTTAAATGGCTAGCTCGGTCCACGACATTTAAATGTTATTATATTTTTCAATCTTGAAATACAAGGACAAATATTATTCATCCGTGAGTGAAATTTCGCGCTATGTGATATTCACTCAAAGCGTTGTAGAACGCCCCTCTGAATAAGGTGGCGGACTGCATCGCCCCCGTCTCTCCGCGGTGAAACACCGTTTCCCATTCATTTCAATGGAAGGAACACGCAGCGACCGTCGCTTGAAGACCGCTGCTTGAAGACCGCTGCTTGACGACGACCAATCATATCGAGTGGTTCGCTTGACGACGACCAATCACATCGAGTGGTTCGCTTGACGACGACCAATCACATCGAGAGGTTCGCCGACGACGACCAATCACATCGAGAGGTTCGCTTGACGACGACCAATCACATCGAGAGGTTCGCTCGACGACGACCAATCACATCGAGAGGTTCGCCGACGACGACCAATCACATCGAGAGGTTCGCCGACGGCGACCAATCACATCGAGAGGTTCGCCGACGACGACCAATCACATCGAGAGGTTCGCTCGACGACGACCAATCACATCGAGAGGTTCGCCGACGACGACCAATCACATCGAGAGGTTCGCCGACGACGACCAATCACATCGAGAGGTTCGCCGACGACGACCAATCACATCGAGAGGTTCGCCGACGGCGACCAATCACATCGAGAGGTTCGCTCGACGACGACCAATCACATCGAGAGGTTCGCTCGACGACGACCAATCACATCGAGAGGTTCGCTCGACGACGACCAATCACATCGAGAGGTTCGCTCGACGACGACCAATCACATCGAGAGGTTCGCTCGACGACGACCAATCACATCGAGAGGTTCGCTCGACGACGACCAATCACATCGAGAGGTTCGCTCGACGACGACCAATCACATCGAGTGGTTCGCTCGACGACGACCAATCACATCGAGGTTCGCTCGACGACGACCAATCACATCGAAAGTGGTTCGCCGACGACGACCAATCACATCGAGAGGTTCGCCGACGACGACCAATCACATCGAGTGGTTCTCGGCGACGACCAATCACATCGAGAGGTTCGCCGACGACGACCAATCACATCGAGAGGTTCGCTCGACGACGACCAATCACATCGAGAGGTTCGCTTGACGACGACCAATCACATCGAGTGGTTGCCATGACGAGTTTGACGCTACGCGACCCAAGGCTGGAGACTTTCTTCAGCAAAGGACGACTGACCAAAAATACTCGAATGGATGGAAATGTAAGTGATTATAATCTCATAACGAATCATGCAAATAATGTACAGTTTACAGGAATATGTTAGTTAATGTAGAGACAAACGATTATGCATATTATATATATATATATATATATATATATATTTTTTTTTTTATCATTACGTTAATTTACGAAAATCGCGATTTAGCAAGCTAGCTGATTAGTAGCCAACATTAGCCAGCTATCCGGCTGGCTTTATGGGTGTTGTGATGGTGAGTATGAAATTGTAATTAATTCTGGTTGTTTCATGTTTTAGGGATTCCTGAAGCAACCAGCAGACCAGGCTGTCGTCTTGTGAAACAGTGGATGTTGAAGGAATGTAGCTGGCTAAAGCATTTACTGCAAATTGAATGTACAATTTTGCAAGCTTGCCTTGCTGGTATTTGCCATGCAATGCAGATAGATGAAATAACGTAGCTAGCTATGTTCTGGCTTATTGTGCAGTGGAGGATAACAAATACCTGTATGCCTATGGATGTGTAACTAGCTATCTAGCCGATCTGTGTATGGACCCTAAAACGTTTGGTATACATATCAGTTCAGAACCGAGCTATGAACCTCAGCTGTATCGACTTCAAAACGGTCTGAATGACATTAATGAAGCCTATAGATTGAGTAGAATATAATATAACTTTGTGCCAATGGATGCAGGTCGTATATACATGTAGTTATTACCATGCATGAGATCCACACATTGTAGCCTGTACATTATAATATATGCACTGATCATGTACTCTACCTTGGCAAATAGAGGTGCGGTTCAGGTATGAATGTCTTGGAGATTATTGTTCAGTCATATCCAATACCAGGAGTATCAAATTCCAGTCTTTGTATGATCCTGTGTCTGCATGTATGTATTACAATTATACACTTCAAAAGGGTTGACCAATCCTGGTCCTGGGACATCAATGGTTACACATTGTAACTAATAGACTAGAAACAGGATTTGACTAGTTAAAAGGCTGATTTGTAATTCATATATACAGAAATATAATTGTAAAGAAAAACAAACAGTACACTACACTTCCTAGGCATGATGTAAATACTGTAAAACCGGTTCATCTCAATATCTAATTTCCTTCATCTGCATTGATCTGATAAACACAGGATAGGTGTAGTATTTCATCAAATGAGAGACTTCATTTCAACCAGTAGAGAATGTGAAACGCTTCTATTGAAAGAAGTTCATTATCCATGTGTTACAAATACATGCACTATAAATATTATAATTATAAACGTAATATTATAAATACATGTTCAATCGGTACTTCAAATGCACATCTGTTGTGCATTTTATAAAAAGAGAAAGAGGTGTAAACGACAGAAAAGGGAAAGAGGTAAGAACATAAGCTGCCTTCTCTGCTCCTATGATTTATTGAATCCGCAGTGCAACCCAAATATTCTCTCAGTTCATCACAATTACATAAGCGTCTCTAGTCGGCCCGAACGGGTATCTTAAAAGTGGGTGAGGCGGCGATGACGGGACTAGGGGGGGTTGGCATCCTCTCTCACATCAAAACCTATCTGCAGACGAGAGACCGATGGAGAGAGAGATATAGCATGTTTAAGCCTTGTGTTTTTATTTTTTTTATTCTAACATTCTTAGTCATAGTGAAATGCAAAACTGACCTGGGATCATTAACTCTGGTTCTACTGCATCTCTGGCTGTATTTCAATGTAAAGCATCTCTTTAATAATACTTCCTGTTGACCTGACCAAGTGACCTCACCTCTGATCATGCTGTGCCCTCTATGTAGCCAGATCAGATGCGGGAGGGGTTCACCGACACAGCTGAGATAACCTAGAGGATTTAGGGTCGAAGAGGAGAGAGGGATGAAGTGAAGGAGACTTATTAAGAAAATAAGGTAGTTAAAAACAGTGTTCAACAGGAATCTGTGTGTGTGGCCTCACCTGGTGTCCACACCACACTAAGTGGCTGCAGAGTACTTTATGCTGAAAAAACATGAACGGACACACGAGGACAAACAATATAGCGTAGTTATAGAAATAACGAAGTGTCTTACTATTCTCCATGGTTGGCCCTCTTGCCTATTCTCTGAAGGTGGAAGGAGCACCAGTTATACACCTGAGCCTGCTTACTGCACAACTCAATCCACCAATCAGATTGACACATGAGTGTGTAGGTGTGGGTTATAGGCTGTCTAATTGTTCTACATTTTTTTCAATATGGGTGATTTAAAAATAGCCTGTTTTTGTACAGACTTCACACCCTTACATAAATAGCACCCTCACATGAGAAGTAGAAATCAAAGGGAGAGGAACTGGGAATTGAATAACTGCAGTTGACATAATTAGGTAAATGGAAGAGTACTCTTATTGCAATGTGGATGGGCTCTTAAAAGAGCCGTTGGTTGTGCATAGTGTAGTCTATGGTGTTGCCAGGGAACAACACCCTCTTCGAAGAAGTAGGAGGTGAAGATCTCCCGCACACGGATTGCCTCCCGTGCTGCGTTTTTGAACCCCATCCTTGAAAAATCGTGCAGAGAAGCAGACTTCTCCTCTGGCACACGGCGGCGAGCTGCAGATACCCTCCTGGTCCTCGTGTCCATTGTTAGGGTTCGTGCCTTGTTTCCTTATCAATCATTGGCTCATTGGTGAAATTAGCATTATGACAATATCTTTAATTAAATCATTCAAAAACCTTTATTCATGCAATTGCAGACAGAAGTTGACAAACAGGAACATAGCACGCATGTTTCCGAGTAAGTTCTGCACTTTAGGGAAAGTCCAAGTTGCTTTTATCATGCTTGTAGCCAACCCTCTGTGATGTCACTGCGTTCGTTTATTACTCTCTACTTATCAGACCAAGCCCATGCATCCACAGCTGCACAAACATATAGTTCGGTGTTATCTAAACGCTAGGCAATAAATGTCCACTCCCCAAAGTTGATTTATTGTGGAATGTCTTGACTAGTCTCTTATCTCCCCCACTCCCCTACAAAGCTCTGTCAGTCACACATTTCACATAGGGAAGCAAAGAGAGAGAGAACTAAAACAATTGAGGAACAATACTACAACCTCTACAATGAATATATATTGTTAATCTGTAGTCTAGGAACCTATAAATGTAAGGAGGGAGTTGTTTTATTATAACCCCTCCCCTTCTATTAATATAACATAAGCATAATCAATTATTATAATACATCAAACATTTAGTACAGCCCTTATCATGACCCCTAGGTGATCTTCTAACACCATCCTCATGAAGTTATGCAGGACACAGGTAGCCTTCACACACCTGAATTCCTCCAGGAGGCAGTCCCAGATGGGGGTGGGTATAATTTGTGGAACGTTCCAACTAGAATCAGTTCCAAAAAACTTTGTTAAATAACAAGGTTGCCAACAAACAAACAACGCATACAAAGTTGTATAGCGGCAGAATAAGATACCGGGTAGGGAGTGGGCAATTTTTAAGTTTTTCCTATTTGGCAGCTTGTTAGCTTGGTGAATTGATCACGCTACTTTGTATGCATTATTTGTTGGCATCCTTGTTATTTACATCGTTTTTGGAACTGACTCTAGTTGGAACGTTCCACAAATTATACCCACCCTCCCAGATGTTCCTGGTCACCCAACCTCGCAGTGCCCTACACATTAACTGTAGGCAATCGTTTTGAAGGAATCTCCAGTTACAAGGTATCTGCAGGTGTATATGGAAGATAATGTAATTATTGGACTTTTACATCACCAGGTCATTGTGGATTGCTAAAGTATAATATCCCTGATAACAAATTATGATAACATTTGGATTGATAGATGCATGGGCACACACATGTGCGTGGGACAATAACAGGATCATATCAAGGATTAGCATAAAAAAAACATGAATACATAAATACCACTTGAAGCGTGACGATTTGTTGGATCATTTGAATCAGCTGTGCAGTGCTGAGGCAAAAACAAACACGTTCACCCCTTTTGAGTCCCCAGGACCATGCCTGAGAACCACTGCTCTTCACTGGGACCTCTTCATCTGTAGACTGGCTTTCACCGCTCTCTGTATCCGAGGACAGAAAAACCCCTCACCAGAAACAGACTTCATTCTAGTCCAATTACGCCGTACTGAAGATTATGTTACTATTATCTCCGTCCTCACTTCTAGGGACAGGAACTACACAGAACAACCTGCCCTATCCAGAATAGCCTCCTCTCTCGCTGACAGTTGGGGCTGCTATCCTATCACCCTCCTCCGTGGCTGCTAGCTAGCTAGTGATAAATACGTCAAGATAGCTAGTTCATATGACGTTAAGTAGATGGTGATATTTCATTCACTTAGCTAGCTATCTATACACTATGTGGAGTTGGCTAGCTAACTAGTTAATATTGAAGTCATGGTAAACGACGACGTCCCTGACTTCAATAGACACAACAGTTGTCTGCCTCCCTCTCTCTGATGTCCACCTCTTTGACCTTTACACACACACACACACACACACATTTTATTTCTGTAGTTCTCATTATATAGTAGACAAACCAGTTTAATATCTATAGGTGTGCCAAACGGTTAAGTGATTAACTATTAAGCGCAGTTGGATTAAGTGATGGTCAAATGTATTTAAACAAATGAGAAGAGAATCATATGAAAAGTGTTGTGAGTATTGCATTGTGAAAGGTAATTACTTTATATGAAAGGTATTTCTAGATTAAACACTGATTTAGGTTTGGTGAAAAAGTTACTGGCCCAACGCTCTAACCACTAGGCTACCTGCATGTTACTGGCCCAACGCTCTAACCACTAGGCTACCTGCATGTTACTGGCCCAACGCTCTAACCACTAGGCTACCTGCATGTTACTGGCCCAACGCCTAACCACTAGGCTACCTGCATGTTACTGGCCCAACGCTCTAACCACTAGGCTACCTGCATGTTACTGGCCCAACACTCTAACCACTAGGCTACCTGCATGTTACTGGCCCAACGCTCTAACCACTAGGCTACCTGCATGTTACTGGCCCAACGCTCTAACCACTAGGCTACCTGCATGTTACTGGCCCAACGCTCTAACCACTAGGCTACCTGCATGTTACTGGCCCAACGCTCTAACCACTAGGCTACCTGCATGTTACTGGCCCAACGCTCTAACCACTAGGCTACCTGCATGTTACTGGCCCAACGCTCTAACCACTAGGCTACCTGCAGCCCCCATATATCCATGTTCTCAGGACCTTTTCAAACGTCTGAAATCAGAGTCTATTTTTAGTGACCAGGCTGAGGTTATTATAGGTTATATAGGGCCTTCCTGGGTTTTGCAACAACGTTCAATCGGGTTTACCAAGGCTAGAACCACAGACTACTGCACAGACTACTCCTTAACCCTGTGATGTGGTTACTTGGACGTTTGATAGATGATGCATAAAGTTGTCTTAGATAACTAGCACTTTAAGGTTTGATAGAGCTGAGTTTCTGTCTAGCTGGATTTGGGTGGTGGCTGCCTGGTGAGTACAGCAAGTTAGGAGTGAGTAAGAATCAGGTTGACTTTGACTTCTTTGAAGAAGATTTTCTTCTTGGAAGAACAGGCATCTTATTGGAAGAACGTGCATCTTCTTGGAAGAACATGCATCTTTTTGGAAGAACATGCATCTTCTTGGAAGAACGGGCATCTTCTTGGAAGAACATGCATCTTCTTGGAAGAACAGGCATCTTCTTGGAAGAACGGGCATCTTCTTGGAAGAACATGCATCTTCTTGGAAGAACATGCATCTTCTTGGAAGAACATGCATCTTCTTGGAAGAACAGGCATCTTCTTGGAAGAACATGCATCTTCTTGGAAGAATGGGCATCTTCTTGGAAGAACATGCATCTTCTTGGAAGAACATGCATCTTCTTGGAAGAACATGCATCTTTTTGGAAGAATGGGCATCTTCTTGGAAGAACATGCATCTTCTTGGAAGAACATGCATCTTCTTGGAAGAACATGCATCTTCTTGGAAGAACATGCATCTTCTTGGAAGAACATGCATCTTTTTGGAAGAATGGGCATCTTCTTGGAAGAACATGCACCTTCTTGGAAGAACATGCATCTTATTGGATGAACAGGCATCTTCTTGGAAGAAGTTGGCCCGGGCTGCCTATTTAACACAATTTTTTTCAACATTTGAAGATGGCATTTTGTTAAGTTTG
Organism: Brachymystax lenok tsinlingensis; assembly: GCA_030435695.1. Lineage (NCBI taxonomy): Eukaryota > Metazoa > Chordata > Actinopteri > Salmoniformes > Salmonidae > Brachymystax > Brachymystax lenok. The sequence continues at coordinate 2,980,044 of CM059781.1, read as the reverse complement.
ATCATTTCATGTACTTCTGCATCGTTATTGTTTTTTCATTTTCACATTTTTGTACAAAATAACCCTTTAAGGAGCACATGCATCTTCTTCCAAGAAGAAGGCTCAGGCTGCCTATTTAAAAACAATAATGAGGTTAACAGATGCTGTGGGTTCCCAGAAATAGCAGCCAGCTGGGGCCCTGACCTGGCAAGCATTGCCCAAACTTCGTGATCGTCTTCCCCCCAGTAGGCCCCTGTCCACCACTCAGTCTCCAGGGGGGCAGCTGGAATGGGACAGGTTTAAAAATAGTAGGAAGAACCCTTCAAAGATTAAAGGGTTCTTGGTAGAACCCTTCATGAAAGGTTTCTAGGAAGAACCTTTTAGATAATAAAACCTACCTAGCATCAAAAAGGGTTCCCCAATGGGGACAAATCAAAGAACCCTGTATGGTTCTACTTTGCACCTGTTTTTCTAAGAGTGTAGTGCACCACTTTTGACCACGACCCATAGGGCTCTGATCAAAATAAGTTTCCTATGGAATAGGTGGCCATTTGGGAGACACGTTTTGTATGCCTGACAGACTGCCCTGTCCTGTCTGTACTGTCTTGGTGACAAACCGGTCTGGCCACCTAGACGTCAACACAGTTTGGACTCCGTCACCTTGTAAAGTGACCACTACTTCTCTGTGTGCTTAGAAGGGAGAGGCTAATGCAAACCAGTTATTATGAGGCAAATATATACTGTTAAGTTTGGCTCCTGGCCGGCCTACAAGAGGCATTTTGTACCCATAGAAGAGCAGCAAGAGGTAGAAACCCCTGGCTCCAGTGTCATAAACATGAGCCTCAACATCAGCTGTCTCCCTCTCTCTCTCTCTCTCTCCCTCTCCCTCTCTCTCTCTCTCTCTCTCTCTCTCTCTCTCTCTCTCTCTCTCTCTCTCTCTCTCTCTCTCTCTCTCTCTCTCTCTCTCTCTCTCTCTCTCTCTCTATCTCCCCAGTTCTGCTTCACTCACTCCCTCTTTACGTTCATCTCTTTCTGAATCTCTGTCTCCAGTGTCATAAACATGAGCTCTCAACAACAGCTGCATCAGCTGTCCCCCTCCCTCTCCCTCTCTCTCTCTCTCTCTCTCTCTCTCTCTCTCTCTCTCTCTCTCTCTCTCTCTCTCTCTCTCTCTCTCTCTTCCCCCAGTTCTGCTTCACTCACTCTCTCCTTGCGTTCATCTTCTCTCTCTGAATCTCTGCCTCCACCTACTGGAGACTGTATTAAAATCTCAACCGGCTCATTGTGGGCAGTGGTGTAAAGGACTACTGAAATAGTTTTTGGGGGGGTTATCTGTACTTTACTATTTATATTTTTCCTAACTTTTACTTTTTACTTCAATACATTCCTAAAATGTACTCCATACATTTTCCCTGACACCCAAAAGAAAATTGTTAAATTCACACACTTATCAAGAGAACATCCCTGGTCATCCCTACTGCGTTTGATCTGGCAGACTCAACAAACAGAGAACATCCCTGGTCATCCCTACTGCGTCTGATCTGGCAGACTCAACAAACAGAGAACATCCCTGGTCATCCCTACTGCGTCTGATCTGGCAGAGTCAACAAACAGAGAACATCCCTGGTCATCCCTACTGCGTCTGATCTGACAGACTCAACAAACAGAGAACATCCCTGGTCATCCCTACTGCGTCTGATCTGACAGACTCAACAAACAGAGAACATCCCTGGTCATCCCTACTGCGTCTGATCTGACAGACTCAACAAACAGAGAACATCCCTGGTCATCCCTACTGCGTCTGATCTGGCAGACTCAATAAACACAAATGCTTTGTTTGTAAATAATGTCAGTGTTGGAGTGTTGCCCCTGGCTATCCGTCAATAACAAAAAATGGTGCCGTCTGGTTTGCTTATTAATATAAGGAATTTGAAATGATTTATTCTTTTACTTTTTACTTTTGTTACTTAAGTACATTTTAGCAATTCCATTTACTTTTGATTCCTTAAGTATATTTAAAACCAAATACTTTTAGACTTTTACTCAAGTCGTATTTTACTGGGTGACTTTTACTTGAGTCATTTTCTATTAAGGATATCTTTACTTTTACGCAAGTCTGACAATTGAGTAGTTTTTCCCCCACCATTGATTGTGGGCTCCTGAGTATGAATATAAGTTTTGTGAGAAATTACATGGCATAGCACACTGCTACTAACTACTACATGGAATACTGTTCTTGTTCTCTGCAAGGGGTGGTGAGTGGGGGCGCTGTAATCACTCACTGTCATTCCTTCAGATTGTCTTAAGTCTCGCTCACATCGCTCACTGGCCACTTTAATAAATAGACCACTAGTCACTTTAAAACAATGCCACTTTAAATAATGCCACTTTAATAATGTTTACATATCTTACATTACTCATATCACATGTATATACTGTATTTATACCATGTATTACACCGTGCCTAATGCCACTCAAGGCCATCGCTCATCCATATACTTATATGTACAGTGGCAAGGAAAAAGTATGTGAACCTTTTTGAAAATACCTGCATTTCTGCATAAATTGGTCATCAAATTTGATCTTTTTGTATCACACCACGACTTGATAAATTGTTCCAACCAGGTGATTTTAGCCATTGACTTATAGGTTCTAGCTTTAAATTTCCTAGTGATTTATACAGCTGGCTACATGCTAATTTAGCTCCTAGTATATTATCCTACTGCACCAGTATACTGACGTTTTGAGGTTTGACCAAGCATCAACCTCATGTTAAGCCGTACCAATATTGTTGTTGACCAACGCTGCGATTTTGTATGACATCATCAAGGATCAAGCCCCGAAATCTCAATTGCTTCTCCATGATTGCTCACGTCCTCGCTCCTCGCCTCCTTCTACAAAACCTATTGGAAGGAGAAGGGTCAGAGGTCCCGCCTCTCTCTGACCTTCTCCCCCAAAGGTGGTTTTGAGAAGGAGGCGAGGAGAGAAAAGAGGATGTGTGGAGAATTCAATTGTCCCAGTGCCTGTATCTGCTGGGTAGATGTAGTGTTGTAGAAATTCCACTAGAGGTCAGTAATAACATATCAGTAGAGTTTAGCCTCCTACTGGGCCGAAGGCACCATGTCACAGTGGTTAGTTACTCTTCTCTGGTAAACATTGCCCTTTCCTTCACTAGTTGTATTGAACCTCATCAACTCCATCCACAAGATACATTTTAGTGGAGGATGTTGCTATGAGACTTTTCCTGTATTAATGTAAAGTGAAATGTTATGATTACACTTTTTTTTTTTTTATCTTTATTTAACTAGGAAAGTCAGTTAAGAACAAATTCTTATTTACAATGACGGCCTACCCCAGATGACACTGGGCCAATTGTGAGCCGCCCAATCACAGCTGGATGGGATACAGCCTGGATTCAGCCTGGGTACCAACCGAGTCACACGGCTCCTATAAAGCCCATAGGATGAAACACATCTTCAGACCAGGGCCGTATATCATCCTACGTCAGTACATATAAAACCATCCTCAGAGATTGTTCTTGCCTCTCCACAAGATGAATATTAGGTGAGGAAGTTAAGTCAAATGTTAAACCATCCCTCATGATAACTGTAATAACCCATCCCTCATGATAACTGTAATAAACCATCCCTCATGATAACTGACTAATAAACCCTCCCTCATGATAACTGTAATAAACCATCCCTCATGATAACTGTAATAAACCATCCCTCATGATAACTGTAATAAACCATCCCTCATGATAACTGACTAATAAACCATCCCTCATGATAACTGTAATAAACCATCCTCATGATAACTGTAATAAACCATCCCTCATGATAACTGTAATAAACCATCCCTCATGATAACTGTAATAAACCATCCCTCATGATAACTGTAATAAACCATCCCTCATGATAACTGACTAATAAACCATCCCTCATGATAACTGTAATAAACCATCCCTCATGATAACTGTAATATACCATCCCTCATGATAACTGTAATAAACCATCCCTCATGATAACTGACTAATAAACCATCCCTCATGATAACTGTAATAAACCATCCCTCATGATAACTGTAATAAACCATCCCTCATGATAACTGTAATAAACCATCCCTCAGGATAACTGTAATAAACCATCCCTCATGATAACTGTAATATACCATCCCTCATGATAACTGTAATAAACCATCCCTCATGATAACTGTAATAAACCATCCCTCATGATAACTGTAATATACAATCCCTAATGATAACTGACTAATAAACCATCCCTCATGATAACTGTAATAAACCATCCCTCATGATAACTGTAATAAACCATCCCTCATGATAACTGACTAATAAACCATCCCTAATGATAACTGTAATAAACCATCCCTCATGATAACTGTAATAAACCATCCCTCATGATAACTGTAATAAACCATCCCTCAGGATAACTGTAATAAACCATCCCTCAGGATAACTGTAATAAACCATCCCTCATGATAACTGTAATAAACCATCCCTCATGATAACTGTAATAAACCATCCCTCATGATAACTGTAATAAACCATCTCTCGTGATAACTGTAATATACCATCCCTCATGATAACTGACTAATAAACCATCCCTCATGATAACTGTAATAAACCATCCCTCATGATAACTGTAATAAACCATCCCTCATGATAACTGACTAATAAACCCTCCCTAATGATAACTGTAATATACCATCCCTCATGATAACTGTAATAAACCATCCCTCATGATAACTGACTAATAAACCCTCCCTCATGATAACTGTAATAAACCATCCCTCATGATAACTGACTAATAAACCATCCCTCATGATAACTGACTAATAAACCATCCCTCATGATAACTGTAATAAACCATCCCTCATGATAACTGTAATAAACCATCTCTCGTGATAACTGACTAATAAACCATCCCTCATGATAACTGACTAATAAACCATCCCTCAGGATAACTGACTAATAAACCATCCCTCATGATAACTGTAATAAACCATCCCTCATGATAACTGTAATAAACCATCCCTCATGATAACTGTAATAAACCATCCCTCATGATAACTGTAATAAACCATCCCTCATGATAACTGTAATAAACTATCCCTCATGATAACTGTAATAAACCATCCCTCATGATAACTGACTAATAAACCATCCCTCATGATAACTGTAATAAACCATCCCTCATGATAACTGTAATAAACCATCCCTCATGATAACTGTAATAAACTATCCCTCATGATAACTGTAATAAACCATCCCTCATGATAACTGACTAATAAACCATCCCTCATGATAACTGTAATAAACCATCCCTCATGATAACTGTAATAAACCATCCCTCATGATAACTGTAATAAACCATCCTCGCGATAACTGTAATAAACCATCCCTCATGATAACTGTAATAAACCATCCCTCATGATAACTGTAATAAACCATCCCTCATGATAACTGTAATAAACCATCCCTCATGATAACTGTAATAAACCATCCCTCATGATAACTGTAATAAACCATCCCTCATGATAACTGTAATAAACCATCCCTCATGATAACTGTAATAAACCATCCCTCATGATAACTGTAATAAACCATCCCTCATGATAACTGTAATAAAACCATCCCTCATGATAACTGTAATAAACCATCCCTCATGATAACTGTAATAAACCATCCCTCATGATAACTGTAATAAACCATCCCTCATGATAACTGTAATAAACCATCCCTCATGATAACTGTAATAAACCATCCCTCATGATAACTGTAATAAACCATCCCTCATGATAACTGTAATAAACCATCCCTCATGATAACTGACTAATAAACCATCCCTCATGATAACTGTAATAAACCATCCCTCATGATAACTGTAATAAACCATCCCTCATGATAACTGTAATAAACCATCCCTCATGATAACTGTAATAAACCATCCCTCATGATAACTGTAATAAACCATCCCTCATGATAACTGTAATAAACCATCCCTCATGATAACTGTAATAAACTATCCCTCATGATAACTGTAATAAACCATCCCTCATGATAACTGTAATAAACCATATGATAACTGTAATAAACCATCCCTCGAGATAACTGTAATAAACCATCCCTCGCGATAACTGTAATAAACCATCCCTCATGATAACTGTAATAAACCATCCTCATGATAACTGTAATAAACCATCCCTCATGATAACTGTAATAAACCATCCTCATGATAACTGACTAATAAACCATCCCTCATGATAACTGTAATAAACCATCCCTCATGATAACTGTAATAAACCATCCCTCATGATAACTGTAATAAACCATCCCTCATGATAACTGACTAATAAACCATCCCTCATGATAACTGACTAATAAACCATCCCTCATGATAACTGTAATAAACCATCCCTCATGATAACTGTAATAAACCATCCCTCATGATAACTGACTAATAAACCATCCCTCATGATAACTGTAATAAACCATCCCTCATGATAACTGTAATAAACCATCCTCAGGATAACTGTAATAAACCATCCCTCATGATAACTGTAATAAACCATCCCTCATGATAACTGTAATAAACCATCCTCATGATAACTGTAATAAACCATCCCTCATGATAACTGTAATAAACCATCCCTCATGATAACTGTAATAAACCATCCCTCATGATAACTGTAATAAACCATCCCTCATGATAACTGTAATAAACCATCCCTCATGATAACTGGGATTAATAAACCATCCCTCATGATAACTGTAATAAACCATCCCTCATGATAACTGTAATAAACCATCCTCATGATAACTGTAATAAACCATCCCTCATGATAACTGACTAATAAACCATCCCTCATGATAACTGTAATAAACCATCCCTCATGATAACTGTAATAAACCATCCCTCATGATAACTGACTAATAAACCATCCCTCATGATAACTGACTAATAAACCATCCCTCATGATAACTGTAATAAACCCTCCCTCATGATAACTGTAATATACCATCCCTAATGATAACTGACTAATAAACCCTCCCTCATGATAACTGTAATAAACCATCCCTCAGGATAACTGTAATAAACCATCCCTCAGGATAACTGTAATAAACCATCCCTCATGATAACTGTAATATACCATCCCTCATGATAACTGTAATATACCATCCCTCATGATAACTGTAATAAACCATCCCTCATGATAACTGTAATATACCATCCCTCAGGATAACTGTAATAAACCATCCCTCAGGATAACTGTAATAAACCATCCCTCATGATAACTGTAATAAACCATCCCTCATGATAACTGACTAATAAACCATCCCTCATGATAACTGACTAATAAACCATCCCTCATGATAACTGTAATAAACCCTCCCTCATGATAACTGTAATATACCATCCCTAATGATAACTGACTAATAAACCCTCCCTCATGATAACTGTAATAAACCATCCCTCAGGATAACTGTAATAAACCATCCCTCAGGATAACTGTAATAAACCATCCCTCAGGATAACTGTAATAAACCATCCCTCATGATAACTGTAATAAACCATCCCTCATGATAACTGTAATAATCCATCCCTCATGATAACTGTAATAAACCATCCCTCATGATAACTGTAATAAACCATCCCTCATGATAACTGTAATAAACCATCCCTCATGATAACTGTAATAAACCATCCCTCATGATAACTGTAATATACCATCCCTCAGGATAACTGTAATATACCATCCCTCAGGATAACTGTAATAAACCATCCCTCATGATAACTGTAATAAACCATCCCTCATGATAACTGACTAATAAACCATCCCTCATGATAACTGACTAATAAATCATCCCTCATGATAACTGTAATAAACCCTCCCTCATGATAACTGTAATATACCATCCCTAATGATAACTGACTAATAAACCCTCCCTCATGATAACTGTAATAAACCATCCCTCAGGATAACTGTAATAAACCATCCCTCAGGATAACTGTAATAAACCATCCCTCATGATAACTGTAATAAACCATCCCTCAGGATAACTGTAATAAACCATCCCTCAGGATAACTGTAATAAACCATCCCTCATGATAACTGTAATAAACCATCCTCATGATAACTGTAATAAACCATCCTCATGATAACTGTAATAAACCATCCCTCATGATAACTGACTAATAAACCCTCCCTCATGATAACTGTAATAAACCATCCCTCAGGATAACTGTAATAAACCCTCCCTCATGATAACTGTAATAAACCATCCCTCATGATAACTGTAATAACCCATCCCTCATGATAACTGTAATAAACCATCCCTCATGATAACTGTAATAAACCCTCCCTCATGATAACTGACTAATAAACCATCCCTCATGATAACTGTAATAAACCATCCCTCATGATAACTGTAATAAACCATCCCTCATGATAACTGTAATAAACCATCCCTCAGGATAACTGTAATAAACCATCCCTCATGATAACTGTAATAAACCATCCCTCATGATAACTGTAATAAACCATCCCTCAGGATAACTGTAATAAACCATCCCTCATGATAACTGTAATAAACCATCCCTCAGGATAACTGTAATAAACCATCCCTCATGCCGACTTTAAGTCGAGAGAGCAGAACATACTATTTTATGTTCAAAATGGCCCCCTCATCCCTTTAAGTACATTACTTTAGTGTATCAATTAGTGTATCAAGTCCTATTTTGTCTGTTGACAAAGAGGTATTAACCCTTTTAAAGAGACAGAAACAAATGGTGTGACGTAATATTTAGCTGTTAAATATGAAGGTCATGGGTTGTAATGTATACAGAGTGATACCAGGAGCCTATGCAGCAGTCTCCTAATGTTGTGACACGGACATACTGGGTTCCTGTTTAATAAACATGAAGCTCTCGGCTGTCAGCACACTATTTCAGGAAAATTAAATAGCCTGCTTACGGTAAATGGCTCTGGTTGGGAGGGGCGGGCAGAGAGGTGTGTGTGTCTATCTGTCTGTCTGCATGTGTGTGTGCGTGCGTTCGTGTTTGTGTGTGTGTGTTTGTGTGTGCAGATGGTGATACAGAAGCCCAGTTCCCTCCTTCCCTCGTCCTCTCTCCCCTCTCCTCTCTCTCTCCCTCCTCCCTCCCTCCCTCCCCACTCCTCCCTTGTTGCCTATTGACATGATAATGGGTACAAATTGATGAAGACATTTCACTCACTCTTTGACAAGAGTGTGACACGGTACACAAACACTACACCACCCACTAGCAGACATTAATCACATCTCTCTCCTCCTCCTCTCTCCATCTTTCTCCTGTTGACAACCAGCCAGCAAACCGACGGCCTGCTTTAATCAGCTAATTCCCCCCCTGTCCCTCTGGCACTCTCTCCCCAGGCAGGAGAGGCCGGGTCAGGTGTAAACGCATTGAATACAGGTAACACATTGATAAATGGCAAAACACACAGTCTAAAAATAACTCATAAGAAACAAGGTTTTGATGAGTCTGTCCCTATATCTAGGAGATAAAGTCTAATATATTGAGGTCTGTAGCGTCCGAACGGCCTACAATCACAGAGCCACAAATAAATGGGGCGGCAGGTAGCCTAGTGGTTAGAGTGTTGGGCCAGTAATCGAAAGGTTGCTGGATCGAATCCTTGAGCCGACAAGGTAAAAATCTGTCATTCTGGCCTTGAACAAGGCAGTTAACCTACTGTTCCCCGGTAGGCTGTCAATGTAAATAAGAATATGTTCTTGCCTAGTTAAATAAAGGTTTTAAAAAAAACATAGTAGTTATTTCGATTATTATTAATAAATAACACTTACAAGAACAAAGATAAATTAACCACAAGCTCTGATACCAGTTAGCAGTAAAAAATCATTTGACGGTATAAGATAGCATATCCCGACACATAGACTCAACAGTCTTCCTCTTATTGGAAGGCCACAATATTTACATCCACACTGCATTTATTAACCACGTTCTTCAAAATGATCAATCAACTGTATCGCCGTGAACCTTCATGCAGTGACACTATAAATGGTCTCCAAAAAAAAAAAGATCTTGCAAATAACAAAAAAAATGAAATATTTACTTCCCTTTATCAATCCTGAAAAGGAAAATAAGTATTGATCGCCAAAAGATGGATTGTTGTTGAGCAGTTCACCTCCTGAGGTGTGCTTTCATTTAAATCACTGGGCTGTAAGATTTATACCTGATTTATACCTATTTATACCCTATTCCCTAAACAGTGCACTACTTTAGACCAGAGCCCTATGGGCGCTGGTGAAACGTAGTGCACTATATAAGGAATAGGGTGCCATTTGGGACTCAGCCCGTCCCCCTGACAAATGTGTTTGGACACAGTAGATGATGAAAGAACCCAAAAAGCTGTTACAAATCAATATGATCAATTCAATCAACTGGAATGATGCATGTAAATCTCCTCCGTTGGAGATCTTCCAATATTTCATAATTTTTGTCCTAACGCAGTGGTCTTCAACCTTGTCTTGCACAGGGATCCCCGCCCAGGCAAACTGGCGATCCAGGGACCCCCATCATGTCGCCATGTCTTATTAGGTGAATGATAACGGAGAAGTAATCAATGTTTAAAAATGAATAGGTTTTGGTAGATAGTGTATATTTTCACCTTCCCACAGTTAGAAGAGGAAGAGGAAGTCTAATCTCTCACATAGCCTTTTGTCACTTCATCTCCTGCTCTTCCCCTCCGGCATACGACGTCACCAGAATACTAACCACCGGTCCTAGGATTCATCATTACGCGCACCTGTCACCACACGACGTCACCAGAATACTAACCACCGGTCCTAGGATTCATCATTACGCCGCACCTGTCACCACACGACGTCCACCAGAATACTAACCACCGGTCCTAGGATTCATCATTACGCCGCACCTGTCACCACACGACGTCACCAGAATACTAACCACCGGTCCTAGGATTCATCATTACGTGCACCTGTCACCACACGACGTCACCAGAATACTAACCACCGGTCCTAGGATTCATCATTACGCCGCACCTGTCACCACACGACGTCACCAGAATACTAACCACCGGTCCTAGGATTCATCATTACGCGCACCTGTCACCACACGACGTCACCAGAATACTAACCACCGGTCCTAGGATTCATCATTACGCGCACCTGTCACCACACGACGTCACCAGAATACTAACCACCGGTCCTGGGATTCATCATTACGCGCACCTGTCACCACACGACGTCACCAGAATACTAACCACCGGTCCTAGGATTCATCATTACGCGCACCTGTCACCACACGACGTCACCAGAATACTAACCACCGGTCCTAGGATTCATCATTACGCGCACCTGTCACCACACGACGTCACCAGAATACTAACCACCGGTCCTAGGATTCATCATTACGGCGCACCTGTCACCACACGACGTCACCAGAATACTAACCACCGGTCCTAGGATTCATCATTACGCGCACCTGTCACCACACGACGTCACCAGAATACTAACCACCGGTCCTAGGATTCATCATTACGCGCACCTGTTAATCATTATGATTCACACCTGGACTTCACTACCTTCATCATTTCCTCCCCTTCATGTGTCCCTCCCTTATGTTTTCTCACCAGTTGGTATTGTTATTTCTTCCCGGCGTGTAGCCTTATGGAAATGTCTCGTTATTTAGTTTTGTTTGTTTTATTAAACGTTTTACCTGCAACCCGATTCACTGCTCCGTTATTAAAACCTTTCACCTAGGAAAGGTAACTCCAAACACATTTCCATCTAGCAGCTGTTTAGCTGGTTAAACAAAGGTTAACCATGTGTTGGCAAAATGTATGTACAGGTCAAGAAAGCTTACCAGCAGCCAGTGGATACGCACGTGTTAGTTGTCAATGTCAGATACTCCAGTGGTTGTAATTTCCTCAGTATTAGGAGTTGAGAAATAAAGTTAGAAAGAATATATTATTAAATGTTCTATTGTAGGTATGTAATAAACAAATAAGCTTCATCTGTTGTTTCTAGCGATATTCAGACAAAACATAAAACATATATATATACAGTACCAGTCAACAGTTTGAACACAGCTACTCATTTCATGGTTTTTCTTTATTTTTACTATTTTCTACATTGTAGAATGATAGTGACGACATCAAAACTATGAAATAACACATATGGAATCATGTAGTAACCAAAAAAGTGTTTTTATATATACTTTATGTTTGAGATTCTTCAAAGTAGCCACCGTTTGACTTGATGACAGCTTTGCACACTCTTGGCATTCTCTCATCCAGCTTCATGAGGTAGTCACCTGAAATACATTTCAATTAACAAGTGTGCCTTGTTAAAAGTTCATTTGTGGAATTTCTCTCCATCTTAATGCGTTTGAGCCAATCAGTTGTGTTGTGACAAGGTAGAGGTGGTATACAGAAGATAGCCCTATTTGGTAAAAGACCAAGTCCATATTATGGCAAGAACAGCTCAAATAAGCAAAGAGAAACTACAGTCCATCATTACTTTAAGACAAGGTCAGTCAATGTGGAAAATTTCAAGAACTTTGAAAGTTTCTTCAAGTGCAGTCTCAAAAACCATCAAGCGCTATGATGAAACTGGTTCTCATGAGGACCGCCACAGGAAAGGAAGACCCAGAGTTACCTCTGCTGCAGAGGATAAGTTCATTAGAGTTACAAGCCTCAGAAATTGCAGCCCAAATAAATGCAGACACATCTCATCAGCTGTTCAGAGGAGACTGTGTGAATCAGGACTTCATGGTCGAATTGCTGCAAAGAAACCACTACTAAAGGACACCAATAAGAAGAAGATACTTGCTTGGGCCAAGAAACACGAACAACGGACATTAGACCGGTGGAAATCTGTGCTTTGCTCTGATGAGTCCAAATTTGACTACCACAGCATTCTGCAGCGATACGCCATCCCATCTGGTTTGTGCTTAGTGGCACTATCATTTGTTTTTCAACAGGACAATGACCCAAAACCCACCTCCAGGCTGTGTAAGGGCTATTTGACCAAGAAAGAGAGTGATAGAGTGCTGCATCAGATGACCTGGCCTCCACAATCACCCGACCTCAACCCAATTGAGATGGTTTGGGATGAGTTGGACCGCAGAGTGAAGGAAAAGCAGCCAACAAGTGCTCAGCATATGTGGGAATTCCTTCAAGACTGTTGGAAAAGCATTCCAGGTGACTACCTCATGAAGCTGGTTGAGAGAATGCAAGCTGTCATCAAGGCAAAAGGTGGCTACTTTGAAGAATCTAAAATATATTTTGTTTTGTTTAACACTTTTTTGGTTACTATATGATTCCATATGTGTTATTTCATAGTGTTGATGTCTTCACTATTATTTTACAATGTAGAAAATAGTAAAAAATCAAGAAAAACCCTTGAATGAGAATGTGTGTCAAAACGTTTTACTAGTACTGTATATTTTTCCCACTTTATATATATATTATTATAATTTTTTCTCTGACCCCCTGCAGTACCCCCTCCGCGGACTCCAGGTTGAATATCCCTGTCTTAACGTATCGCTAGGGCCACATTTCCTCATGCTGTATGAACACTTTATTAAGAACTCAATCCGTGGCGTTGAAGTTCAGTGTTGCAGTGTGACTGAAATTTAAAAACAACGTTAGTGGAGACTGCATTCGCGATAAACAATTTAATTACGGGGTGTAATGAACCATGACGTTCAACTATAATCAGTCATATTGGAGACATATCAGTGAGGTAATTGGTTTTTAGTATTAGTATTAAATACCTCTCTGTCAACAGGCAGAATATCCTGTTTTCCTTTTTTAAAAGATCAGTGTCAGTTTTTGACAGATTTTTCCAAATTGTTTTCAAATTATATATTGTGGAAACAGAGTTTCAGCCTGTTCTAAATAAAATACAAATATTTAACTTGTTTACCCCTTGGCAGGTGAAAGGTGAGGGAAAGTGGCAGGTTGGGCTGTAATGATCTCCTTTTCCTTGCCAGGAGCTATCTGTAAAGTCTATGAAGTAGGCCTATCACTGGTCTGTGGGAACAGGAACAGCTGGTAGATAGCCACGCAAAGTGCCTGAATACACATCATTACCTGACCATTTACAGGAATTAGAGCAGGTGTTGTGGTAGTTTGGCTTGACAGAACTGATGAAGTGAGGCTATCTTCACTAAAAGGGCGCGATAAGGAATTTGGTGACACATCAACAGATCCCCAAACAATGGGCTTTCATGAAATGTAACCTTAAAAAGGTTTTACTGGTATAGTATTTCAATGGTCCTGATCATCCCAGATGCAGCACGGTCCTTCGTCCTTCATTCCTAAGTATGCGGATAGTTAGATAATGCCAAAACACACAGTCCGTTTAACCCTAGTCCTCCCTGTCGTTCCTCCTGCAGTTAGCAGCTAATTTAAAGGGTTGTCCAAACAAGCCTGTTTTATCTGCCTGGTTAGGCAGCAGCGGCGGCAGCTGAGGGACTGAACTGCACCGACAGTGGGGACATCTGTTGACTTTACATAGAAAGAAAATTGCCATCTTCATTTGTCACCATTTAGTTTTTTTGAGTGGCTGTTCCTTGACCCTCTTCGTAGTCTCACGAGACGGACTGTGAACATACGGTAAATGTCGGATTAACCCCTTAAATAGAGTAGCTGGTCAGTGGGAAGATTTGGTTCTGTAAATGTAAGATTCCATGACATAGAAAAACAAATGGAAAATGTCTGTGAATATTTCAGCTCCCAGCAATGTGTGGGATCTTGTCAGCTGTAACTCCTGTCCTGTTCCTGTGTGGGACCAACTGGTTCCTGTGTGGGACTAACTGGTTCCTGTGTGGGACTAACTGGTTCCTGTCTGCGGTGTCTGTTCCTCCATAAATCCTCCATCTTAATCAAAGACCCCTCCCCTCCTTCCCCATTGATACACAATGGACATAATGGAGAATAGTTACCCTCATAATGTTGCATTGTTACCACTCCTGTTGGGCTGGCTGGTGGCAGAGGCAGCTGGTGGAGGGAGGGAGGGAGGGAGGAGAGAGAGAGAGAGAGAGAGAGAGAGAGAGAGAGAGAGAGAGAGAGAGAGAGAGAGGGGTAAAGTCAGAGAGAAGGAGGTGGATTCTAATTAGTGAATGAAATGTCATGCTCGGCGCGGGACGGAAGATAAATGATCCGTTGACAGCCCCCCACCCTCTCAGCCTGTCAGAACCCTTGACAAAACAGCCAATTAACGGATTGCTAATTCCGCCGTTAGCCCCTCGGGTCGTCTTGTCCTGGCTCCGACCTACCACTTCCTAAATAAGCTGCCATTTTGTTTTGTTTAGGAGGTGGCAGGGAGCAGAGTGCTACTCAGAGGGTGGGCCCGGGTGGGGCATACCCACACTGGACAATATTTATTGTTCTAGAACGTTTGGTCGGGTCAAGATTATTTTTTTTTAAAGAAGAGAGTCTCCAGTCCTAACTTTAGTTTAGAGTGGCAGCCAATTCAGCTGTTTTTTCTTGACTATATTCTCTATCCTTACTGTTGGTCCGCCGTAGGTGCTAGCTGAGTCGTGGTGCTGACACGCCACACCACCAAGTCCTTGAGAAATATATAGTCCCAAAGGCTAATGTCATTTTGTAGAGGAAATTAGTCTCCAGCAGAGTGTTTGAACAGCAGCGAGGCCCTGTGACCTTGGTTTGAAACACCCAGGTCATTTAAATACTCCAGACAGGTCCTCCGTTCACAGAGCATGGCGTTTCGGGAGCACTCGGGAGATTAGCATGTCTGTTTTACATGCAAACAGCTCTTAAAGCAGTAAACTATCCCAACCTGGTTTTAACAGTTAACCCCCCCCCGTCACCTCTCCCGGGCTGCGAATGTATTATCCTGGCGACAGATAGAAGGTGATTCTAAATAACGATGAGCAAGGAAGAAAACTTTCATAGGAGCATGTTTAGTATGGTAATTTATGTTCCGACAACGCACGGTGCAGCTCTGTTGAGCTATCTTGTTGTGCTATCTTGTTGAGCTATCTTGTTGTGCTATCTTGTTGAGCTATCTTGTTGTGCTATCTTGTTGAGATATCTTGTTGTGCTATCTTGTTGTGCTATCTTGTTGAGCTATCTTGTTGAGCTATCTTGTTGTGCTATTTTGTTGTGCTATCTTGTTGAGCTATCTTGTTGAGCTATCTTGTTGTGCTATTTTGTTGTGCTATCTTGTTGAGCTATCTTGTTGTGCTATCTTGTTGAGCTATCGTGTTGTGCTATCTTGTTGTGCTACATATGCATCTGCAAATAGATGTTTTATAACCAACACTTGGGAGGCTCAAGATCAGCAATATTACTCCAATAGTCCATCAAGGATGACAGCTCCTAATGGGATGACAGCTCCTAACGGGATGACAGCTCCTAAGGGGATGACAGCTCCTAACGGGATGACAGCTCCTAATGGGGTGACAGCTCCTAACAGGATGACAGCTCCTAAGGGGATGACAGCTCCTAACGGGGTGACAGCTCCTAACGGGATCACAGCTCCTAACGGGATGACAGCTCCTAAGGGGATGACAGCTCCTAACTGGATGACAGCTCCTAACGGAATGACAGCTCCTAAGAGGATCACAGCTCCTAAGGGGATGACAGCTCCTAACGGGATGACAGCTCCTAAGAGGATCACAGCTCCTAACGGGATGACAGCTCCTAAGGGGATGACAGCTCCTAACGGGATGACAGCTCCTAACGGGGTGACAGCTCCTAACGGGATCACAGCTCCTAACGGGATGACAGCTCCTAACGGGATGACAGCTCCTAATTGTTTTAATGTTTTTATTTATTTAACCTTTATTTACCTAGGCAAGTCAAATTCTTATTTACAATGACGGCCTACCCTAGCCAAACACGGCAAACTGTGCGCCGCCCTATGGGACTCCCAATCCTATGGGACGCCTCTTGTACTGAGATGCAGTGTCTTAGACCACTGCGCCACTTGGGAGCATGTAACAGGACAAATATAAGAACCCCCCAGTACAGACAGGCTCTTGTGTTAAATTCCAATTGTTGTCTGTAGGTCCTCCATGTCAACATGTGAGGTTGAAGCTCATCACACGCAGGTCCTCCCATGTCAACGTGGGAGATTGAAGCTCGTCACACGCAGGTCCTCCCATGTCAACGTGTGAGGTTGAAGCTCGTCACACACGCAGGTCCTCCCATGTCAACGTGTGAGGTTGAAGCTCGTCACACACGCAGGTCCTCCCATGTCAACGTGTGAGGTTGAAGCTCGTCACACATGCAGGTCCTCCCATGTCAACGTGTTAGGTTGAAGCTCGTCACACACGCAGGTCCTCCCATGTCAACGTGTGAGGTTGAAGCTCGTCACCTGTTTGGAGCATTTGGGAGACAGTTTATGAGAGAGGAGAAATGAAATTATATTTGAATGTGTTTAAAGGACAAGAAGGAGGAGGAGGAGGAGGAGGAAGAGGATGAGGGGGAGGAGAGAGAGAGAAGAAGAGGAGGAGGAGAGGGAGAAAAGAGTGGGAGTGCGTCCCAAATGGCAGACCTTTCTCTATATACTGCACTACGTTTGATCAGAGCCACATGGGCCCAGGTCAAAAGTAGTTCACTATAAAGGGAATAGTCTGCCATTTGGGACATACCCTGGGAGGGTTGGGGTTCAGCGGGTGATAATAATGAATGATTTCCTCTCGTTCTGTCCATCCCACACGGAGGAGAGAAACACCTGATTACAAACAGCCAGTTCTATTGGTGGGCGTGTCAGCTCGTTAGCTAGCAGAGCAGAAGGCATGGAGTGAACACAGAGCTAATTGAACTGTCAACTTTAATGTCCTTTCTCTCTGCTGCAGGGAGGAGAGCAGAGAGAGAGAGAGAGAGAGAGAGAGAGAGAGAGAGAGAGAGAGAGAGAGAGAGAGAGAGAGAGAGAGAGAGAGAGAGAGAGAGAGAGAGAGAGAGAGAGAGAGAGAGAGAGAATGATGAGGCCCTAATTAAAACCCTTTGGTAGTATAACTACTTGAAGTGTCTGGGAGGATGAACAGGAGCTATGATTAGATCAGGAACAAGTTATCAATCACACACGTTTACATCTGTCAGCCTATCCTGGACTAGCGAGAGCAGGCTATTAATTGGGTCCTTTCGACAGGAAGGGTATAATCTTTTAACTTTTTCTGATGTTCTGTCATTTTGGTTTTTTTTTATGTTATTGATACAACACAGTACTCATTGTTTGTTTTAACAGCCTTCATGATTTTAGAAGGGTGTACAACCTATACATGCATTCAAGATGTACAGGTAACTGCCAAAATGAAGGAAATACCAACGTAAAGGGTAGCCTTAGTGGTTAGAGCGTTGGACTAGTAACCGAAAGGTTGCTGGATCGAATCCCCTTGCTGACAAGGGTAAAAAATCTGTCGTTCTGCCCCCCTGAACAAGGCAGTTAACCCACTGTTCCCCGGTAGGCCGTCATTGAAAATAAGGATTTGTTCTTAACTGACTTGCCTAGTTAAATACAGGTTAAATAATAAAAAATGTATTCCATAATTTGGTGTTTTGTTGATGGTGGTGGAAAACACTGTCTCGGGAGCCGCTGCAGAATCTTCAATAAGTCTTCAATTGCGTCGAGCTTTGGTGACTGACTGACTGACATACGCGACACAGACACACAATCCCCTGTGTTCCTTTGAGACCCGTCTTTCAAAGTCACTGAAATCTTTTCTAGCCATGGTAGCCAAAATAATGGGCAACTGGGAATTTTTATACATGACCCTAAGCATCATGGTTTATTAATAAGCTCAGGAACCACACCTGTGTGGAAGCACCTGCTTTCAATACACTTTGTATCCCTGGTTTACTCAGGTGTTTCCGTTATTTTTTTTTGGGGGGGGGGCAGTTACCTTTATATAATCCCTGTTTAGTTACACAGAGAGTACGTACGTGGAATAATCGCGAGTCGACGGCCAACTGATCCAGATGTACATAAAGGAGAGCTTGTGAATATACATCCCACCCACGATGCTATCATAGCGGCTGCTGGGAATGACTATAGCCCAGCCATGTCATCCCTGGGCTTGGAGCAACAGATGTTTGAGACAGTTCTCCAATCCCAAATTAGCCCCCTCCCCTCCCCTCCCCCGCCCCAACCTCCCCTTCTCCTCTCTCATTGTCGGCCAATGCGTACGTGTGTCTGCTGTGGTACCACCTCATTCACAGAGATTGTATCGAGCAGTAATTATTGGCTAACCCTCCCCTCTACACCCCTTCCAGTCCTCGCCATTGTGTTGACGTCTCCACTACGGCGGCCATCGTTAATCACGCCTTTTAGGACGGAGCTGAACCCAGAGACCCTGGAACGCCCCCTTCCCGCCCACTGCTGGTTAGTGAGGACATGTTCAACCCTCCTGCTCAATCAGAGAGAAACAACAAAAGAGAACAGAGATGGGATGAAAAAAAAATATTTTGAGTTTTGGAGGGACACCCTACAGACCTAGACCCCCCATCCATTATTACAGTGTAATTATCTATAGACATAGACCCCATCCATTATTACAGTGTAATTACCTATAGACCTAGACCCCATCCAGCATTACAGTGTAATTATCTATAGACCTAGACCCCATCCAGCATTACAGTGTAATTATCTATAGACCTAGACCCCATCCATTATTACAGTGTAATTATCTATAGACCTAGACCCCATCCATTATTACAGTGTAATTATCTATAGACCTAGACCCCATCCATTATTACAGTGTAATTATCTATAGACCTAGACCCCGTCCAGCATTACAGTATAATTATCTATAGACCTAGACCCCATCCATTATTACAGTGTAATTATCTATAGACCTAGACCCCATCTAGCATTACAGTGTAATTATCTATAGACCTAGACCCCGTCCAGCATTACAGTGTAATTATCTATAGACCTAGACCCCGTACAGCATTACAGTGTAATTATCTATAGACCTAGACCCCATCCATTATTACAGTGTAATTATCTATAGACCTAGACCCCATCTAGCATTACAGTGTAATTATCTATAGACCTAGACCCCGTCCAGCATTACAGTGTAATTATATATAGACCTAGACCCCATCCAGCATTCCAGTGTAATTACCTATAGACCTAGACCCCATCCATTATTACAGTGTAATTATCTATAGACCTAGACCCCATCTAGCATTACAGTGTAATTATCTATAGACCTAGACCCCATCCATTATTACAGTGTAATTATCTATAGACCTAGACCCCATCTAGCATTACAGTGTAATTACCTATAGACCTAGACCCCGTCCAGCATTACAGTGTAATTATCTATAGACCTAGACCCCATCCATTATTACAGTGTAATTACCTATAGACCTAGACCCCATCCATTATTACAGTGTAATTACCTATAGACCTAGACCCCATCCATTATTACAGTGTAATTATCTATAGACCTAGACCCCATCCATTATTACAGTGTAATTATCTATAGACCTAGACCCCGTCCATTATTACAGTGTAATTATCTATAGACCTAGACCCCATCCATTATTACAGTGTAATTATCTATAGACCTAGACCCCGTCCATTATTACAGTGTAATTATCTATAGACCTAGACCCCATCCATTATTACAGTGTAATTATCTATAGACCTAGACCCCGTCCATTATTACAGTGTAATTACCTATAGACCTAGACCCCGTCCAGCATTAGTGTAATTATCTATAGACCTAGACCCCATCCATTATTACAGTGTAATTATCTATAGACCTAGACCCCGTCCATTATTACAGTGTAATTACCTATAGACCTAGACCCCGTCCAGCATTAGTGTAATTATCTATAGACCTAGACCCCATCCATTATTACAGTGTAATTACCTATAGACCTAGACCCCGTCCAGCATTACAGTGTAATTACCTATAGACCTAGACCCCATCCATTATTACAGTGTAATTACCTATAGACCTAGACCCCATCCATTATTACAGTGTAATTACCTATAGACCTAGACCCCGTCCAGCATTAGTGTAATTATCTATAGACCTAGACCCCATCCATTATTACAGTGTAATTACCTATAGACCTAGACCCCGTCCAGCATTACAGTGTAATTACCTATAGACCTAGACCCCATCCATTATTACAGTGTAATTATCTATAGACCTAGACCCCGTCCATTATTACAGTGTAATTATCTATAGACCTAGACCCCATCCATTATTACAGTGTAATTATCTATAGACCTAGACCCCGTCCAGCATTACAGTGTAATTATCTATAGACCTAGACCCCATCCATTATTACAGTGTAATTACCTATAGACCTAGACCCCATCCATTATTACAGTGTAATTATCTATAGACCTAGACCCCGTCCAGCATTACAGTGTAATTATCTATAGACCTAGACCCCATCCATTATTACAGTGTAATTACCTATAGACCTAGACCCCGTCCAGCATTACAGTGTAATTATCTATAGACCTAGACCCCATCCATTATTACAGTGTAATTACCTATAGACCTAGACCCCGTCCAGCATTACAGTGTAATTATCTATAGACCTAGACCCCGTCCATTATTACAGTGTAATTACCTATAGACCTAGACCCCGTCCAGCATTACAGTGTAATTAGCTATAGGCGTATCTTACTTCATTGAATGCAGATTCATGAAATTCAGTATTGTAAATAAGGGATCATTTCTCTTTTATCAGTATAATCGATCTAGCTTTTCACTATCTAGTGTCGTGTTTGTGTTCAGCCCCCCCTACCCCACCCCACCCGAGGTGTAATACAGAAGTCAGACCGTAGCAGGATGGACACCCCCTCAACCTCTGTGCCACATTTACGTATGAATAGCTGAGGGCTGAACAGCTCTTTTACGGCCTGGGGTAAGCCTATTCTACGGCTGCTCCACTCATCCAGGACAGTGTCTGTAGCGAACACTCTCTCTTTAGGACTTGTTGAGCATCTGTGCACTTCTCCTTTAAGTGCTCTCTACAGAGGAGTGACCTCTACAGAGGAGTGATCTCTACAGAGGAGTGACCTCTACAGAGGTGTGATCTCTACAGAGGAGTGCTCTCTACAGAGGAGTGATCTCTACAGAGGAGTGATCTATATAGAGGAGTGATCTCTACAGGGGAGTGACCTCCACAGGGGAGTGACCTCCACAGAGGAGTGATCTCTACAGAGGAGTGATCTCTACAGAGGAGTGATCTCTACAGAGGAGTGATCTATATAGAGGAGTGATCTCTACAGGGGAGTGACCTCCACAGGGGAGTGACCTCCACAGAGGAGTGATCTCTACAGAGGAGTGATCTCTACAGAGGAGTGATCTCTACAGAGGAGTGCTCTCTACAGAGGAGTGACCTCTACAGAGGAGTGACCTCTACAGAGGAGTGATCTATACAGAGGAGTGATCTCTACAGGGGAGTGATCTCTACAGAGGAGTGACCTCTACAGAGGAGTGGCCTCTACAGAGGAGTGGCCTCTACAGAGGAGTGATCTATATAGAGGAGTGATCTCTACAGAGGAGTGATCTCTACAGAGGAGTGACCTCCACAGGGGAGTGACCTCTACAGAGGAGGGATCTCTACAGAGGAGTGATCTCTACAGAGGAGTGATCTCTACAGAGTAATCTCTACAGAGGAGTGCTCTCTACAGAGGAGTGATCTCTACAGAGGACTGACCTCTACAGAGGAGTGACCTCTACAGAGGTGTGACCTCTACAGAGGAGTGCTCTCTACAGAGGAGTGATCTCTACAGAGGAGTGATCTCTACAGAGGAGTGATCTCTACAGAGAACTGACCTCTACAGAGGAGTGATCTCTACAGAGTAGTGTGTGACTAACCACGTGCCTGGGTGATTCTGAAACTGTTGACAGTGTGTGACTAACCACGTGCCTGGGTGATTCTGAAACTGTTGACAGTGTGTGACTAACCACGTGCCTGGGTGATTCTGAAACTGTTGACAGTGTGTGACTAACCACGTGCCTGGGTGATTCTGAAACTGTTGACACTGTGTGACTAACCACGTGCCTGGGTGATTCTAAAACTGTTGACAGTGTGTGACTAACCACGTGCCTGGGTGATTCTGAAACTGTTGACAGTGTGTGACTAACCACGTGCCTGGGTGATTCTGAAAATGTTGACCGTGTGTGACTAACCACGTGCCTGGGTGATTCTGAAACTGTTGACACTGTGTGACTAACCACGTACCTGGGTGATTCTGAAACTGTTGACAGTGTGTGACTAACCACGTGCCTGGGTGATTCTAAAACTGTTGACAGTGTGTGACTAACCTCGTGTCTGGGTGATTCTGAAACTGTTGACAGTGTGTGACTAACCACGTACCTGGGTGATTCTGAAACTGTTGACAGTGTGTGACTAACCTCGTGCCTGGGTGATTCTGAAACTGTTGACAGTGTGTGACTAACCACGTGCCTGGGTGATTCTAAAACTGTTGACAGTGTGTGACTAACCATGTACCTGGGTGATTCTAAAACTGTTGACAGTGTGTGACTAACCACGTGCCTGGGTGATTCTGAAACTGTTGACAGTGTGTGACTAACTACGTACCTGGGTGATTCTAAAACTGTTGACAGTGTGTGACTAACCACGTGCCTGGGTGATTCTGAAACTGTTGACACTGTGTGACTAACCACGTACCTGGGTGATTCTAAAACTGTTGACAGTGTGTGACTAACCACGTGCCTGGGTGATTCTGAAACTGTTGACAGTGTATGACTAACCACGTACCTGGGTGATTCTAAAACTGTTGACAGTGTGTGACTAACCACGTGCCTGGGTGATTCTGAAACTGTTGACAGTGTGTGACTAACCTCGTGCCTGGGTGATTCTGAAACTGTTGACAGTGTATGACTAACCACGTACCTGGGTGATTCTAAAACTGTTGACAGTGTGTGACTAACCACGTACCTGGGTGATTCTGAAACTGTTGACAGTGTGTGACTAACCTCGTGCCTGGGTGATTCTGAAACTGTTGACAGTGTGTGACTAACCACGTGCCTGGGTGATTCTGAAACTGTTGACAGTGTATGACTAACCATGTACCTGGGTGATTCTAAAACTGTTGACAGTGTGTGACTAACCACGTGCCTGGGTGATTCTGAAACTGTTGACAGTGTGTGACTAACCACGTACCTGGGTGATTCTAAAACTGTTGACAGTGTGTGACTAACCACGTGCCTGGGTGATTCTGAAACTGTTGACACTGTGTGACTAACCACGTACCTGGGTGATTCTAAAACTGTTGACAGTGTGTGACTAACCACGTGCCTGGGTGATTCTGAAACTGTTGACAGTGTATGACTAACCACATACCTGGGTGATTCTAAAACTGTTGACAGTGTGTGACTAACCACGTGCCTGGGTGATTCTGAAACTGTTGACAGTGTGTGACTAACCTCGTGCCTGGGTGATTCTGAAACTGTTGACAGTGTATGACTAACCACGTACCTGGGTGATTCTAAAACTGTTGACAGTGTGTGACTAACCACGTACCTGGGTGATTCTGAAACTGTTGACAGTGTGTGACTAACCTCGTGCCTGGGTGATTCTGAAACTGTTGACAGTGTGTGACTAACCACGTGCCTGGGTGATTCTAAAACTGTTGACAGTGTATGACTAACCATGTACCTGGGTGATTCTAAAACTGTTGACAGTGTGTGACTAACCACGTGCCTGGGTGATTCTGAAACTGTTGACAGTGTGTGACTAACCACGTACCTGGGTGATTCTAAAACTGTTGACAGTGTGTGACTAACCACGTGCCTGGGTGATTCTGAAACTGTTGACAGTGTGTGACTAACCACATACCTGGGTGATTCTAAAACTGTTGACAGTGTGTGACTAACCACGTGCCTGGGTGATTCTGAAACTGTTGACAGTGTATGACTAACCACGTACCTGGGTGATTCTAAAACTGTTGACAGTGTGTGACTAACCACGTGCCTGGGTGATTCTGAAACTGTTGACAGTGTGTGACTAACCACGTGCCTGGGTGATTCTGAAACTGTTGACACTGTGTGACTAACCTCGTGCCTGGGTGATTCTGAAACTGTTGACAGTGTGTGACTAACCACGTGCCTGGGTGATTCTGAAACTGTTGACACTGTGTGACTAACCACGTGCCTGGGTGATTCTGAAACTGTTGACAGTGTGTGACTAACCACGTGCCTGGGTGATTCTGAAACTGTTGACAGTGTGTGACTAACCTCGTGCCTGGGTGATTCTGAAACTGTTGACAGTGTGTGACTAACCTCGTGCCTTGTTTCAGCATAGCTACAATACATCCTTTGTCTGACTGGTGAGACGTTAGCGTGCACCTTTCATCAAAGGCCCATAATACATTGTTTATAAGGGGCTTGTAAGTAAGCATTTCACGGTAAGGTCCTACACCTGTTGTATTCGGAGCATGTGACAAATACAATTTAGATCTTTATTTGCTATGCTAACAATAATTCTGATTGTTTAATGCGCGCTTTCATATCTTGTGAAAAACGCTCCTATTGGACCCATTGGAACGTGTAATAATGATTTTTACAACCAGACTGTGTTTAATAAATTACCACCATCTCAGTAATGAGTTGACATTAATGAGGGTTGCAAGGTCTAGATAGCTGTAGCTGGATGGAAGGTGATTTGTATGTCCAGTCCACCAATCACCTATAGCCCACAGTGGGAAAAACACACATTGTGTACGTACAGTAGACATTTATCATGGACACTGTAGTCAGGTATAGGTCATTGATCATGGACCCTGTAGTCAGGTACAGGTCATTTATCATGGACACTGTGGTCAGGTATAGGTCCTTTATCATGGACACTGTAGTCAGGTATACAGTGGGGAAAAAAAGTATTTAGTCAGCCACCAATTGTGCAAGTTCTCCAACTTAAAAAGATGAGAGAGGCCTGTAATTTTCATCATAGGTACACTTCAACTATGACAGACGAAATGAGAAAATGAAATCCAGAAAATCACATTGTAGGATTTTTAATTTATTTATTTGCAAATTATGGTGGAAAATAAGTATTTGGTCAATAACAAAAGTTTCTCAATACTTTGTTATATACCCTTTGTTGGCAATGACAGAGGTCAAACGTTTTCTGTAAGTCTTCACAAGGTTTTCACACACTGTTGCTGGTATTTTGGCCCATTCCTCCATGCAGATCTCCTCTAGAGCAGTGATGTTTTGGGGCTGTCGCTGGGCAACACGGACTTTCAACTCCCTCCAAAGATTTTCTATGGGGTTGAGATCTGGAGACTGGCTAGGCCACTCCAGGACCTTGAAATGCTTCTTCAAGCCACTCCTTCGTTGCCCGGGCGGTGTGTTTGGGATCATTGTCATGCTGAAAGACCCAGCCACGTTTCATCTTCAATGCCCTTGCTGATGGAAGGAGGTTTTCACTCAAAATCTCACGATACATGGCCCCATTCATTCTTTCCTTTACACGGATCAGTCAGTCCTGGTCCCTTTGCAGAAAAACAGCCCCAAAGCATGATGTTTCCACCCCCATGCTTCACAGTAGGTATGGTGTTCTTTGGATGCAACTCAGCATTCTTTGTCCTCCAAACACGACGAGTTGAGTTTTTACCAAAAAGTTATATTTTGGTTTCATCTGACCATATGACATTCTCCCAATCCTCATCTGGATCATCCAAATGCTCTCTAGCAAACTTCAGACGGGCCTGAACATGTACTGGCTTAAGCAGGGGGACACGTCTGGCACTGCAGGATTTGAGTCCCTGGCGGTGTAGTGTGTTACTGATGGTAGGCTTTGTTACTTTGGTCCCAGCTCTCTGCAGGTCATTCACTAGGTCCCCGTGTGGTTCTGGGATTTTTGCTCACCGTTCTTGTGATCATTTTGACCCCACGGGTGAGATCTTGCGTGGAGCCCCAGATCGAGGAAGATTATCAGTGGTCTTGTATGTCTTCCATTTCCTAATAATTGCTCCCACAGTTGATTTCTTCAAACCAAGCTGCTTACCTATTGCAGATTCAGTCTTCCCAACCTGGTGCAGGTCTACAATTTTGTTTCTGGTGTCCTTTGACAGCTCTTTGGTCTTGGCCATAGTGGAGTTTGGAGTGTGACTGTTTGAGGTTGTGGACAGGTGTCTTTTATACTGATAACAAGTTCAAACAGGTGCCATTAATACAGGTAACGAGTGGAGGACAGAGGAGCCTCTTAAAGAAGAAGTTACAGGTCTGTGAGAGCCAGAAGTCTTGCTTGTTTGTATGTGACCAAATACTTATTATCCACCATAATTTGACAATAAATTCATTAAAAATCCTACAATGTGATTTTCTGGATTTCTTTTCCTCATTTTGTCTGTCATAGTTGAAGTGTACCTATGATGAAAATTACAGGCCTCTCTCATCTTTTTAAGTGAAAGAACCTGCACAATTGGTGGCTGACTAAATACTTTTTTTCCCCACTGTAGGTCATTTATCATGGACACTGTAGTCAGGTACAGGTAATTTATCATGGACACTGTGGTCAGGTACAGGTCATTTATCATGGACACTGTGGTCAGGTACTGATCATTTATCATGGACACTGTAGTCAGGTATAGGTCATTTATCATGGACACTGTGGTCAGGTACAGGTCATTTATCATGGACACTGTGGTCAGGTACAGGTCATGTATCATGGACACTGTGGTCAGGTACAGGTCATTTATCATGGACACTGGTCAGGTACAGATCATTGATCATGGACCCTGTAGTCAGGTACAGGTCATTGATCAT
This sequence comes from Brachymystax lenok tsinlingensis, assembly GCA_030435695.1. Classification (NCBI taxonomy): domain Eukaryota; kingdom Metazoa; phylum Chordata; class Actinopteri; order Salmoniformes; family Salmonidae; genus Brachymystax; species Brachymystax lenok. The sequence goes on along the minus strand of CM059781.1, from coordinate 2,952,280 downwards.
GGACACTGTGGTCAGGTACAGGTCATTGATCATGGACACTGTGGTCAGGTACTGATCATTTATCATGGACACTGTAGTCAGGTATAGGTCATTTGTCATGGACACTGTAGTCAGGTACAGGTAATTTATCATGGACACTGTGGTCAGGTATAGGTCATTTGTCATGGACACTGTAGTCAGGTACAGGTAATTTATCATGGACACTGTGGTCAGGTATAGGTCATTTATCATGGACACTGTGGTCAGGTACAGGTCATTTATCATGGACACTGGTCAGGTACAGGTCATTGATCATGGACCCTGTAGTCAGGTACAGGTCATTGATCATGGACACTGTGGTCAGGTACAGGTCATTGATCATGGACACTGTGGTCAGGTACTGATCATTTATCATGGACACTGTAGTCAGGTATAGGTCATTTGTCATGGACAGTGTAGTCAGGTACAGGTAATTTATCATGGACACTGTGGTCAGGTATAGGTCATTTATCATGGACACTGTGGTCAGGTACAGGTCATTTATCATGGACACTGTGGTCAGGTATAGGTCATTTATCATGGACACTGTGGTCAGGTACAGGTCATTTATCATGGACACTGTGGTCAGGTACAGGTCATTTATCATGGACACTGTGGTCAGGTACAGGTCATTTATCATGGACACTGTGGTCAGGTATAGGTCATTTATCATGGACACTGTGGTCAGGTACAGGTCATTTATCATGGACACTGTGGTCAGGTATAGGTCATTTATCATGGACACTGTGGTCAGGTACAGGTCATTTATCATGGACACTGTGGTCAGGTATAGGTCATTTATCATGGACACTGTGGTCAGGTATAGGTCATTTATCATGGACACTGTGGTCAGGTACAGGTCATTTATCATGGACACTGTGGTCAGGTACAGGTCATTTATCATGGACACTGTGGTCAGGTATAGGTCATTTATCATGGACACTGTGGTCAGGTATAGGTCATTTATCATGGACACTGTGGTCAGGTATAGGTCATTTATCATGGACACTGTGGTCAGGTACAGGTCATTTATCATGGACACTGTGGTCAGGTATAGGTCATTTATCATGGACACTGTGGTCAGGTACAGGTCATTTATCATGGACACTGTGGTCAGGTACAGGTCATTTATCATGGACACTGTGGTCAGGTACAGGTCATTTATCATGGACACTGTGGTCAGGTACAGGTCATTTATCATGGACACTGTGGTCAGGTACAGGTCATTTATCATGGACACTGTGGTCAGGTACAGGTCATTTATCATGGACACTGTGGTCATGTATAGGTAATTTATCATGGACACTGTGGTCAGGTACAGGTCATTTATCATGGACACTGTGGTCAGGTACAGGTCATTTATTATGGACACTGTGGTCAGGTGCAGGTCATTTATCATGGACACTGTGGTCAGGTACAGGTCATTTATCATGGACACTGTGGTCAGGTATAGGTCATGCATGCTGTGGTCTCAGGGGTGCCCTATTTATACAAGTGTATGTGGTGGTCACCAACAACCTGCCCAGGGACTGCGGTTGAAACCGGCACTTTTACTGAAACGTTGATTAATGTGTACTGTCCCTGTAAGAATAACAATAAACTCAAACTCAAAGGTCCCTCTAAACTACACGCACGGCCGTGCACCTCCTCCAGGACTGGCGCACAGACCGAAGAAGGACAGGCAGTGCAGAGATGTTGCCAATATATCCTACAAACACTGGCTTCGAGGGGATTATCATTTACATAGAAATCTACTCCGGTTTACCAACATATTCAAATAATGATTGACATATTTTCATTAATACAATTTTTTTTTTAAATTAATATATTCATACTATTTCATCCTTCCACAAGATATAGTCCCGACACAAATCTAGGTTTGGTAGAGACGCGACCCAGTCGTTCAGTCATTTTGTTCTAAATGTTGCCATACTGGCTGGCAACCTTCTTGTCCCTTGCTTGCCAGTTAGCCAACTACGGCCAATTTACAGTCACGTCAAAAAGTGCAGCCAGAATAACAGCAAATGCATTTGCATTTGTTTAAGCTGTTTTCTAGTGGCATCTATTTGGATACATCCATAACAATGAGGCGCGATTTCGCCTGGCATGGTTAATGTGCTCACTCGTCAGGACACTGTTGTTCAGAGGAGCTAGCTGACAACACAGCTCGCAAAATCACTTCAAACTGAAGTTGGAAAGACTGAAAAATAGTTGCATTTCGTCTGATCTTTTTTTCAATTGACATTTGTTTGTATACATCCATCAAAATGATGCCAGCTGATTCATGATTTCAACTGGCTGAGAATCGCTGCCTGTCTGTCTGGTCACCGACTCCGGACACGTTCATTCAATTTTGAAACAATGTTGCAAAGGTCGGAGAGACAGACAGCAATGTTTTATACAAATCTCCGCTGTTGAAAACAGAGTAGAAATGTGAGATAATGTCTAGATGCTTTTTTATAGTGGAGATCACATTTATGTTGACTTGCCTAGTTAAACAAAAGGTTAAATAAAAAATAAATAATTATAACTTCCCTGGCTGGGCTGATGTGATAAGCATGTGTTCTCAACTACCAACAACGTTTAATGAATAGTAATACATTGATGAGCTTCATAGACTTTGTTTTTTTTTTAACAATGCCACAATATCTAACACAATGTAGAAGATGGGGGGAAAGAATGTGTGTGAATGTGTGTGTGTGTGCGTGTCTTACTGGGTGACTGTGAGAAAGCTGTCTCTATGTCAGCTGGTGAAACTGAGTGGTTAAAGGACAACGTGTCAAGGTCAGATGAAGCTGTGTTTCAGTCATCTGTCGTTTTCCACTCACGCTCTAGACCTGACCGAACACCCGTAGGTCAACGCTTGCTGCTTCGCATGGTTGTTGTGTCTGACCACCAGCTAACTGACATACAAAGCAGTAGGCCAATGGCAGCAGGACTAGCCTGTTGGTTGTTCAAGTATTTGTTACCATATTGTTTTCCATTAAAGGGGCCGATTCCGGTTCCGAGTTTAAGAGTGTGCACAAAAGGAACGTAATTCACTTTTAATGCATTTCATCTCTACGCGTATTCTGAGGTTGAACTTAAGCCTGAGAATAGCATGCTATTCACCCGCTACTCGTTGGGAGTGGAGATCTAAGAAATTAAGGTGTGTCTACAGACACGCTGTATTCTGACCTTGACTTAATTCAACCATAATTCCACCACCTTTACGTGCGATGAAAGGATGAATAAGGTCTAGCGATCTGTCGGTTCCAAGTGGAACAACATCTACGCTGTTTTTTGCTATAGAAATAACACCACTGTAATTTACAAATTGATGAGTGCTATTGATAAGAGCTATTGATAAGAGCTAGGTAACTGAGTAAGCCGATTGGATCAGGGGATTTGTAAATATAAATAACTAATTGTTTCATATCTATTTTACCTTACGATCACTGGAGACAAACGTAACACCAGTCATAGGACGACTGGACCGTTATCATACAGTTCCATGATTAGTGATTATCAGGGTAGATTTACAGGACTACTGTTCAACCCCTATTCCAGTTCCATGATTAGTGATTGTCAGGGTAGATTTACAGGACTACTGGTCAACCCCTATTCCAGTTCCATGATTAGTGATTATCAGGGTAGATTTACAGGACTACTGGTCAACCCCTATTCCAGTTCCATGATTAGTGATTATCAGGGTAGATTTACAGGATTACTGTTCAACCCCTATTCCAGTTCCATGATGAGTGATTATCAGGGTAGATTTACAGGACTACTGGTCAACCCCTATTACAGTTCCATGATTAGTGATTATCAGGGTAGATTTACAGGACTACTGGTCAACCCCTATTCCAGTTCCATGATTAGTGATTATCAGGGTAGATTTACAGGATTACTGTTCAACCCCTATTCCAGTTCCATGATGAGTGATTATCAGGGTAGATTTACAGGACTACTGGTCAACCCCTATTACAGTTCCATGATTAGTGATTATCAGGGTAGATTTACAGGACTACTGTTCAACCCCTATTACAGTTCCATGATTAGTGATTATCAGGGTAGATTTACAGGACTACTGGTCAACCCCTATTCCAGTTCCATGATGAGTGATTATCAGGGTAGATTTACAGGACTACTGGTCAACCCCTATTCCAGTTCCATGATTAGTGATTATCAGGGTAGATTTACAGGATTACTGTTCAACCCCTATTCCAGTTCCATGATGAGTGATTATCAGGGTAGATTTACAGGACTACTGGTCAACCCCTATTCCAGTTCCATGATTAGTGATTATCAGGGTAGATTTACAGGACTACTGGTCAACCCCTATTCCATTTCCATGATTAGTGATTATCAGGGTAGATTTACAGGACTACTGTTCAACCCCTATTCCAGTTCCATGATGAGTGATTATCAGGGTAGATTTACAGGACTACTGGTCAACCCCTATTACAGTTCCATGATTAGTGAGGATCAGGGTAGATTTACAGGACTACTGGTCAACCCCTATTACAGTTCCATGATTAGTGATTATCAGGGTAGATTTACAGGACTACTGGTCAACCCCTATTACAGGTCCATGATTAGTGAGGATCAGGGTAGATTTACAGGACTACTGGTCAACCCCTATTGTACACTTTTCTCACCTTCCAATATTTATTGTATTGAACAATTTAATATGTCAACTTTCAGGATCAATCAAACCACTATTACCACTAAACCTGTTTTTATTATTATTCATAAATACAGTCCTAACCCTAAAAAAATATATATACAAGATCAGAGTATTTTTTAAATATTGTTTTTTATTTAACCTTAATTTAACTACTAATTGGTGCTGAACAGGAGATGAATATGTATGTATTTACATGGCTTTCTGTCATTGATACCTAATATTCTGAACCGTTCTCTCCAGTCTGTCTAGAAAACTCAAATTGAAGGTACACAAAATGTAAAGGGATGGCTTTAGATAAATCTATTGAAAACCCGATTGAATGAAAACTCCAACAGAAAATCTGTTGCCCAGCAAGTGGGAGGGTTTTTAATGGTTGAATTAAATGTATTCAGCGGGCACAAGCTAACCACACCTCCATACAGTAAGTCTGAAAACCAACTACTGAGAAGTACAAAGGAAAGGTGTGCATTTTCTGAGTCTGACATTTTCCTTTCACTTTGCACGCCCTACAATCCGGTTTTAATCCCACATGACACTGGAAACCAATCACAGCCTTGTCAACTATAGCCCTGTCCAATCACAGCCTTGTCAACTAACCCCTGTCCCTCCCCATTTCTCTGTCAATCAGACTTTGATCCGGTAATATATCTTCATGGTCCCGTATAGGGTTACTTTCACAAAGATAAAGACATAGTACCTTCTATTAGTTCAGCAGATAGGCTGATTCATTACGTCAGACCATTGAACACCATGTTGTTCCTAACGCAACACTGGCATTCATAACGGTGAATTAGACATGGTATAAAACCTCTACCTTTAAATGAAGACAAAACGGATATTCTACATATACTTGACTATTCTGGATATATTTTGACTGAAAATAGTCGTTGGTGTCCTGTAAGCAAAATATTTGCTCGAGAAAATGTAGCCTGACGTTTGTGAGGAAAATAAAGATTTGAGGAAAAAATAATATCTGTTTACATGTCCAGCTTGTTCAGCTAATGTTGAGATAAGAATGTTATTATAATTATAATTCATATTAAGGTGAAACTTTAAGATTCTCGATTCATATTTTTGTGGTTTGTACTCTTGTAGTCATAAAAAAATATAATGCAAGGTAGGCTATATTATAATTAATAATATGAAAAATATATATAAATATAGCATATATAGCATTTCTATAGAAAATAGTAGTTTACATTTCTGCAAACTACTCTCCGTATAATGATGTTATATTCATATTAAATTCGATACAAAGATTCAAGCATTTTAATGCCAACCACACTTATGCTTGGTGAACAATAGGCCTAATTCCGTCACTTTGATTTTATGGATGGGTGTCTGAAACTGCAAACTTTGTCTTATGCAGTGGCGAAAAGTACTTAAGAAAAAATAAGTTAATCATTTCTAATTAAGTAGATTTTTGGGGTTATCTGTATTTTACTGTTTATATTTGTAACAATTTTTTTAAACTTTTATATATATTTTTTAAATTTTTACTTTTACTCCACTACATTCCTAAAGAGAATTATGTATTTTTTACTCCATACATTTTCCCGGACACCTAAAAGTTCTCGTTACATTTTGAATGCTTAGCAGGACAGAAAAATTGTCTAATTCACGCACTTAAAGAGAAAATCCCTGGTCATCCCTAATGCCTCTGATCTGGCAGACTCACTGAGAACATTCCTGGTCATCCCTACTGCATCTGATCTGACAGACTCACTGAGAACATCCCTGGTCATCCCTACTGCCTCTGATCTGGCAGACTCACTGAGAACATCCCTGGTCATCCCTACTGCCTCTGATCTGGCAGACTCACTGAGAACATCCCTGGTCATCCCTACTGCCTCTGATCTGGCAGACTCACTAAACACTTTGTAAATGTCTGAGTGTTGGAGTCCGTCAATAACGAAAACAAGACAAGTGTGCCGTCTGGTTTGCTTAATATAAGGACTTTGAAATCATTTATACATTTAATTTGACTTTGGATACTTAAGTATATTTTAGCATTTACATGTACTTTTGGTACTTAAGTATATTTAAAACCAAATACTTGTTTACTTTTACTCAAGTAGAAGTTTAATGGCTAACTTTCACTTTTATTTGAGTCATTTTCTAGTAAGGTATCTTCGCTTTTACTCCAGTATGAAAATGGTGTACTTTTTCCACCACTGGTCATATGCATCCAACAAAGTCAAAAAATTGAATCAACAAAATATTTAACGTTAATTATTATTTTTGGTATTAAGATTATTTATATCACTGGATATTAGGCTACTTCTTCCTCTTGACGACAACGTTTGTAGTCATGTCAATCAAAATCCATTTATTTTTATTTTTTGTATTTTATTTATGGAAAGGCCTAGAATCGATCAACAAAATATGCATTTCCAAAACGATAGGATACATTTGAGCTTCATCTTTCTCCATTTGGGTTATTTGTATTGTGTTAAGTGCAGTTTGATATTTTCTACTTTGGAAAGAAATCACTGTGATGTCACCGATGGAAGACTGTTTTTTTTAAAGACTTTAACTCCTATATAGGCCTAATAAAGACTTTTCCAGCTATCGAGTGTCTGCGGATTTTCGCTACACCCTTGTACTTGATGGATGAATTAAGGTCACTAATTCGTAAGGAACTCCCCTCGCCTGGTTGTCTAGGTCTTAATTGAAAGCAACAACAAAACCCCGCAGACACTCTGCCCTTCGTGGAATAAGTTTGACACCTGCTATAAAGTCCTGCCCATGCTGTGTTATACAGGCAGCCCAATTCTGATCTTTTGCCTGATCTGATTGGTCAAAAGACCAATTAGTGGAAGAAGATGAGCCAATCAGAGGCCGGTTTGGGGAGTCCGGGTTTGGGGAGGTTCAACGGAGTTGGGACGTCCCAAGGATCCCGTTTAGACATTTCCGAGGTTCAATTGCAGAGCGTTGTGAGAAAAGTTGCCAGTTTCAGGTGGAAACGTATCGCAAAGGAAGCAGAGGAGCGACTGGCACCGCACGGCCGGACAAATTATAACAAAAGAGGAAAAAAAGAATACTGTCAAGAAAGTGATAACGTAACGTTTTATTATTGTTTATTTAGAAAAACTGAAACATTAGACGAACAGCTGTTTCGTTTCGCCTAAAACAATTCTAATCCAGCAATCATAACCCAGAATAATAATTTGAGTTGGTGTAAATTCTCAGGAAAAGTACATAATGGCGAAATCTAAGAACTTTGGAATCGACGCGCTGTTGGCGCACCGGGTGGACCGAGACAGCTCCCCGGGACTGTGTTCTGAGGACAGCCCATTCTCGTGCCGCCGGTCGGAGACTTTATCCCCGCGGAGGACCACCAGTGGTATCCACATTCAGACCGGGATTATCCCCAAACCGGGTCTAATGAATTTCTCTCTCCAGGGACTGACCCAGCTGTCTCAGGGGGCCATCCCTGGAATGTATCCTAGCCACATGTACCCCGTCGCGGCTCTGGGTGGCCAGCACACAGCCTTCGCCTATCCCAGTTTCGCCCAGCCGTACCCAGAGCACCTAAAGGCATCAGTTATGGCTGGGTTTCCGCTAGAACACTGGATTAGAGCTGGAATGCTGCTGCCAAGACTCGGGGACTATAGTGGCAAGTAGCCTTCAGGCGTCCCATTTTGTATTTCTTTGAATGTAATTGATTGTATTTCTTTGAATATAATTGAAGTATCTCTCTCTACCGCTGTTTCATAACAGCTATAAAAGATATTGGGTGAAAATAAAGTAGTTGTAAATGAATTATTGAAACAGAATGTTGTCTCTTACTTATTAAACCGAATTACTGTATTATTGGTGCTGCATAATTTCGGTAGATTTCCATTGAATTATTTAGCTGTTATAATTTCGTTGAACAATATGTCGAATATACTACATTGTAGGAGGACTCATGAAATGGGATATTGTAAAATAAAATATTCCTTTCATGTCTTAGATCTTGCTCTTTTTTTTTTCCTGAATGATTTAAAATAATGGATTTGTAAATTATTCGTTTTTAAATGCAAATATTATCTCGATTTATGTATTTTTTAACAAAAAAAAAAATAAGCAGTCAAACACAAAAAATAAATAAAAGTTGTCATTGCATCTTTTCAGGTGATCTTGAGTGTCGTTGGACACGCAGCCTATTGACTCCTGCACCACAATCAAGTCTCTTTGTCTGTAATGATTTACCTTAGTCATAAATAACATTTTAATTAATAGGCGATATAGGCAAGTGTGAGATTGAACAATATACAATAAAGAAACACCTGATCCAATAAATTCACTTCATCAACAGAGTCCCGGTATTAAATTTTAATTAATTTATATGGCATTCTGTTGAGTTTTATAGCCCTGCTAAAGCCATATCACCCGGTCCTCAGGTCAACTGTAAACCAAAGTCCAATAAAACTTATAGCATCAGAAAGGACAGCTTTTAAAGGTGAAAATGTTTATATCTCAGCCCCATCCCTTACAGAAGAGCAAGAACCTGAAAAACACATGTACACATAAATGTGACATAAATAAAACATAGATTATTATCGTTATAATAATTTTATAATAATAATAATTATTATTATTAGTAGTAGGTGTGACGTGATAATAACCTCTCTCTCATGGTCTCCACTCCAGCCTCTTCTCAGGCTAGTCTGATGGGGAAGTGTCGTAGGCCCAGAACAGCCTTCACCAGCCAACAACTACTACAGCTGGAGAACCAGTTCAAACTCAACAAATACCTGTCCAGACCTAAACGCTTTGAGGTGGCCACCTCTCTCATGCTCACAGAGACACAGGTGAGCATGATGATTCCCTGAACTGATTTTTTCAATCCTTTGTGCAATTGTGTGAAAAGTTTATTATTTTATGTGTCAGGGACCATGCACAATAAAATATTGTTCTAGATTTAGCTACATAGCTCATATCCATCTGCAGTCCCATAGAAATAGCCGTCGGATAAATGTTGATTCATGTCCTAAACTTTAGGCCCACTAAAATGAGCTGCAGGTTGTTCGACCGACATGTTTATCGTGCAACTGTCTGTGTTCAGTTCTAACTGTTTGTGTTCCGGGTTCCGTTTAGGTGAAGATCTGGTTCCAGAACAGGCGTATGAAGTGGAAGCGGAGCCGCAAGGCCAAGGAGCAGGCAATCAAGGGCCAAGGTGACTCCGACTGCCCACACGGTGGGAAGCAGGGCGGCAAAACTGGGTCTAGAGACACCCGCAACTCTGGTACCCCGGACGATGAAGACGAGGAGGATCTGGAAGCAGGGGAAGAAGATGATGTGTCAAGTGCTGATACCGTAGGAGCTGGAGTGGGTTTAGTGTCTCGCCCCACACATTTCCTGAGGCACACTGCTACAGAGCTCAGCTATAGTTCTCATGGTTCCTACTCAGACAATGAACTAGAGGAGAGTGGGCCTGGGCTGGAGAGAAGGGTTGGGGTGGGGTTATGAGGACAGTGGGCCTGGACTGGAGAGAAGGGTTGGGTTGGGGTTATGAGGACAGTGGGCCTGTTCTCATAACCATTATATGGGGAATAGGGTGCCATTCAGGACGTAAACAACATTTTCTCCACACTCACCAGCAGGTATTATCATCAACCGTCATGACTAGTGATGAAGACTGAGAATGTTATCCAAAGTAGGCTACTACTAACTACTCACCTCAGCTATGACCCTAAGACATTCAGTAATGAGTTGTTATAACACCTCAGCTGTGGCCCTAAGACATTCAGTAATGAGTGGTTATAACACCTCAGCTGTGGCCCTAAGACATTCAGTAATGAGTTGTTATAACACCTCAGCTGTGACCCTAAGACATTCAGTAATGAGTAGTTATAACACCTCAGCTGTGGCCCTAAGACATTCAGTAATGAGTTGTTTTTGGACTACATTTACTGCAGTGGGATAAATCAGGGTCACAGTGTTTCTTGGTGGTCTTAAACAAATCTACTTTGAAACAAAAGTATACACCTCACACACATGGTTATGGGCTTAACAAAAGAGAAGACACCTGTACTATGTCAGATATAGAGATGAAATGTATTCAATTTTGAGTTTGCATCCCAATATTACACTTTATATACATCACATAAGTTGAAATATAACAAAACCGTTGGACATAGAAATACCGGATTTTCAGTGTATATAAAAAATTATAATTACATTCCACCCATGAGGCCACTAGAGGGCAATTTGGTCATTTGACTGCAATTAAAAAAATAATGATAATTTGAATGCAACTTAACGGGAGCCTTCCCTACCAGAGCCAACTCTGAACAAGATGTGAACTGTTACTTAACACTCTCACTAAGGTGTGAATGGCTGTATGCACTTCTCCATTACACATATGGCATTTAAAATCAACCCCCCTGAGCCTTGCATTATCTAGGTAAATTGCAAATTATATTCTGTCATGTTATGCGTATTGTTATTGATGTTATTTAAACACGTTTGATTATAAGTCATATATTTAATGTTACCACTAGTGCTCTTATGTTTGGTTTTTGCAATGTTGTCGATGTGAAGAGAGAGAAAAATAAATGAAAATAAAAGATTACTGATGGGATGCAATGCTGTAATTGCAAAACCTCAAACAGGAGTTGACTTCTAACCTTTCCTCCTATTTTACTTCAGTCAGAATGTATAGCATTTATTAACTTACTGTATGTATTTTACATCTTTATAGGAAGAAATTATACACATTACAATGTTCTGTTTATTATCTGAAATGACTGCTCAAGCTGCTCAAGTTCCTATTATAAGTAGACCTAAGATGAGAATTTCCTTATGTATTTTTTTGCAGTGACGTAAGGCAACAGGCTAATCTAAGAAGGGTCCCAGTGTTACACATTTAAATGCATGTCCACTCTCTTCATCACCATCAGCGCCAGTCCACCACTCTCATGTCTTGTTTAACCTCCAGATGACACAATTATTTTAACACACAAGAGGAATCTACACTGCATAGTAAACACTGTGCAGGAGAGAGGACAATTTATGACCATGGCTTTCAAATATGAATTACAGAGGCAGGTTTACTGATAAGTCACATAATTAAGTTAATGAACGGGAAGTTAAAAAAACCGAAATCTCCTTATGGTGATGTCAGCAAGCCCATTTAATTCGTGGAAAAGTAAATTATGATAATCATAATTTACTTTTCCACTAATTAAATGGGCTAAATGGAACTTTACTAGGTGCAGTGTAAGAGGGCAGTGATTAAATATGATTTAAAAAATACTAATTATAACGCTGTTGTATATCTCTACGACTCCACCACAAGGTCTCCATCACAGAAGTAGAATGAGATTGTATTTCTTGTCCCTTGTCTACTCCATCTACCGGCGCTCTAGGTCACCAGGCGGCTCGTTATCACGCTCACCTGTCCCCGTCGTTACGCGTCCCAGCTCCTCATCAGACTCACCTTCTTCATCACCTGTCCCTATATCTGTCGCTGCCTTTAGTTCCTTCCCCAGGGGTTATTGTTTCTGTTCTGTTGTCTCATGTCTGTACGCTGCTCGTGGTTTATTTATTAAATTATTCACTCCCTCTACTTGCTTCCTAGACACTCTCCAAATAACATGTTTATCTTGTGATTGAAGGCTTTTTTTTATTCTTCTTTCGTCACATATTGAGGAAATTAATTGTAAAACGTTCATGTCCCCTCATACATAAGGGAAATTCCCAGGCACATATTTTCCAATTGTAACTATAATCTGTGTCTGTATGAAGACTTGTCCCAGAAATAATGTATGATCCCCCAACAGAAAGGCTGTAAGAAAATGACTAACGCATGTCGCAAACGAATGACAAATGTCCCTCTAAGGGTGTCGTCGTTGCTATGGAGACAACTATTCTATCTCGCTACTGTGGAAACCGGAGTACCCTTACCACTGGGTAAATAGTGAATTCAATATTTTATTCCATCGTATTATATTTGAATGAGGTATGGCTATGTTATATTTAAGATTATACACAAAAAACCGAAATGCCTGTCAGTTCTCGTCCAGAATACAGTCAGTGGTGTAACTCTTACTTGCTGGCTGACGGTATCTACCTAGCTAGCTAATTAGCTATAGCACATCTAACCACCATAGAATCACTCTAGATTTTGATTTTGCTGCTATTCGTGGGAAAGTATACTAATAGTATTTTTTTTGTGCTTGAGTGTTTGCAAACAAAAAGGATACGTTTTACAACACGCCCTTTCAATTGGTTTTGGTGTTGTAATCTCAGCAGCATGACCTAGTAAAATACACCTTTGTGGTTTGACCGAACAGCAAGTTGCGGTCTATGGAAGGATTGCGTTAGTAACTGCTTATTCCACCTCATGCCTACTTGCCTAGTCATATATCACTTAAGTTAATAGGAACTGGAAGGCATGGGAATGAATGGCAGGGATCATAAATCCACACAGGCTGTTTTCTTTTCTTTTTTGTGAATGTTAAGGGGGAAATATATATATATTTTTTTTTGTGTGCGTGTACAGTGGTTTCAAATAGGCTGACATGGCGTCTGGCATCTGAATGGGTACGGGAATTTATGGTGAACACGTATACACTGAGAACACCTGCTCTTTCCATGACATTGATGAATCCAGGTGAAAGCTATGATCCCATGTTGATGGCAATTTCTTCAATCCACTTCAATCAGTGTAGATGAAGGGGAGGAGACATGTTAAAGAAGGATTTTTTTAAGCCTTGAGAGAATTGAGACATGGATTGTGTGTGTGAGCCATTCAGAGGGTGAACGGGCAAGACAAAATATTTAAGTGCCTTTGAACAGGGTATGGTAGTAGGTGCCAGGCGCACCGGTTTGAGTGTGTCAAGAACTGCAACGTTGCTGGGGGTTTTCATAAAGTTTCCCGTGTGTATCAAGAATGGTTCACCACCCAAAGGTCATCCAGCCAACTTGACACAACTGCGGGAAGCAATGAAGTCAACATGATACATTATAATACGCTTTCGACACCTTGTAGCCCATACCCTGACGAACTGAGGAAGTTCCGAGGGCAAAAAAAACGGGAGGGGGAGGGAGAGGGTCCGAATGTTAGAAATGTGTTCCGAATGTTTGCTATTCTCAGTGTACGTACGTTATAAACACGTTACACGATTTGAACATGACTGAAAGTAGCTGTCGCTAGATTCTCCGTGTCTGTTGACTCGCAGCGGTAAAGATGAAAAGGTAGGAAGGCATATTTATCAAGCTATTGTTGCAATTAGTTGCTTTTAATAACATATATACGTTTGGATGAATTGATAGCCAATGAGTCAGACTTACAGCTGGAAGCTCTGTCAATATACCTCCCTTATCGTACCTCATTTGCACTCACTGTATGTAGACTTATTTTTAAAATATATTATTTGTCTTTTTTTCCCCTTTGTTTTTCTACTGTATTATTGGCTGTATGTCTGTGTATTCCATGTGTAACTCTTTGTTGTTGTATGTATCAAACTGCTGTGCTTTATCTTGGTTCAGGTCGCAGTTGTAAATGAGAACTTGTTCTCAACTAGCCTACCTGGTTAAATGAAGGTGAAATAAAAAAAATACATCAAAAAGTTGGCTCTTACTGACAATGCTTTGAATAAAAGCTGGTTAAACAGCACCCACTGGTGGCAGCATGCACGAACCACACGTAGGGACGCTAGTTTGTGTCCTCGCCCATCATTACAGCCAGCAGTGTTTAGCAGGCTTGCTTGTCCTTAGTCAAGCAGGTCTCAGCGGCATAGTCTTGTTGGCCCCATTGTGAAGGCATCAACCCACGTCACTATTATTCTGCCGAGAGATTTAACCTCTTGCCAGCAGATCTCCGTTTTACTGAATGTCTGCAGTTATCCTCAGTCCATCTGTATCCTTTTTACGGGTGTGTGAACAGTGTGAGTACCAGAACAGCGTACAGTTCCACAGTAAAGATGGGTTGTTCCAGATGTCTCTGGGGGGCGACCTCGCCATGCTCTGGACGTACCAGAGTCTGTCCTCCTGCCCCCCTGTGCTGTTCTCCACCAATCACAGACCGCCTTCATGTTCTGCAAAACACCAGGCAATCTACACTCTCTATTACATCAGCAGTGGTTGAGGATAGGTTGGTTAACAGTGGTTTAACTGTCACGCCCTGATCTGTTTCACCTGTCTTTGTGATTGTCTCCACCCCCCCCTCTTAAGTGTCGCCCATCTTCCCCATCATCCCCTGTGTATTTATACCTGTGTTCTCTGTTTGTCTGTTGCCAGTTCGTCTTGTTTGTCAAGTCAACCAGCGGTTTTGTCTCTCAAGCTCCTGCTTTTCCCAGTCTCTCTTTTTCTCGCCCTCCTGGCTTTGACCCTTGCCTGTCCTGACTCCGAGCCCTCCTGCCTGACCACTCTGCCTGACCCTGAGCTTGCCTGCCGACCTGTGCCTTTGCCCCACCTCTGGATTATTGACCTCTGTCTACCCTGACCCTGAGCCTGCCTGCCGTCCGGTACCTTTGCCCCACCTCTGGTTTACTGACCCCTGCCTACCTTGACCTGTCTATTGCCTGCCCCTGTTGGATCATTAATCCGTTGTTAATTCGACGTTGTCCTTACCTTCATACCTGATAGTACGAACTGGCCGTGACTGACCCAGCAGACCCGGACCAGCTACGCAACACCATCTCCTCCCAAGGAGCCTCCATTGGTAGCCACGAGGAATTGCTTCGTGGGCAACCCCACCGCCCCTCAGTAACTCAGCGGTTAGCAGCGCCGCCCCACCGGCCACTACACCTTCCCGGGAGGCCCGTTTCCTCCCCCGGAACGCTTTAATGGAGAACCGAGCACCTGTCGGGGCGTTTTTAGATCAGTGTGCCCTCGTTTACGAGCCCTCCTCCTCTCCCAGCAGATCACTCCAAGATAGCCTACCTCATCACGCTGATGTCTGGGAGGGCTCTCACCTGGGCAACCGTCGTATGGGAACAACAGCCGGCCATGTGCCTGAGTCTGGAGGAGTTTGTGGGAGAGGTGAGGAAGGTTTTTGATGCCCCGTTCTCCGGGAGAGAAGCTGCCCGGGAAGCTAATCCAGCTCCGCAGAATGGCTGACTATGCGGTGGATTTCCGCACGTTAGCAGCGGAGAGTGAGTGAAACCAGGAATTACTGTTCAACATGTTCCTGCACGGCGTCTCAGAGGAGGTTAAGGACGAGCTTGCTGCTCGGGAGTCAACGCCCAGACAGAGCCTGTCAACAGCCAGACAGAGCCTGTCAACGGCTAGACAGAGCCTGTCAATGGCCAGACAGAGCCTGTCAACGGCCAGACAGAGCCTGTCAACGGCTAGACAGAGCCTGTCAACGGCCAGACAGAGCCTGTCAATGGCCAGACAGAGCCTGTCAACGGCTAGACAGAGCCTGTCAACGGCCAGACAGAGCCTGTCAATGGCCAGACAGAGCCTGTCAACGGCTAGACAGAGCCTGTCAACGGCTAGACAGAGCCTGTCAATGGCCAGACAGAGCCTGTCAAAGGCCAGACTTTACATTTACTATGAGGTTAAAGTGCAGACTGTCAGCTTTCATTTGAGGGTATTGTCATCCATGTCGGGTGAACCATTTAGAAATTACAGCACTATTTTTTATGTGGATGCTACCATTATTACGGATAATCCTGAATGAATCGTGAATAATGATGAGTGAGAAAGTTACAGATGCACAGATATCATACCCCCAAACAATGCTAACCTTCCCTGTTATTGGTAATGGTGAGAGGTTAGCATATCTTGGGGGGTATTTAAAAAAAATATATATTATTTATTTGCACCAAGTTGCCATAGAAAACATTACAGATAAAAACATTTCCTTTTTATAAACTGTGTTTTATTTAACCTTTATTTATCTAGGCAAGTCAGTTAAGAACAAATTCTTATTTTCAATGACGGCCTAGGAACAGAGGGTTAACGACAGATTTTTACCTTGTCAGCTCGGGGATTCTATCTTGCAACCTTTGGGTTACTAGTCCAACACTCTAACCACTAGGCTACCTGCCGCCCCGGTGTGCAGGTGTGGTTGGAAGCCCAAGGGCTGATAAGAAAACCACATCACAAAAAACAATATACAACACATAAGTACAAAAAAAATAAAACATACGGGTTGTTAAAACAGATAACAAAACCTACTAATTATAAATGTATAAATTAATTCATTAAGGAATCAATAATCAGTAAACAAATTATGCTAATGTTAATATTTGTGCATCTATAACTTTCTCACTTTTATCAATATTCACAACAAAAAAAATGTGTTACTGTCCCAATACTTTTGGAGTTGACTGTACATCTAGTGCAATATGTGTTGCGTATGATCCCTGACCAAATATACTGTAACTGCCAGCAAACAGCTATCCAGTCATACATCCAGCTGGTAAGCCAGATATCAAGTCATCCAGCCAGCCATCTGTCATCCATCCAGCCAGCCATCAAGTCATCCAGCCAGCCAGCCACCAAGTCATCCATCCAGCCAGCCATCTGCCAGCCAGCCGACAAGTCATCCATCCGTCATCCAGCCAGCCAGCCAGCCATCTGTCATCCATCCAGCCAGCCATCAAGTCATCCAGCCAGCCAGCCATCTGTCATCCATCCAGCCAGCCATCAAGTCATCCATCCAGCCAGCCGTCATCCATCCAGCCAGCCATCAAGTCATCTAGCCAGCCAGCCATCTGTCATCCAGCAAATGCCCCAGCAAACAGCAAGCAAGACAGCCACTACCCCTACCCCAGCAGACAGCCATTCAATCAGCCAGCCAGCCATTTCCAGTCTCCTGTCTACTGAGGTGCTGGAGAGCAACCTCCTATTTCCTGTCTACTGAGGTGCTGCAGAGCAACCTCCTATTTCCTGTCTCCTGTGTACTGAGGTGCTAGAGAGCAGCCTCCTACAGTGAGGGGAAAAAGTATTTGATTCCCTGCTGATTTTGTACGTTTGCCCACTGACAAAGAAATGATCAGTCTATAATTTTAATGGTAGGTTTATTTGAACAGTGAGAGACAGAATAACAACAAAAAAATCCAGAAAAACGCATGTGAAAAATGTTATAAATTGATTTGCATTTTAATGAGGGAAATAAGTATTTGACCCCTCTGCATACATGACTTAGTACTTGGTGGCAAAACCCTTGTTGGCAATCACAGAGGTCAGACATTTCTTGTAGTTGGCCACCAGGTTTGCACACATCTCAGGAGGGATTTTGTCCCACTCCTCTTTGCAGATCTTCTCCAAGTCATTAAGGTTTCGAGGCTGACATTTGGCAAGGAGGTTCTCACCCAAGATTTGACGGTACATGGCCCCATCCATCGTCCCTTTGATGCGGTGAAGTTGTCCTGTCCCCTTAGCAGAAAAACACCCCCAAAGCATAATGTTTCCACCTCCTTGTTTGATGGTGGGGATGGTGTTCTTGAGGTCATAGGCAGCTGACCACAACACTTTCACCCAGTTGTCCTCTGAATCATTCAGATGTTCATTGGCAAACTTCAGACGGGCATGTATATGTGCTTTCTTGAGCAGGGGGACCTTGCGGGCGCTGCAGGATTTCAGTCCTTCACGGCGTAGTGTGTTACCAATTGTTTTCTTGGTGACTATGGTCCCAGCTGCCATGAGATCATTGACAAGATGATCCCGTGTAGTTCTGGGCTGATTCCTCACCGTTCTCATGATCATTGCAACTCCACGAGGTGAGATCTTGCATGGAGCCCCAGGCCGAGGGAGATTGACAGTTCTTTTGTGTTTCTTTCATTTGCAAATAATCGCACCAACTGTTGTCACTTTTTCACCAAGCTGCTTGGCGACGGTCTTGTAGCCCATTCCAGCCTTGTGTAGGTCTACAATCTTGTCCCTGACATCCTTGGAGAGCTCTTTGGTCTTGGCCATGGTGTAGAGTTTGGAATCTGATTGATTGATTGCTTCTGTGGACAGGTGTCTTTTATACAGGTAACAAGCTGAGATTAGGAGCACTCCCTTTAAGAGTGTGCCCCTAATCTCAGCTCGTTACCTGTATAAAAGACACCTGGGAGCCAGAAATCTTTCTGATTGAGAGGGTGTCAAATACTTATTTCCCTCATTAAAATGCAAATCAATTTATAAAATTTTTCACATGCGTTTTTCTGGATATTTTTGTTGTTATTCTCTCTCTCACTGTTCAAATAAACCTACCATTAAAATTATAGACGGATCATTTCTTTGTCAGTGGGCAAACGTACAAAATCAGCAGGGGATCAAATATTTTTTTCCTCACTGTATTTCCTGTCTCCTGTCTACTGAGGTGCTGGAGAGCAGCCTCCTATTTCCTGTCTCCTGTCTACTGAGGTGCTGGAGAGCCGCCTCCTATTTCCTGTCTCCTGTCTACTGAGGTGCTGGAGAGCCGCCTCCTATTTCCTGTCTCCTGTTTACTGAGGTGCTGGAGAGCCGCCTCCTATTTCCTGTCTCCTGTGTACTGAGGTGCTGGAGCGCCGCCTCCTATTGGTTCCACTGCACTAGACAAACTCAAATCGGGCACAGCTGAAGTTTTTGAGAGAAAACAAATTGTATCTGTTGATTGAGTACTAAGCAAGGTCCCATTGTGAAATCCTTTCCATTGTGCACACGTCCTTTAATCATACTCAATAATGAATAGGATTTCCATTAACGTGAAGGTTTTGTGACCCTGACGTGAAGGTTTTGTGACCCTGGAGTGAAGGTTTTGTGACCCTGGAGTGAAGGTTTTGTGACCCTGGCGTGAAGGTTTTGTGACCCTGACGTGAAGGTTTTGTGACCCAGGCGTGAAGGTCTTGTGACCCTGACGTGAAGGTCTTGTGACCCTGACGTGAAGGTTTCGTGATCCTTAGGTCTTGCTGGCCTACTGCCTAGGTTGTCTACTAGTGGATAAGGACAAATGGCGCCATCTACTGGTCAGATAATGCCGGTACATGATATGCTTCTACATCTGCATTGCTTGCTGTTTGGGGTTTTGGGATGGGTTTCTGTATAAGCACTTTGTGACATCGGCTGATGTAAAAAGAGCTTTATCAAAACATTTGATGGATATACCAGCAGCTGTGACGCAAACGTCTGTTCAGGTGACATTGATAGACATCGAGAGAATCAATTTAGCTAATCAATTAAATGTTTATTTCTTGTTAAAGAAATGCTGTATCAGAAGTATCCTTTCAGACTGATACAACGGTTAAATATTACAGACAATTTTACAATGTTTGTTTGTTGTTGTTGCCATAACAATACTGAAACTACGAAACACATTAGACGTTCTAATATAAAAGGTGAAAAGAAGGTCAGTTGGAGCCAGTTAAAGTGTCTAAATAAAGGAATATCTGTGACCTTCACATCTTCACATTCCTTCTAGTGCCGGCAGGAGGAGCCCAAAACATTCTATCTGTTTCTTTCTCTCATTCACACCTCTCTCTTTGGGTATTTCTCCTTCGCCAGTCTGATGAAATCCTCTGCACTGTCCAGAGACACCAAGCGATCCTTGGTAGAGGATGAGAGGAAGAGATAAGAGCAGGAGGAGAAGAGAGGAGGGAGGAGAGGTGACGAAGAGAGGAGAGGAGGAGAAGAGAGGAGAGGGGGAGAAGAGAGGAAAGAATTAGAAGAGAGGAGGGAGGAGAGGTGGAGAAGAAGAAGAGAGGAGGGAGGAGAGGTGAAGATGAGAGGAGAGGAGGAGAAGATAGGAGAGGGGGAGAAGAGAGGAGGGAGGAGAGGAGGAATAGAGGAGAGGTGGAGAAGAGAGGAGGGAGAAGAGGTGAAGAAGAGAGGAGATGAGAGGGGGGAGAAGAGAGGAATAGAGGAGAGGTGGAGAAGAGAGGAATAGAGGAGAAGAGAGGAAAGAAGGAGAAGAGACGAGGAGAAGATAGGAGAGAAGAGAGAAAACAAGAAGTAGATATTAGTAGCTTGAACATTTCTCCCCTTCATTATTGCCCATTAAGTGATTACTACCCCCCTCCTGGTAAATAGGTGTCTTTGTGTGTATGTCTGTGTGTGTGTGTGTGCACGCATGTGTGTAGCAGTAGGGCAGCAGTACCATAACAAAGAGGTATCTGTCTGTGCTAGCCACTCCTCGTGGGAACAAACTAGAGTGGTCCAGAGTGGTCTGTAACAGCTGTCTGGCTCTGTTCAGGTTATCAGATTCACTCAGAGTTGTCCTGTACTGCTGTCTGTTCACCGTCAGGAGAGAGTCAACCTCACGCTGGTAGCCTATAGGGGGTCACAAGCACCAGTACAAACAATCGGCCTGGGGACGCGACATAGAATCAACAATTGGAATGTTCAACTCAATAGTCCATTAAACTAAAATATTGGGTTCAGGGTTGGAAATGCATGTGAACTGGGAAAGGACACAGTACACAACACAAGCATGGGCAAACTCTTAAGAAGGTTAATACACATCCATGTGAAATGGAGACAGTGCTGTCTTGATTTTGCACAGTGTACTGTTGTGTTTTTGTTCTGTGTTCTGTTGTTGTGTTTTTGTTCTGTGTTCTGTTGTTGTGTTTTTGTTCTGTGTTCTGTTGTTGTGTTTTTGTTCTGTGTTCTGTTGTTGTGTTTTTGTTCTGTGTTCTGTTGTTGTGTTTTGGTTCTGTGTTCTGTTGTTGTGTTTTGGTTCTGTGTTCCGTTGTTGTGTTTTGGTTCTGTGTTCCGTTGTTGTGTTTTGGTTCTGTGTTCTGTTGTTGTGTTTTGGTTCTGTGTTCTGTTGTTGTGTTTTGGTTCTGTGTTCTGTTGTTGTGTTTTGGTTCTGTGTTCCGTTGTTGTGTTTTGGTTCTGTGTTCCGTTGTTGTGTTTTGGTTCTGTGTTCCGTTGTTGTGTTTTGGTTCTGTGTTCTGTTGTTGTGTTTTGGTTCTGTGTTCTGTTGTTGTGTTTTTGTTGAGACTGCTGAAATGAAGGAATAGTACAAGTGCAGTGCATTCACACCCTTCAATTTTCCACATCTTTGTTGATTCAAATGGATTTAATTGTTATTTTTTTGTAAAAAAAAAACGACACAAAATACTCTGTAATGTCAAAGCGGAAGAAATGTATAACATTTGAAAAAAAAATATATATATACAGTTGAAGTCGGAAGTTACACCTTAGCCAAATACATTTAAACTCAGTTTTTCACAATTCCTTACAGTTAGTCTTAGTAAAAATTCCCTGTCTTAGGTCAGTTAGGATCACCACTTTATTTTAAGAATGTGAAATGTCAGAATAATAGTAGAGAGAATGATTTATTTCAGCTTTTATTTCTTTCATCACATTCCCAGTGGGTCAGAAGTTTACATACACTCAATTAGTATTTGGTAGCATTGCCTTTAAATTGTTTAACTTGGGTCAAACATTTTGGGTAGCCTTCCACAAGCTTCCCACAATAAATTGGATGAATTTAGGTCCATTCCTCCTGACAGAGC
Source organism: Brachymystax lenok tsinlingensis (assembly GCA_030435695.1). Classification (NCBI taxonomy): domain Eukaryota; kingdom Metazoa; phylum Chordata; class Actinopteri; order Salmoniformes; family Salmonidae; genus Brachymystax; species Brachymystax lenok. Next base: position 2,930,224 of record CM059781.1, on the reverse strand, counting down.
TGCTGTAACTGAGTCAGGTTTGTAGGCTTCCTTACTCGCACACATTCACTGTTTTCTTGGTAAGCAAGTCCAGTGTAGATTTGGCCTTGTATTTCAGGTTATTGTTCTACTGAAAGGTACATTAATCTCCCAGTGTCTGGTGGAAAGCAGACTGAACCATGTTTTCCTCTAGGATTTTGCCTGTTCTTAGCCCCATTCTGTTTATTCTTTATCCTAACGATTACAAGCATAGCCATAACATGATGCAGCCACCACTATGCTTGAAAATATGGAGTGGTACTCAGTAATGTGTTGTATTGGACTTGCCCCAAACATAACACCTTGTATTCAGGACCTAAAGTTAATTTCTTTGCCACATATTTAGTTCTTTGTTGCAAACAGGATGCATGTTTTGGAGTATTTTTATTCCGTACAGGCTTCCTTCTTTTTACCCTGTCAATTAGGTTAGTATTGTGGAGTAACTACAATGTTGTTGATCCATCCTCAGTTTTCTCCTATCACAGCCATTAAACTCTATAACGGTTTTAAAGTCACCATTGGCCTCATGGTGAAAACTGAGCAGGTTTCCTTCCTCTCCGGCAACTGAGTTAGGAAGGATGCCTGTAACTTAGTAGTGACTGGGTGTATTGATACACCATCTAAAGTGTAATTAATAACTTCACCATGCTCAAAGGGATATTCAGTCTGCTTTTTTATGTATTTACCCATCTACCAATAGGTGGCCTTCTTTGCAAGGAATTGGAGAACCTCCCTGGTCTTTGTGGTTGAATCTGTGTTTGAAATGCACTGTTCGACTGAGGGGCCTTACAGATAATTGTATGTGTGTAGTACAGAGATGGGGTAGTCATTCAAAAATCATGTTAAACACTATTATTGAGTCCATGCAACTTATTATGTGACTTGTTAGGCACATTTTTACTCCTGAACTTATTTAGGCTTGCCATAACAAAGGGGTTGAATACTTACTGACTCAAGACATTTCAGTTTACATTTTTTATTTAATTTGTAAAAAACATTCTAGAAACATAATTCCACTTTGACATGATGGGGTATTGTGTGTAGGCCAGTGACCAACAATCTCAATTGAATCCATTTTAAATTCAGGAACCTCTACAGAATTGGTGGGTCCCCCGCGGGACGTTTGAGCTAATGTAGGCTAATGCGATAAGTAACAAGAACATTTCCCAGGACATAAACATATCTGATATTGGCAGAAAGCTTAAATTCTTGTTAATCTATCTGCACTGTCCAATTTACAGTAGCTATTACAGTGAAAGAATACCATGCTATTGTTTGAGGAGAGTGCCCAGTTATAAACTTGAAAAGTTATTCATAAACCAATTAGGCACATTTGGGCAGTCTTGATACAACATTTTTAACAGAAATGCAATGGTTCATTGGATCAGTCTAAAACTTTGCACATACACTGCTGCCATCCAGTGGCCAGAATCTAAATTGTGCCTGGTCTGGAATAATACATTATGGTCTTTCTCTTGCATTTCAAAGATGGTATGAACAATACAAAAAACAACGCGTTTTTTTCTTTGTATTATCTTTTGCCAGATTTAATGTGTTAAATTTTCCTACATTAATTTCACATTTCCATAAACTTCAAAGTGTTTCCTTTCAAATGGTATCAAAAATATGCATCTGCTTGCTTCAGATCCTGAGCTACAGGCAGTTAGATTTGGGTATGTCATTTAAGGCGAAAATAATAAAAGGGTCCGATCCTTAAGAGATTTTAACACAAAAAAATGTGGAAAAAGTCAAGATGTGTGAATACTTTCTGAAGGCCATGTACATAGAGAGCAGCAGAAAGGAAAAGGTTAAGGAATAAAAGTTTTAGATATGAAGAGAGGAGACTTTCTCTACAAACTGTATCTGACCTAGCTGTGTTAGAATCTGAAGAGAGGAGATTATCTCTACAAACGGTATCTGACCTAGCTGTGTTAGAATCTGAAGAGAGGAGATTATCTCTACAAACGGTATCTGACCTAGCTGTGTTAGAATCTTCTTCCATCGGCTGCTGATCTCTCGTTTGGTGTACCTCAGACTATGGATGTCATAGTTGAGCTTCTCCCACTCCTGATAAACACACACACATAAACACATAAAACACACACACATAAACACATAAAACACACACACACACATAAACACATAAAACACACACACACATAAACACACACACACAAACACACACACACACATAAACACATAAACACACACACAAACACATAAACACACACACACAAACACATAAACACACACACATAAACACATAAAACACACAAACACATAAAACAAACAGCCCAGATAGCACACATGCATCTCTCCGACGTCGAGAGGGCAGCTATGAGTGTGGGAGGATAAAATGCAGACGCGCTGCACCGTCACATGGCCACTCAGCATCGCCGTCTTCACCCGCTCAGCATCACGACCATAGATCGCGTAGACTTCGAAATCGTGTGTCACAATGCTGGAATAGCTGCCTTCTCTCGATGCATTCCTCACCCGTTGCATTCCCTCACCCGTTGCATTCCTCACCCGTTGCATTCCCTCACCCGTTACATTCCCTCACCCGTTACATTCCTCACCCGTTGCATTCCCTCACCCGTTACATCACCTCACCCGTTGCATTCCCTCACCCGTTGCATTCCCTCACCCGTTACATTCCCTCACCCGTTGCGTTCCTCACCCGTTGCATTCCCTCACCCGTTACATTCCCTCACCCGTTGCATTCCTCACCCGTTGCATTCCCTCACCCGTTACATTCCTCACCCGTTACATTCCTCACCCGATGCATTCCTCACCCGTTGCATTCCCTCACCCGTTACATTCCTCACCCGTTACATTCCTCACCCGATGCATTCCTCACCCGTTGCATTCCTCACCGTTACATTCCTCACCCGTTACATTCCTCACCGTTGCATTCCTCACCCGTTGCATTCCCTCACCCGTTGCATTCCTCACCCATTCCCTCACCCGTTGCATTCCCTCACCCGTTGCATTCCCTCACCCGTTGCATTCCCTCACCCGTTGCATTCCCTCACCCGTTACATTCCCTCACCCGTTGCATTCCTCACCCGTTGCATTCCCTCACCCGTTACATTCCCTCACCCGTTACATTCCTCACCCGTTGCATTCCCTCACCCGTTACATTCCCTCACCCGTTGCATTCCCTCACCCGTTACATTCCTCACCCGTTACATTCCTCACCCGATGCATTCCTCACCCGTTGCATTCCCTCACCCTTTGCAATCCTCACCCACGGAGGGCACATTTCACATCTTTTAGGCATAGCCTACCCAGGGACAGTCAAACATTTTCAGGTCATGGTTGTGCAATCATTTTTATCAGAGATATGTATAAGACTTATAGGCATTTTCTGAATACAGTACTTGTCCCAGGCATTATTTTCACCACATGGACAATTTTAACGATCTAAAAACATTTAAAACCACAAAACTGATGGGCCATAAACATAAATGTTTTATTACTGCCAGTATAATTTAGCTTATAAGCATTCTTATATTTTCCATTCAAATTCGATGTTTACACTCATTTGGTGAGGGTAATTAAAATCGTGTAGTGAAACAGTATTTGCTGTTGGTAACCGAGTCATCTGTAGATAAGCTAGGTAGCATACAGCTTTGACATGCATCGTCCAAACAGCGGCTGAACGGTCGAATGCGATCTAATGTCGACGTCTTGGCGCCAATGCCAATGTGCAAATGCTCTCTGCACTACGTGTGTGATGTGTGCATCGGGTTGACGTGGACGAGGTGTCGGTGTGCTATCTGGGGCAGAGGTAGAAGTTGTTGTTAATACTGCTGGACGATATATCTCAGTCCCATGGCATCGCTAACACAATGAGTCCCGGTCACTGCGCTGTTATTCTCAACGTAATGCCTGTTGTGTCCAGTGCAGCAACAACGCTGACCTGACACATGCTATTTAATATGTCGATTATCCTTTCACTTCAGGAATCTGTGTACTGAAAGTTTCTAGAGATCACATGTCACAGGAGATTGTTCATTGGCCTTATTCGTGTGGCTTTTACAGAGTAAGAAAAATACACAAATATATCAATATATCACACAAGAAAGGAAAGTTAAAAAACAACAGACGGGAATAATAATTTACAAAAATAGACAAACAGATGCATAAAGACGTCAAACAAACACACAGACAAAACAACAATAAAAAATAAATAAAAAGACCATTAGTCAGTATATAGATCATAGACACACGACAAGCCGACTCAGGGCCGGCCTGCTCATTAGGCAGACTCATTAAGCAGACTTTTCTGAGCTATACTAACCAAGTCTCCAACAACACATAAAACCTCATAATTCTACCCCAAAAACAATGACACTTCTCTCAACCAGTGGCATGTGGGCTTTTTTAGGTGAGCGCTGATGCCGCCCTGTGATAAGCAGTGCCCACTTAGTCAAAGGCAGGGACACAAATTATTGATGTTTTCCATTCCCAGGGTGCCTCTCCAGGGTACTGTCCATTCCCAGCGTGCCTCTCCAGGGTACTGTCCATTCCCAGCGTGCCTGTCCAGGGTACTGTCCATTCCCAGGGTGCCTGTCCAGGGTACTGTCCATTCCTAGCGTGCCTCTCCAGGGTACTGTCCATTCCCAGCGTGGAACTCTCCAGGGTACTGTCCATTCCCAGCGTGCCTCTCCAGGGTACTGTCCATTCCCAGCGTGCCTCTCCAGGGTCCTGTCCATTCCCAGTGTGCCTCTCCAGGGTATTGTCCATTCCCAGCGTGCCTCTCCAGGGTGCTGTTGGAGAGACGCATCGCTGCAGCGATCAAATAGCCTAACCTAAATGGCGCCCAATCAAATAGCCTAACCTAAATGGCGCCCAATCGAATAGCCTAACCTAAATGGCTCCCAATCAAATAGCCTAACCTGAATGGCGTCCAATCAAATAGCCTAACTTAAATGGCGTCCAATCAAATAAAAAATGCACTGACATGTCAACAAACAACAGATCCTAAAAAACAGGACAGGTCAAAGTAAAATGGACGATATGGAATGGACAATCAGGCTTCTCACAACTGCTGTCCAGGAGTTTCATCCAGTGGGCCACATTGTCATGATAATCAGTGGTTTCATATCCATAATGTATTTTTTTTTACAAGCTGGTCGTAGCGAAAAAGAAAAATATTTATGCATTTCCCGCTGTGTAAACACATTGCCAATAGTCTCAGGATAACTCCTGATAAAGTTGGGTAGCTGATATTCAGAGCTTAAATAGACAAATTGATTAGTCACAGGAAACAGGACTAGTAAAGCCAATGCAACGGCCTGTTTTACAAACGGTGGGCCTACCACATGGATGGGCATTCATAAAATTCCATTGCGGGCCGACATGGTAGGCTACACCCCAGTAAGCACGGACCGACGCCGACGTCTTCTGGACGTCTTTTTTTAGACCTGTCTAGATCGGTTGTCTTTTTTGGGGTGTTTTACAAACGGTGGGCCTACCACATAGATGGGCATTCCTAAAATTCAATTTCAGGCGACACGGTAGGCTATACCCCAGTAAGCACGGACCGACGCCTTTTTGGTCTCGATTTCCCCCGTCCACGGACGTTGGTTTTGGACCGGTCTGGCCAAATCTGAACCAATCATACACGTCTATGTTTGGTTCAGATTTGGTCCGGTCTGGGCCAGCCTTGATTTGACCCAAACATAGGCGGGAGTTGGCAAGACAGCAGAAACAGATCTGAGACGCAGCTAGAGCATTACTGAGACTAACTCAACTTGGTAAGATGGTCCCCTTCTAGGCCTTGGTAAAACAGACCCTTCTAGGGCTTGGTAAGACGGACCCCTTCTAGGCCTTGGTAAAATGGACCCCTTCTAGGCCTTGGTAAGACAGACCCCTTCTAGGCCTTGGTAAGATGGACCCCTTCTAGGCCTTGGTAAGATGGACCCCTTTTAGGCCTTGGTAAGACGGACACCTTCTAGGCCTTGGTAAGATGGACCCTTTCTAGGCCTTGGTAAAATGGACCCCTTCTAGGCCTTGGTAAGATTGACCCCTTCTAGGCCTTGGTAAAAAAGACCCTTCTAGGCCTTGGTAAGATGGACCCCTTCTAGGCCTTGGTAAGACAGACCCCTTCTAGGCCTTGGTAAGATGGACCCCTTCTAGGCCTTGGTAAAATGGACCCCTTCTAGGCCTTGGTAAGATGGACCCCTTCTAGGCCTTGGTAAGACGGGCCCCTTCTAGGCCTTGGTAAGACAGACCCCTTCTAGGCCTTGGTAAGATGGACCCCTTCTAAGCCTTGGTAAGATGGACCCCTTCTAGGCCTTGGTAAGACGGACCCCTTTTAGGCCTTGGTAAGACGGACACCTTCTAGGCCTTGGTAAGATGGACCCCTTCTAGGCCTTGGTAAAATGGACCCCTTCTAGGCCTTGGTAAGATTGAGCCCTTCTAGGCCTTGGTAAGACGGACCCCTTCTAGGCCTTGGTAAACTCCAATATTGTGCCCTACACGTAGCCTCCATGAGTGTCATAAATACCCTATATGAAAGAACTCTGTGTTCGACATCTCTGATTGAATGATTTAATTGAGGTGAGTCAGTATAAACATGATGCTGCCCTGAGAAATGTACAGAGAAGACCCAACTGTGTGTGTGCGAGCGAGGGTGTGCTCATGCGCATTTACACTTCTCTAACAGAGGATTTACTGTTCCTAATCACCAGCCTGAACTCTGTAGGATTCTAATCACCAGCCTGGACTCTGTAGGATTCCAATCCCCAGCCTGGACTCTGTAGGATTCTAATCCCCAGCCTGGACTCTGTAGGATTCCAATTCCCAGCCTGGACACTGTAGGATTCTAATTCCCAGCCTGGACACTGTAGGATTCTAATCCCCAGCCTGGACTCTGTAGGATTCCAATTCCCAGCCTGGACACTGTAGGATTCTAATTCCCAGCCTGGACACTGTAGGATTCTAATCCCCAGCCTGGACACTGTAGGATTCTAATCCCCAGCCTGGACTCTGTAGGATTCTCAGAATCTATTGATGTTGGTTTACTGTAACTGACCCTTCAATTATCTTAATGACGTATCTAGAGATTTTCTCATAGTAAGGTCTGTATGTTCCTCAACTCAGCAGACAACAAAGTAGTTTGAATATTCTTCAGTGAATCTGGAGTTAGAAAACGGACATCCAAATTTAGGGGAGGCAACACAGATACGTTACATTTGTTACATACAACAATGAGTCACCCTGAGCCGTACTGGTACTGTTGAATTCATAGAAAATAAACGTGTGCACACTTTAGAGATACCTTGCAAGGGTCCCTAATATTAAGGAGGAGTAGAGTTCACTCTCTGGCAGTCACTTTCAGTCCTCAGGTCAATGGCACAGAGTAAAGCAGAACGCAGCATCTAGATCACATGTAGATAAATACGTCAGCAGCAGTGACCAACAGTTCAGCTCCGTGACGTCAGCAGCAGTGACCAACAGTTCAGCTCCGTGACGTCAGCAGCAGTGACCAACAGTTCAGCTCCGTGACGTCAGCAGCAGTGACCAACAGTTCAGCTCCGTGACGACAGCAGCAGTGACCAACAGTTCAGCTCCGTGACGACAGCAGCAGTGACCAACAGTTCAGCTCGTGGCGACAGCAGCAGTGACCAACAGTTCAGCTCCGTGGCGTCAGCAGCAGTGACCAACAGTTCAGCTCCGTGACGTCAGCAGCAGTGACCAACAGTTCAGCTCCGTGACGACAGCAGCAGTGACCAACAGTTCAGCTCCGTGACGTCAGCAGCAGTGACCAACAGTTCAGCTCCGTGACGACAGCAGCAGTGACCAACAGTTCAGCTCCGTGACGTCAGCAGCAGTGACCAACAGTTCAGCTCCGTGACGTCAGCAGCAGTGACCAACAGTTCAGCTCCGTGACGTCAGCAGCAGTGACCAACAGTTCAGCTCCGTGACGACAGCAGCAGTGACCAACAGTTCAGCTCTGTGACGTCAGCAGCAGTGACCAACAGTTCAGCTCCGTGACGACAGCAGCAGTGACCAACAGTTCAGCTCCGTGACGACAGCAGCAGTGACCAACAGTTCAGCTCCGTGACGACAGCAGCAGTGACCAACAGTTCAGCTCCGTGACGTCAGCAGCAGTGACCAACAGTTCAGCTCCGTGACGACAGCAGCAGTGACCAACAGTTCAGCTCCGTGACGTCAGCAGCAGTGACCAACAGTTCAGCTCCGTGACGACAGCAGCAGTGACCAACAGTTCAGCTCCGTGACGACAGCAGCAGTGACCAACAGTTCAGCTCCGTGACGTCAGCAGCAGTGACCAACAGTGACCAACTAATAACAAGGGTTACATGTAGAAGACATATTTACTGAGACTTAACATCCTATCACAATTCCTATAAAGCTACAATCTTTCTTCTCATGATAGTTACTCTCTCCCATATCTAATTTGTTGGCGTCTTCAAGTTTTCCCAGATGTATTTATTGACCTATTCTACACATGTACTGTGTTATAGCAAGGTTAGAGCTAGTTTATAGATTAAGTAAAAAGTAAAAGATCCTGACTTGTCGTCAGTGGTGGAAAAGGTGCCCTATTGTCATACTGGAGTAAAAGTAAAGATACCTTAATGGAAATGACTCAAGTAAAAGTGAAAGTCACCCGGTAAAATACTACTTGAGTAAAAGTATTTGTTTTTAAGTATACTTAAGTATCAACAGTAAAAGTGTATGTGACCAATAACATTTGATTTAAATGTAATTGCTAAAATATTCTTAAGTATCAAACGTAAAAAGTTAAAGTATAACATTTCATATTAAGCAAACCAGATGGCACATTTTTGTTATTTTTTTATAGATTTATTTACACTCAGGCATCAATTACAAACTAAGCATTTGTGTTTAGTGAGTCTGTCAGATCAGAGGCAGTAGGGATGACCAGGGATGTTCTCAGTGAGTCTGTCAGATCAGAGGCAGTAGAGATGACCAGGGATGTTCTCTGTTTAGTGAGTCTGTCAGATCAGAGGCAGTAGAGATGACCAAGAATGTTCTCAGTGAGTCTGTCAGATCAGAGGCAGTAGGGATGACCAGGGATGTACTCTGTGAGTCTGTCAGATCAGAGGCAGTAGGGATGACCAGGGATGTTCTCTGTTTAGTGAGTCTGTCAAATCAGAGGCAGTAGGGATGACCAGGGATGTTCTCTGTTTAGTGAGTCTGTCAGATCAGAGGCAGTAGGGATGACCAGGGATATTCTCTGTTTAGTGAGTCTGTCAGATCAGAGGCAGTAGGGATGACCAGGGATGTTCTCAGTGAGTCTGTCAGATCAGAGGCAGTAGGGATGACCAGGAATGTTCTCAGTGAGTCTGTCAGATCAGAGGCAGTAGGGATGACCAGGGATGTACTCTGTTTAGTGAGTCCTCCAGATCAGAGGCAGTAGGGATGACCAGGGACGTTCTCTGTTTAGTGAGTCTGTCAGATCAGAGGCAGTAGAGATGACCAGGGATGTTCTGTTGATAAGTGTGTGAAATGGACAATTTTCCTGTGCATTGTTACGAGTCGCGTAGTTTTTGGTGTCATGTAAAATGTATGGAGTAAAAAGTGCATTATTTTCTTTAGGAAAGAGGTGAAGTAAAAGTTGTCCAAAATATAAATAGTAAAGTAAAGTACACATACCCCCCCCAAAAAAACTACTAAAGTAGTAGTATTTTTACTTAAGTACTTTACACCAGTGCTTGTTGTCCAGTAACCTACAGAACAGGTTTGAATTAATCTAGTACACCTTAAGTGTACCTGAGTGGACAGGTTGTGCCCTGGCCAAGCTCTGTATCGTGTAGTATCTGTTCCCCAGCTTAGGGCAAGCCGTGTCTCTCTCACCTCTGTGTACGTGTCTGCCTCGTTCCTCATCGTGATGAAGGCTTGGAGCTCTCCGTCCGACTCTGCATCGCTCATGGAGATCCTGGGGCTGCTCCAGGGGACCCACTCTTGCTCCTTTGTCCTCCGAGACAGACCCTCCTGACCCGGGCTTTGGTCACTGTGGCTGGACATACTGGCTCTGGAGGTCTGAGTCCTGGAGGAGTTCTGAGTCCTGGTGCTCTGCATTTTGGAAGTCTCATATCTGGAGGACCAGAGAGATAAGTTTAAGTTCACGTTGAGGTAGTCTCTCTCTTGTCACAGATTTGGTTCTGGGTGACCTTATAGTCCCAATATCACTAATTTGACTCTGCCTTGCCATGCCAATGCTGTGATTCAGTAAGAAATAGCCTAAACACATGCTGACTGAGAGACACTCCTAAACATAGCCTACATACCAGATTACAGAGGCTTCACAGATGCTGCTTGTCTTTATCCTAGGCAGTGCGCCATGAAAGAAAAAAGACTATGCTATATATATATATGTATATATATATTCCCATTCAGAAGAATCTCTAGGCCTGAATGAAATAGACTAGAATAGGTTCTCATGCTGTTAATAAAGCCTACCATTAAAAAAAAACATGCACAGATGAAATGTGAAGTGTATCATGAAAACAATAATATTCTTGCCGTAAAATAACGTTCTCTTCTTGATTCTCCTCTCGATTGCAGTATCTCCGCCAGCAGCAACTATACAACGCCCCCATCAGACCCGAGGGCAATCACAGACTGTGCATCATCCAACACTTCTGATCACCCGAGAGAATAGCCTTTTAATTTCCTCAGGTTTTACAATAAAGAAATATTTGAAGATGTAATGTAACCCACTGAAGTTCCCCAACATCGCGAGCCGTCCCAAGACACAACTCTGAAAACCTTGCGCGTCTTGTTTTTTTCATGGTCCTTTTGGGGGGGGGCAGCGACGAACACGTGAGTCCATTCAAGAAGCATGACCAACCCGGGCGTGACAGTGTATCTGGAACCCATGAATGGAACATTTATTCAGCCACTGTTGGAGAATGCTATTAGCTCTGTTGAGTCCTCTCTCCCATGTATTTACTCCTACGTGTCTGTGATCTGAGAACATCTACGTAGACATACAGCCAGGGGGGGCAAACTGGGACTAGAAGGGGAGGGAAGGATGTTGGCTCTGTAGCTAGTTTGTACGCCATATATATGTGATAACTATGATTCCATTACAGATGAGCTAATAGATTATTCAACTAATCTGGACTGGTGTCTGTCCTCAGTCTATGGACTGACCTACGAGGGCTGGAACAAAAACCTGGACTTGGTGTCCTCCTCAGTATATGGACTGACCTACGAGGGCTGGAACAAAAACCTGGACTGGGGTCCTCCTCAGTCTATGGACTGACCTACGAGGGCTGGAACAAAAACCTGGACTTGGTGTCCCCCTCAGTATATGGACTGACCTACGAGGGCTGGAACAAAAACCTGGACTTGGTGTCCTCCTCAGTCTATGGACTGACCTACGAGGGCTGGAACAAAAACCTGGACTGGTGTCCTCCTCAGTCTATGGACTGACCTACGAGGGCTGGAACAAAAACCTGGACTTGGTGTCCTCCTCAGTCTATGGACTGACCTACGAGGGCTGGAACAAAAACCTGGACTTGGTGTCCCCCTCAGTCTATGGACTGACCTACGAGGGCTGGAACAGAAACCTGGACTGGTGTCCTCAGTCTATGGACTGACCTACGAGGGCTGGAACAGAAACCTGGACTTGGTGTCCCCCTCAGTCTATGGACTGACCTACGAGGGCTGGAACAGAAACCTGGACTGGTGTCCTCCTCAGTCTATGGACTGACCTACGAGGGCTGGAACAGAAACCTGGACTGGTGTCCTCCTCAGTCTATGGACTGACCTACGAGGGCTGGAACAGAAACCTGGACTGGTGTCCTCCTCAGTCTATGGACTGACCTACGAGGGCTGGAACAAAAACCTGGACTGGTGTCCACCTCAGTCTATGGACTGACCTACGAGGGCTGGAACAAAAACCTGGACTGGTGTCCTCCTCAGTCTATGGACTGACCTACGAGGGCTGGAACATCACTTTTCTCAAGGTAGGCTGCACCACTGTATTTAAAGTGCATGTAAGGTAGGCTGTAAGATTTAAAGTTCAGAGATTGCATGTCATGTTATCGTTCTCCTAGTGATTGGGGTATCATTTGACTGCTGCCATGACAACTATTGTGGCACTGGGGCTGTCTCTCAGATGGAGGCCCAGGCAGTGACAAGAGTTTGTAGGGAGCGGGAGAGATGAGATCCTCTGTTACCTGACCGTCCACTCCTCTGGGAGTAATACTGCTGCCCTATGGACACCCACAGATACAGGCCCCAAATATGACGAACTGGTGAGGGTTAGGGGGGGTGTGTGTGGGAAGGGGGAATTTGTTGTGTGGGGTTGTGTGTGCCTTTGTGCGTGTGTAAAGGACATCACGCTGCTTTCTTAGGGAGTACCACTTCCTCCTGATACATCTCACACTGAGGCTCGAGCCAATGAGTGTATGCTTGCGTGCCTGTTTTCCTGTTTTTCTACATCGTCTCTGGTTTCCTACGTCGTGTCTCTTGGTTTCCCTACGTCGTGTCTCTTGGTTTCCCTACGTCCTGTCTCTTGGTTTCCCTACGTCGTGTCTCTCTGGTTTCCCTACGTCGTGTCTCTTGGTTTCCCTACGTCCTGTCTCTTGGTTTCCCTACGTCCTGTCTCTGGTTTCCCTACGTCCTGTCTCTGGTTTCCCTACGTCGTGTCTCCGGTTTCCCTACGTCGTGTCTCCGGTTTCCCTACGTCGTGTCTCCGGTTTCCCTACGTCGTGTCTCTTGGTTTCCCTACGTCGTGTCTCCGGTTTCCCTACGTCGTGTCTCTGGTTTCCCACGTCGTGTCTCTGGTTTCCCACGTCGTGTCTCTGGTTTCTACGCCGTGTCTCTGGTTTCCCTACGTGTCTCTGGTTTCCCTACGTCGTGTCTCCGGTTTCCCTACGTCCTGTCTCTGGTTTCCCTACGTCCTGTCTCTGGTTTCCCTACGTCGTGTCTCTGGTTTCCCTACGTCGTGTCTCTGGTTTCCCTACGTCCTGTCTCTGGTTTCCCTACGTCGTGTCTCTGGTTTCCCACGCCGTGTCTCTGGTTTCCCTACGTCGTGTCTCTGGTTTCCCTACGTCGTGTCTCTGGTTTCTCTACGTCGTGTCTCTGGTTTCCCTACGTCGTGTCTCTGGTTTCTCTACGTCGTGTCTCTGGTTTCCCTACGTCGTGTCTCTGGTTTCCCTACGTTGTGTCTCTGGTTTCCCTACGTCGTGTCTCTGGTTTCCCTACGTCGTGTCTCTGGTTTCTCTACGTCGTGTCTCTGGTTTCCCTACGTCGTGTCTCTTGGTTTCGGCACTATGGTGTTGAACACTGAGCTGTAATCAATGAATAGCATTCTCACATAGGTGTTCCTTTTGTCCAGGTGTGGAGTGCAATGGAGATTGCATCATCTGTGGATCTGTTGGGGCGGTATGCAAATTGGAGTGGGTCTAGGGTTTCTGGGATGATGTTGATGTGAGCCATGACCAGCCTTTCAACACACTTCATGGCTACAGACGTGAGTGCTGCGGGTCGGTAGTCACTTAGGCAGGTTACCTTAGTGTTCTTGGGAACAGGAACTATGGTGGTCTGCTTGAAACATGTTGTTATTACAGACTCAGACAGGGACAGGTTGAAAATGTCAGTGAAGATAAAGTCCTCAACAAAACAAAAACCAATTAAAATGCATCCATAGCTATCCTTTTATGAATAAAAGTGATTATATTTCACTTGGATGGTCACCTAAACGTTATATAAGTCAAATAAAGTGGACCGCTCAGCCAAACGTGCGCCCAAAACCGTGCAACTGAAAAAGAGGTCCTCTCACCAAAACCCCTACCTATTGAACACGTTGGTTCCGATTGCCATTAAACTTTAAGTATACACTGCTGACATTCAGTGGAAGCAATAGGTACTACATTCAGTGTCCTGGTATAAAGACTTTTCAATAGGCAGTCTCTCTAAGTGAGCCATAAGCCACCAGAATGACATTTCCGGATGGAATTTTCTCTGGTTTTTGCCTGCCAAATGAGTTCTGTTACACTCACAGACAAAATGTTAACACTTTTGGAAACCTCAGAGTGTTTCCTATCCAATAGTACTAATTTTGTGCATATCCTATTTTCTGAGCCTGAGTGGCAAGCACTTTACTTTAAGTACGCCAGACTCTCCAAAACCGTCACCTCGGGAGCCGCTGCCTAACAAGTTTTAACGCAGTACTTTGTTGAAAAACCTTTGGCAGCGATTACAGAATCGAGTCTTCTTGGGTATGACGCTACAAGCTTGGCACACCTGTATTTGGGGAGATTCTCCCATTCTTCTCTGCAGATCCTCTCAAGCTCTGTCAGGATGGATGGGGAGCATTGCTGCACAGATTTCTTCCAGGTCTAAATCGGGTTCAAGTCTGGGCCACTCAAGGACCTTCAGAGACTTGTCCCGAAGCCACTCCTGCATTGTCTTGGCTGTGGGCTTAGGGTTGTTGTCCTGTTGGCAGGTGAACCTTTGCCTCAGTCTAGGTCCTGAGCACTCTGGAGCAGGTTATCAAGGATCTCTCTGTACTTTGCGCCGTACATCTTTTCCTCGATCCTGACTAGTCTCCCAGTCCCAATCCCCATAGCATGATGGTGCCACCATGCTTCACCATAGGGATGGTGCCAGGTTTCCTCCAGACGTGCCGTTTGGCATTCAGGCCAAAGAGTTCAATCTTGGTTTCATCTGACCAGAGAATCTTGTTTCTCATGGTCTGAGTCTCAAGGTGCCTTTTGACAAACTCCAAGCGGGCTGTCATGTGCCTTTTTACTGAGGAGTGGCGAGCTGTGGAGAGCTGCAGAAATGGTTGTCCTTCTGGAAGGTTCTACCATAGGAACTCTAGAGCTCTGTCAGTGACCATCGGGTTCTTGGTCACCTCCCTGACCAAGGCCCTTTTCCCCCGATTGCTCAGTTTGGCTGAGCGGCCAGCTCCAGGAAGAGTCTTGGTGGCTCCAAACTTCTTCCATTTAAGAATGGAGGCCACTGTGTTCTTGGGGACCTTCAATGCTGCAGAAATGTTTTGGTACCCTTCCCTAGATCAGTGCCTCGGCACAATCCTGTCTCTGAGCTCTACGGACAATTCCTTCAACCTCATGGCTTGGATTTGTCTCTGACATGCACTGTAAACTGTGGGACCTTATATAGACAGGTGTGTGTGTCTATCCAAGTCATGTCCGATCAATTGACTTTACCACAGGTGGACCCCAATCAAGTTGTAGAAACATCTCAAGGATGATCAATGGAAACAAGATGCACCTGAGCTCAATTTCAAGTCTCATAGCAAAGGGTCTGAATACTTATGTAAATAAGGTATTTATTTCTGAATTATTTTGCAAAAATGTACAACCTGTTTTCGCTTTGTCATTATGGGGTATTGTGTGTAGAATGATGAGGAAATGTTTAATTTAATCAATTTTATAATACGGCTGTAACGTAACAAAATGTGGAAAAAGTCAAGGGGTCTGAATACTTTCTGAATGCACAGTGTGTATATAGATTGGCGTCTGGTTTGCTTATTATAATGAATGTGAAATAATTCATACTTTACTTTTGATACTTAAGTTTATTTTAACAATTACATTTACCTTTGATTATGTAAGTATATATATATATATATATATATATATATATATATATTTGACTTTTACTGAAGTAGTATTTTACTGGGTGACTTTCACATTTTCTATTAAGGTTTCTTTACTTTTACTCAAGTATGACAATGGGGTACTTGTCCCACCACTGCCCCTCTGGAAAGATGAGACTCTCATGAACACGATTGTGTTTTCTGCAGTCTGAAGGTAACCTGGTACCTGAGCTTTCTCATGTCTCTTAAATTTTAGGACAGACACTTCAAAACCTTATAGATTTTTTGGGGGGGACTGTCTGTTTTGCCATTTATGAATGTGTTATTCAATGCGTTTCTAAGGGCTATAGACAAGGGTCCTAAAATTCAAAATCCAATAGCTAAATGATCCACGACATGACCCCCCTCCCCTCACATAACAATGTGGCCATAGCCTAGTCCTTGTGACAGACGAAACACTGAGCTGGTCAGATATCAGCATGTATGCAATATTTGGTTCTGGGTACTGAGATTAACCTTACCCTCTTCGCTTTTCAGATCCAACCACTGCCTCTTTCAGAGACTGGGCTCATCTCATTGGGATTCCGTTCTCTTACACCTTTGAGCTGAGAGACACGGGTCAGTTTTTAGACACCTGCTGCCAGAGTACCAGATCCAGCCGGCTTGTGAAGAGGCCTGTGTGGGAGCACTCTTCATCACATACATCCATGATAACACCTTTATCAGCGGGTCCTCTGAAAAAACAGGGCTAGTGTCCTAGCTCACTGCTGGCTTCATGGTGTAGACCACAGCTCTTCTACAATTAGTCTCTTCTCTATTCCTCGTGTCCTCTCTTCAGATCCTTCTCAAAATGGTCACAGGTTCTCTGCTTCTTCTGTGTTTTGAGAAGGAGGCTAGGACATGAGGGATTGAGAAGAGACTTATTGAGGATGAGCCCTTGAGACTGCCCTATCATCATCATCCAGAACGAAGCTGTGAAATCGAAATATTGTACAGAACCTGAGTGTAGCAGCCAGGGGGCAGTGTTGCTCCACACAGCACACCAGAGCTCCTCTTTATAGACAGTGGCCTCGCCGAGTTTAGCAGCCAGGGGGCAGTGTTGTGCCTATCCTTTCACTGGACATCAAACTAACACTGCTTTATTTGTGTTGGAGAGGTAAAATGAGCTGTCTTTGCTGTTAGATTATATTTATTTTTTCTTTCTTTTTATGTTCCATAATAGATCAAGTAAAAGAGTGCATTTGTTTTGTTTATGGTTTTTCTTCTCCTTTGTGATTAACTCAGTTGGTTGGAAGTCATTCAGAGATCAGTCAGTAATTCAGAGATCAGTCAGTCAGCCGCTGGATGTCTGGGACTTATCTCTGGTACTGCTGCTGAAATGTGTGTTCAGTCCTGTGGCGCCGGGCCCAGTCCAGTTCTTCTGGGATCAGCACACACACACACACTGCTCCTGGTCACGGTTAGATCTACTCCAGCCACATCTGAATCCCTTTAAGTTAAATGCTTGATTACATAAGCCACCATTTAGAGGGGGAAATTGATAATGATCCGATCTTCATGTAGGCTGTCTCTTGTCAGTGGACTGGTGTGAAACTCAACAGGAGGGAAATGGTTCCTGTAATAAAGGAATTATTAATGGTGGCTATTTTCCCTGGTCCCCCCCGAGCCAAGTCGAACTGTGGAATTACATCATCTGTAGATCTAGGAAGTATGGTGATTTAATTTGTAAATGACAAGTGACCCAGAACAGATGTAAGTTATTTTCATGGGAATGGAAGATCTAGAGATCCCTTGTCTGAGTCACTCTACATAGTATACTAGTATGAAGAAGCAGCGGAATATCCGACCTGTCATTTCTAGCTAAAAAATAAACTAAATGAAAGAAAAAAATATATATACAGTATATTATTTTATTTATCTTTTGCATGCTATGTTGGTATTAGTACGTGTCACATAGTTTGAAAACAATATAAAAAAATAAATATGTATTGAGTTAAAGTTGTATACAAATGTGGTGTCTCTTTTGTTTTCTTGAGTAAGGCAGGTCCAGAATGCAGGTGTTTCAGCCTAGCTCAGTGCTTTCTGTGGTGGAGGGGCAGGTCCAGAATGCAGGTGTTTCAGCCTAGCACAGTGCTTTCTGTGGTGGAGGGGCAGGTCCAGAATGCAGGTGTTTCAGCCTAGCACAGTGCTTTCTGTGGTGGAGGGCTAGCCAGTGGAAAATACAGAACGTAGGGGTTGGTAATCTTCTTTTGTTGCTCTGTGATTGGCTCAGTGTTCTGTCACTCATATACGCAGGTAGGTGCAGAGTTATGGTTGTAGTATGAAAATGTTTTTTTCTTCTTCCAAACACACTGACCAGTGGCAGTCTGGACGTTTTAAAGTTTTGATATGCTTTTTTCAATTTTGTCGCTACAGGTGGCAGCGCAAAAGAGAATAAGTATGAACAGTTTCTAAGGTCGTGCTTTCAAGCAAGCACAACCTGATCACTGAGTTATTGGATCTCAAAGTCAAAGTCACCATTATTAGTCAGTTGTACAACCGAATGCCTTCAACCGAAATGTGTCTTCCGCATTTAACCCAACCCCTCTGAATCAGAGAGGTGCGGGGGGCTGCCTTAATCGACTTCCACGTCTTCGGCGCCCGGGGAACAGTGGGTTAACTGCCTTGTTCAGGGGCAGAACGACAGATTTTTTTTTTTCCCTTGTCAGCTCGGGATTCGAACTTGCAACCCTCCGGTTACAAGTCCAACGCTCTAACCACTAGGCTACCTGCCGCCCCATCTCTATGCACCCCTGATCCTTCAGTCTAAAGTCCTCTCCAGAAGCATCGTTAGAACCATCAGTGGGCAGTGAAGGAAACAACCTCATTTAGCGGTCCAGTAAGATTCGGCATTTCAGGGTCTCAGAAATATCGGATTGGAAAACAACCAACATTCAAGCATGAAAACTACCAGTATAAACAGTCACTTATATCAGAGAAGATGTGGTAGAGAGAGAGAGAGAGAGAGAGAGAGAGAGAGAGAGAGAGAGAGAGAGAGAGAGAGAAACAGAGAGAGAGAGAGACAGAGAGAGAAACAGAGAGAGAGAGAGAGAAACTCAAAAAAGAGCAATTAAGTTTTGGAAACATCTAAAATACAGTGACCCCCTCTCATATCATTACCAAGCCCTGCAATGCCAAGAGCTGAGCAAAGAAAAGAGTCCCCTCATCCAGCTGGTCCTGGGGCTGAGTTCACAAACCTGTTCTACTAACACACTGAAGCCTCAGGACCAGAACATCCAATCAATCAGAATAAAACAAATTACATCACAATCAAAACAAAACTACATTGCTCATTGGGAAACACAAGCACAAGCACAAAGCAAAATGCAGTGCTATCTGGCCCTAAATCGACAGTACACCGTGGCAAACTATTTGACCACGGTTACTGATCAAAACCTTAGAAAAACCTTGACAAAGTACAGGCTCAGTGAGCACAGCCTTGCCATTGAGAAGGGTAGACACAGGAAAACCTGGCTGCCTGTAGAGGAAAGGCTGTGCAACCACTGCACCACAGCAGAACCTGAGACAGAGCTGCATTTCCTGACAAAATGTCAAAAATATAAAACAATTAGAGAGTGTCATTTCCCCAAATTTGAAACCCATATTCAAGGTTTCAAAGACCTCTCTGATGAGAATAGGCTACCCATCCTGTTGGGGAGGAAACAGAAAGCTGTGGGCTGGCAGCGCACTACATCACTGCCTGCCATAAGATGAGGGACAGTGTCTGACAGACCAATCAACCTGCACATGTCTTCTACTGTATGCTTATTGTTGTTGTTCAATGTGGTTATTGTTGTTACTGTTGTCCTGTTGACAATTTTGATTATTAATTATGTTCATATTATAAATATCAAATGTAAGCTTTGGCAATATGTACATTGTTACGTCATGCCAATAAAGCAAATTGAATTGAATTGAATTGAATTGAATTGAGAGAGAGAGAGAGAAACAGAGAGAGAGAGAGAGAGAGAGAGAGAGAGAAACAGAGAGAGAGAGAGAGAGAGAGAGAGAGAGAGAGAGAAACAGAGAGAGAGAGAGAGAGAGAGAGATAACAGTACTGAGAGTTTCCAACATCAGTCTTACTATGACTCCCAAATGGCACCCTATTCCCCAAATAGTGGACTACTTTTGACCCCGTAAAGGAATAGGGGGGGCATTTGCACCAGTGGTAAATCTCGGTGTCGCAAACTCAACATTTTCCTTTAGATGCATGTCAGCCTTGCCCACTACACAACACTAAACAGTACATTAATTACATTATACTGTTAGGGCCTACATAAAGCTGTTAGGGCCTACATAAAGCTGTTCCAACAGCAGATGTTTCTTTTCAGCACCATGGAGTGAATCCTTACCACCGCTACACCTGGCTATCAGCGGAAGCCTTGTCTGGCAGCGAAAACAGTTCATTCAGCCTCATTTACTGCCTTAAAAAAAAAAAGCATAGCTGACATGGCTGACTTGCTTAAACAAATGTGGTTTCTAACAACAATAGAAATGCACAAACTATAGCATAATGAGTGAGCTAGGACAGATGTACTCAATATAACTATTTGTTCAGCACTTTTGAAATGTACAGCGTCAAAATTCAGAACATGGGCCGTTCTTACAGTATTCTCCCTGTACACCAAGTCATAACTGTAGGATAAACAAAGGGTGCATATAAGCAGACAAAGCTCTTACAATATTTGATGATTACATTTCTCTTAAACAGTCTGTAGGACACATGGCACCACCAAGTCAGAACAGTAGGCTAAATTATGTGGGAAAAGGGACCAAATTATTAAGGTGAGGCAAACCAGCTTACTACACAACATACACTTAGTATTACTTTCTTATCTACAGTATACATATCTCCCTGGCATATTACATAATTTATGCAGCAGCATACAAGACATCTTTGGACTCACCTTGTTGTGCTGTGCTCTCTTGAACAGGAAGGTGATGCGGCGGTCCATTGTAAGCAAATTTTGTCATCAAACTCTGGCATTCTCTGGAGTTATGGTGCTTTCAAGACATCTGGGAACTCGGGAATAAACAAGGTTGAATCATGATGACGTCACTGATCTTCAGGTTGGAGCTCAGAGGCTTGAGTTCCCAACTTGCAATTCCGAGTTGGATGACCATTCAAAACGTATTTTCCCAGTCGGAGCTCGTATTTTCTAGTTCCCAGTTGTCTTGAACTCACTGAAGTCTGAGATTTCCCAGTTCCGAGTTTACAGTTGTTTTGAGCGCGGCAGAG
Organism: Brachymystax lenok tsinlingensis; assembly: GCA_030435695.1. Lineage (NCBI taxonomy): Eukaryota > Metazoa > Chordata > Actinopteri > Salmoniformes > Salmonidae > Brachymystax > Brachymystax lenok. The sequence continues at coordinate 2,909,351 of CM059781.1, read as the reverse complement.
TCATGCTGGATTGACAGCATGGCCAATTTTGAATGTTTATCCTTTTAAGCTTGGAAAAGAGACCTTTAAACCCAGACTTGGGACCACACACTCACTCCTCAGAATAGCAGGCCAGTGATTGCTTTTGCAATGCTTGCAGCTTGCCACTGATTCCTTCCAAACCATTCATTGTTGAATTTGCGATTTCCAACTTGTTGTGTAATGTTCAATGGTCGATGAGCACCGCAACGTTTTATCTATAAATTCTCTTCATAATATACAGTGGGGCAAAAAAGTATTTAGTCAGCCACCAATTGTGCAAGTTCTTCAACTTAAAAAGATGAGAGAGGCCTGTAATTTTCGTCATAGGTACACTTCAACTATGACAGACGAAATGAGAAAAGAAATCCAGAAAATCACATTGTAGGATTTTTAATTTATTTATTTGCAAATTATGGTGTAAAATAAGTATTTGGTCAATAACAAAAGTTTATCTCAATACTTTGTTATATACCCTTTGTTGGCAATGACAGAGGTCAAACATTTTCTGTAAGTCTTCACAAGGTTTTCACACACTGTTGCTGGTATTTTGGCCCATTCCTCCATGCAGATCTCCTCTAGAGCAGTGATGTTTTGGGGCTGTCGCTGGGCAACACAGACTTTCAACTCCCTCCAAAGATTTTCTATGGGGTTGAGATCTGGAGACTGGCTAGGCCACTCCAGGACCTTGAAATGCTTCTTACGACGCCACTCCTTCGTTGCCCGGGTGGTGTGTTTGGGATCATTGTCATGCTGAAAGACCCAGCCACGTTTCATCTTCAATGCCCTTGCTGATGGAATGAGGTTTTCACTCAAAATCTCATGATACATGGCCCCATTCATTCTTTCTATTACACGGATCAGTCGTCCTGGTCCCTTTGCAGAAAAACAGCCCCAAAGCATGATGTTTCCACCCCCATGCTTCACAGTAGGTATGGTGTTCTTTGGATGCAACTCAGCATTCTTTGTCCTCCAAACACGACGAGTTGAGTTTTTACCAAAAAGTTCTATTTTGGTTTCATCTGACCATATGACATTCTCCCAATCCTCATCTGGATCATCCAAATGCTCTCTAGCAAACTTCAGACGGGCCTGAACATGTACTGGCTTAAGCAGGGGGACACGTCTGGCACTGCAGGATTTGAGTCCCTGGCGGCGTAGTGTGTTACTGATGGTAGGCTTTGTTACTTTGGTCCCAGCTCTCTGCAGGTCATTCACTAGGTCCCCCTGTGTGTGGTTCTGGGATTTTTGCTCACCGTTCTTGTGATCACTTTGACCCCACGGGGTGAGATCTTCTGCGTGGAGCCCCAGATCGAGGAAGATTATCAGTGGTCTTGTATGTCTTCCATTTCCTAATAATTGCTCCCACAGTTGATTTCTTCAAACCAAGCTGCTTACCTATTGCAGATTCAGTCTTCCCAACCTGGTGCAGGTCTACAATTTTGTTTCTGGTGTCCTTTGACAGCTCTTTGGTCTTGGCCATAGTGGAGTTTGGAGTGTGACTGTTTGAGGTTGTGGACAGGTGTCTTTTATACTGATAACAAGTTCAAACAGGTGCCATTAATACAGGTAATGAGTGGAGGACAGAGGAGCCTCTTAAAGAAGAAGTTACAGGTCTGTGAGAGCCAGAAATCTTGCTTGTTTGTATGTGACCAAATACTTATTTTCCACCATAATTTGCAAATAAATTCATTAAAAATCCTACAATGTGATTTTCTGGATTTTGTTTTCCTCATTTTGTCTGTCATAGTTGAAGTGTACCTATGATGAAAATTACAGGCCTCTCTCATCTTTTTAAGTGAGAGAACTTGCACAATTGGTGGCTGACTAAATACTTTTTTTGCCCCACTGTATCTGTCACGTCCAGGCCTGAGAAGACAGGCTGGAGTGTTTAGTTTTGTTTTGGTGTAGGGTTTTTCTGTTCTAGGTTATATATTTCTATGTTGGGGTAATGGTTCCCAATTAGAGGCAGCTGAGTGTCGTTGTCTCTAATTGGGAACCATATATATGTTTGTAGTTTTCCGTTAGGTTTTGTGGGTTATTGTTTGTACATAGCTTTAGTGGTTTTCACGTGTTATGTTTCGTTACGATCTTCGTTCATTCTGTTTGTTATTTTCCTAGTTACGTCATTTAATAAAATGTATACTGGAAGCATCGCTGCGTCTTGGTCTGTCCATTCCCGAAGATCGTGACAATATCTTCATATGACAAGGATTGAAAAGGATTTGCCAGTAGATTGTCGACTTGATTCATGATGATGACTGCTAGCTAAGATTGTGAAAGTATGATGTTGACGTGATCAGTCCAATCAAAGCTACGGTAGATATAACGTGATTTGACATCATTTTATCTGTGGTCAATAACCTTGAGCCTTTTTGGATGGGCACTTCTAATGGCAGCAACCAAGGGGCTTTCGAGCTCTACCCGTAGATTTTGAGGTGATGTAGTGTCCCCATGAATGACAGAACACTGAGCCAATCACGGCGCAACTAGAGAACATTACCAACCCCTACGCTCTGTATTTTCCGCTGGCTGCCCCTCCACCACAGGAAGCACTGAGCTAGGCTGAAACACCTGCATTTTGGACCTGCCTTACTCAAGAAAACAAAGAAGAAACCATATTTGTATGCGGCTTTATTAACTCAATGATTTATTATTATATATTTTTCTTTGCAACTCTGCCTACAAGGTAAGCATCCCGGAGTCGCCTCTTCACTGTTGACGTTGAGACTGGTGTTCTGCGGCTACTATTTAATGACGCTGCCTTGTGAGGCATCTGTTTCTCAAACTAGACACTCCAATGTACTTGTCCTCTTGCTCAGTTGTGCACCGGGGCCTCCCACTCCTCTTTCTATTCTGGTTAGATCCAGTTTCAAATCAAATCAAATCAAATTGTATTTGTCACATACACATGGTTAGCAGATGTTAATGCGAGTGTAGCGAAATGCTTGTGCTTCTAGTTCCGACCATGCAGTAGTATCTAACAAGTAATCTAACAAATTCACAACAACTACCTTATACACACAAGAGTAAGGGAATGAATACGAGTATGTACATATAAATATATGGATGAGCGATGGCTGACCGGCATAGGCAAGATGCAGTAGATGGTATGGAGTACAGTATATACACATATATATATATGAGATGAGTAATGTAGGATATGTAAACATTATATAAATGGCATTGTTTAATGTGGCTAGTGATACATTATTTCATCCAGTTATAATTATTAAAGTGGCTAGAGATTTGGGTCGATGGCCGAGCAGCATAGGCAAGATACAGTAGATGGTTTAGAGTACAGTGTATACATTTGATATGAGTATGTCGGATACGTAAACATTATATACAAACTTGTTTAAAGTGGCTAGTGATACATTTGTTACATCCAATTCCTATGTTTAAAGTGGCTAGAGATTTAAGTCAGTATGTTGGCAGCAGCCACTCAATGTTAGTGATGGCTGTTTAACAGTCTGATGGCCTTGAGGTAGAAGATGTTTTTCAGTCTCTCGGTCCCAGCTTTGATGCACCTGTACTGACCTCGCCTTCTGGATGATAGCGGGGTGAACAGGCAGTGGCTCGGGTGGTTGTTGTCCTTGATGATCTTTGGCCTTCCTGTGACATCGGGTGGTGTAGGTGTCCTGGAGGGCAGGTAGGTTTCCCCCGGTGATGCGCTGTGCAGTCCTCACTACCCTCTGGAGAGCCTTACGGTTGTGGGCGGAGCAGTTGCCGTACCAGGCGGTGATACAGCCCGACAGGATGCTCTCGATAGTGCATCTGTAAAAGTTTGTGAGTGATTTTGGTGACAAGCCGAATTTCTTCAGCCTCCTGAGGTTGAAGAGGCGCTGTTGCGCCTTCTTCACCACGCTGTCTGTGTGGGTGGACCATTTCAGTTTGTCCGTGATGTGTACACCGAGGAACTTAAAACTTTCCACCCTCTCCACTACTGTCCCCTCGATGTGGATAGGGGTGCTCCCTCTCTGTTTCCTGAAGTCCACGATCATCTCCTTTGTTTTGCTGACATTGAGTGAGAGGTTATTTTCCTGACACCACACGCCGAGGGCCCTCACCTCCCTCTCTGTAGGCCGTCTCGTCGTTGTTGGTAATCAAGCCTACCACTGTAGTGTCGTCAGCAAACTTGATGATTGAGTTGGATGCGTGCTTGGCCACGCAGTCATGGGTAAACAGGGAGTACAGGAGAGGGCTGAGAACGCACCCTTGTGGGGCCCCAGTGTTGAGGATCAGCGGAGTGGAGATGTTGTTTCCTACCCTCACCACCTGGGACCGGCCCGTCCAGGAAGTCCAGGACCCAGTTGCACAGGGCTGGAGTCGAGACCCAGGGTCTCGAGCTTAATGACGAGCTTGGAGGAACTATGGTGTTAAATGCTGAGCTGTAGTCGATGAACAGCATTCTTACATAAGTATTCCTCTTGTCCAGATGGGTTAGGGCAGTATGCAGTGTGATTGCGATTGCGTCGTCTGTGGACCTATTGGGACGGTAAGCAAATTGGAGTGGGTCCAGGGTGTCTGGCAGGATGGAGGTGATATGATCCTTGACTAATCTCTCAAAGCACTTCATGATGACAGAAGTGAGTGCTACGGGCGATAGTCATTTAGCTCCAGTCACCTTAGCTTTCTTGGGAACAGGAACAATGGTGGCCCTCTTGAAGCATGTGGGAACAGCAGACTGGGATAGGGACTGATTGAATATGTCGGTGAACACACCAGCCAGCTGGTCTCTTGCGCATGCTCTGAGGACACGGCCAGGGATGCCATCTGGGCCGGCAGCCTTGCGAGGTTAACACATTTAAATGTTTTTCTCACATTGGCTGCGGTGAAGGTGAGCCTGCAGGTTTTGGTAGCGGGCGTGTCGGTGGCACTGCATTGTCCTCAAAGCGAGCAAAGAAGTTGTTTAGTTGGTCTGGGAGCAGGGCGTCATGGTCCGCGACGGGGCTGGTTTTCTTTTGTAGTCCGTGATTGACTGTAGACCCTGCCACATTCCTCTTGTGTCTGAGCCGTTGAATTGTGACTCTACTTTGTCTCTATATTGACGCTTGGCTTGTTTGATTGCCTTGCGGAGGAATAGCTACACTGTTTGTATTCAGTCATGTTTCCGGTAGCCTTAGCCTGGTTAAAAGCAGTGGTTCGGCGCTTTCAGTTTCTTGCGAATGCTGCCATCAATCCACGGTTTCTGGTTGGGGAAGGTTTTAATATTTGCTATGGGTACAACATCACCAATGCACTTGCTAATAAACTCGCTCACCCGAATCAGCGTATACATCAATGTTGTTGTCAGATGCTATTCGGAACATATCCCAGTCCACGTGCTCGAGAAGCAATCTTGCAGCATGGAATCAGATTGGTCGGACCAGCGTTGAACAGACCTGAGAACGGGCGTTTCCTGTTTTAGTTTCTGTTTGTAGGCTGGGAGCAACAAAATGGAGTCATGGTCAGACTTGCGAAAGGAGGCGGAGAATAGCCTTGTATGCATCACGGAAGTTGGAATAACAATGATCATGGATTTTACCAGCCCGGGTGGCACATTCGATATGCTGGTAAAATTTCGGGAGCCTTGTTCTTAAATTAGCCTTATTAAAATCCCCAGCCACAATAAATGCAGCCTCAGGATATGTGGTTTCCAGTTTACATAGAGTCCGATGAATTTCTTTCAGTGCCGTCGATGTATCAGCTTGAGGGGATGTACACGGCTGTGATTATAATCGAGGAGAATTCTCTTGGTAGATAATGCGGTCTGCATTTGATTGTAATGAATTCTATGTCAGGTGAACAAAGGACTTGAGTTCCTGTATGTTGTTATGATCACACCACGTCTCGTTAATCATAAGACACACACCCCCACCCTTCTTCTTACCAGATAGAAGTTTGTTTCTGTCGTAGCGATGCGTGGAGAAACCAGGTGGCTGTACCGACTCCGATAACGTGTCCTGAGTGAGCCAAGTTTCCGTGAAGCAAAGAACGTTGCAGTCTCGGATGTCTCTCTGAAAGGCAACCCTCGATCGGATTTCATCTACTTTGTTGTCAAGAGACTGTACATTGGCGATTAAAATACTCGGGAGAGGTGCACGATCGCCCGTCGGCGTAGCTTGACCAAAAAGACCGGCGCGTTTCCCTCTTCTCCGGCGCCGCCGTTGTTTTGAGTAGCCACGTGCTATCCAGTCTATTGTTGTGTTTGGGTTAGCAAACCGAGAATCCTCTTTGGGAAAGTCGTATTCCTGGTCATAATGTTGGTAAGTTGACGTTGCTCTTATATCCAATAGTTCCTCCCAGTTGTATGTAATAAAACTTAATATTTCCCGGGGTAATAATGTAAGAAGTAATACATAAAAAAACAAAATACTGCATGGTTTCCTGAGAACGTGAAGCGAGGCGGCCATCTCTGTCGGCGCCGGAAGTGTCAATTTGCGCTGTTCTGTGAAGGGAGTATTACACAGCGTTGTACGAGATCTTCAGTTTCTTGGCAATTTCTCACATTAAATAGCCTTCATTTCTCAGAACAAGAATAGACTGACGAGTTTCAGAAGAAAGGTCTTTGTTTCTGGCCATTTTGAGCCTGCAATCGAACCCACAAATGCTGATGCTCCAGATACTCAACTAGTTTAAAGAAGGCCAGTTTTATTGCTTCTTTAATCAGAACTACAGTTTTCAGCTGTGCTAACATGATCAATTAGCCTTTTAAAATGATCAACTTTGATTAGCTAACACAACGTGCCATTGGAACACAGGAGTGATGGTTGCTGATAATGGGCCTCTGTACGCCTATGTAGATATTCCATAAAAAATCTGCCGTTTCCAGCTACAATAGTCATTTACAACATTAACAATTTCTACACTGTATTTCTGATCAATTTTATGTTATTTTAATGGACCAAAATTTGCTTTTCTTTAAAAAACAAGGACATTTCTATGTGACCCCAAACTTTTGAACAGAAGTGTGTGTGTATATATATATATATATATATATAATCTTTTTTTAATTTTTTTATTTATTTTTTGTTTTTTTTATATATATATATATATATAATTTATTTATTTTTTGTATTTATACATTTTTTGCTTAACAAGTGAGGCTCAAAACAGCTGGGGTTCTGCCCCACCTGCCCTGAATGACGGGTTGCGACTGGTGTCATGTTAAGGAAGTTCTCTGATGCTAACAGAGAAATGTATTTTCTTAGTGACCAGAACATTGACTGGTTATCATCTAGTTGTTCTCTCAAGAGGAAGCTTCTAACTGTGATAATAGCAAGAAAAGACAAAGTACCAAAGTTATTTATAAAAAGATCAATTAACCGAAATGTTTTTGTTTTTGAAACAACTAATTGACCGATGTCTGTTAAATTATTTTAATTCCATTTCGTTGCACCTGTACTGACCAATGCACACATTGCACTGCAGTGTCTCTAGAGATAAATCATGCCCGAACTATGAGATGTAGTAGGGAGTTGTAGTTTCCAACAGGCCAATATTCTACATAGTTTAGTGCAGAAAACATGACCATTAACTACAATGACCATAATCCATTGCACGGCTACTTGTTCGATCTGTGTTTCTTTTAAGATGTGCAAAAAGAGGAGAATCCAGATGCAGCACTTAGAGTATTTGCAAAATTATTCTTGTCAACAAACAATGCACCTGTTAAGAAACAAACTGTTAGATCTGGTAGAAGCACCCTGGATTAATGATGAATGATGAAAAATTGTATGATTCAAAAGAAATGATGCCAAAGAGGTGGCAAACAAGTCAAGGCTGCTCAGCTCATTGGTTTTGTGACTAAACTTAACAAAAAATAAATGATATTACCAAACCAAGATAAATGACATGAAACACATTGGATACAAATACTTTGGAGTAAATGATATCAAAATCCCAATACATCTCCATCGTTCACTGAAGTTCACGGGTCATTAGTAACAAAACCTTTTGATATTAGCCAATCATTTCAATGACTACTTCACCAGGGAAAGTGGACAAACTGACAAGTGAAATGACAACATTGAACAGTGAACCATCATATTTGTGTATTGAAGATAGAATAATGAAATGGAAAGAATGCCCTGTTGAATTTGTGGAAGAGGTGAAAAAATTGATGTTATCCATCAATAATGATACGCCACCAGGTATAGACAACCTAGATGGGAACTACTGTTATCCATCAACAATGATACGCCACCAGGTATAGACAACCTAGATGGGAACTACTGTTATCCATCAACAATGATACGCCACCAGGTATAGACAACCTAGATGGGAACTACTGTTATCCATCAACAATGATACGCCACCAGGTATAGACAACCTAGATGGGAACTACTGTTATCCATCAACAATGATACGCCACCAGGCATAGACAACCTCAGATGGGAACTACTGTTATCCATCAACAATGATACGCCACCAGGTATAGACAACCTAGATGGGAACTACTGTTATCCATCAACAATGATACGCCACCAGGTATAGACAACCTAGATGGGAACTACTGTTATCCATCAACAATGATACGCCACCAGGTATAGACAACCTAGATGGAAACTATTGAGAATGGTAGCAGACTGTTTTGCCACCACTATTTGCCATGTATTTAACCAAAGCCTAAAGGAGTGTGTCCACAAGAAGCTAAAATAATTCCACTGCCTAAAAATAGTAAACAGCCCTTTGCTGGCTCTAACAGCCGCCTAATCAGTTTGCTGCCTGTTTGACCAAATACTGTACAGAATTACTTTCCCATTGTTCCTCATCTGCAGTGTATGATATACCATTTTCTAGCTCTGAGTCTCTACCTTTATCCAATGTATAACCAATGTTGTTTAGGACCAAATCAAGGTGGTGGGTCACAGATAGTTGGAGCTGTATTGTTAGATTTCAGTGCAGGTTTTGATGTTATTGATCATACATTGTTATTGACAAAACTCACTTGCTATGGCTTTGCATTACTTGGCATCTGGTTGTATAGTTACTTATTCAATAGAACTCAGAGAGTATTTTTCAATGGAAGCTTCTCTAACGTTAGATATGTACATTGCGGTATGCCCCTGGGTCTGTACTCTTCTCTATTTTTACAAAAAGATTTGGCACTTGTCTCACAAGAAGCTAAAATGACTTATGTATGCTAATGATTGCACACTCTACACATCAGCTCCTACAGCCAGTGAACTCACTGAGACTCTTAGGAGTTACAGTCAGTATCAGAATGGGTAATTCACTTTACTGCGTTGGGCTAAATCAGGGTCACACAAATTTACTTTGAAACAAAAGTATCTAACACACATGGTTATGGGTATAACAAAAAAGAAGACACCTGTACCGTATATAGAGTTGAAACGTATTCAATTTTGAGTTTGCATTCTAACATTACACTTTATATACATCACAGAATACTGATATATGACAAAACCGTTTGACATAGAAACAAAGTCAAAGTCAAAGTCACCATTATTAGTCAGTTGTACAACCGAATGCCTTCAACCGAAATGTGTCTTCCGCATTTAACCCAACCCTCTGAATCAGAGAGGTGCGGGGGAGCTGCCTTTAATCGACATCCACGCCTCTTCGGCGCCCGGGAACAGTGGGTTAACTGCCTTGTTCAGGGCAGAACGCGTCAGATTTTTACCTTGTCAGTTCGGGATTTGAACTTGCAGCCCTCCGGTTACAAGTCCAACGCTCTAACCACTAGGCTACCTGCCGCACTGGATGATCTGTGTTTTAAAAAATAAATAAAAAATGATGGATGATTTGGGGTGCATTATTTAAATTGACTCCAGTGTGTCAGAGTGCGCGATTGTCCATTGTCCATTCGAAGGGCCAGTGGAAAAAAAGAGGGTTCACGGAAGAATCGCTAACGGCAGTTTGCCTTCTCAGACCAGGTCAGGACACCGGAGGGAGAGTTGACATGCTGACATGGCTGGGAAGGTGTCCCCTCCTTTTTCTCGAATGAGCAGCGACAAACAGCCGAGGAGTAGGGTTGATCCGAGCGTTCTGACCTCACAACGGCAGTCAAGCGCCCAAGCTAACTGGCTAACTGCTAGCTACTTCCAGACACATAATGAGAGAACACCTCACTCTGACCATTTTACTCTCCCTAGCAGAGCTGGTTAGGCTGTTTTCATGTTATCCAGAGCTGGTTAGGCTGTTTACATGTTATCTAGAGCTGGTTGGGCTGTTTGCATGTTATCCAGAGCTGGTTAGGCTGTTTGCATGTTATCCAGAGCTGGTTAGGCTGTTTACATGTTATCCAGAGCTGGTTAGGCTGTTTACATGTTATCCAGAGCTGGTTAGGCTGTTTACATGTTATCCAGAGCTGGTTAGGCTGTTTTCATGTTATCCAGAGCTGATTAGGCTGTTTACATGTTATCCAGAGCTGGTTAGTCTGTTTACATGTTATCCAGAGCTGGTTAGGCTGTTTACATGTTATCCAGAGCTGGTTAGGCTGTTTACATGTTATCCAGAGCTGGTTAGGCTGTTTTCATGTTATCCAGAGCTGGTTAGTCTGTTTACATGTTATCCAGAGCTGGTTAGGCTGTTTACATGTTATCCAGAGCTGGTTAGGCTGTTTACATGTTATCCAGAGCTGGTTAGGCTGTTTACATGTTACCCAGAGCTGGTTAGTCTGTTTACATGTTATCCAGAGCTGGTTAGGCTGTTTACATGTTATCCAGAGCTGGTTAGGCTGTTTACATGTTATCCAGAGCTGGTTAGGCTGTTTACATGTGATCCAGAGCTGGTTAGGCTGTTTACATGTTATCCAGAGCTGGTTAGGCTGTTTACATGTTACCCAGAGCTGGTTAGTCTGTTTACATGTTATCCAGAGCTGGTTAGGCTGTTTACATGTTATCCAGAGCTGGTTAGGCTGTTTACATGTTATCCAGAGCTGGTTAGGCTGTTTACATGTTATCCAGAGCTGGTTAGGCTGTTTACATGTTATCCAGAGCTGGTTAGGCTGTTTACATGTTATCCAGAGCTGGTTAGGCTATTTTCATGTTATCCAGAGCTGGTTAGGCTGTTTTCATGTTACCCAGAGCTGGTTAGGCTGTTTACATGTTATCCAGAGCTGGTTAGGCTGTTTACATGTTACCCAGAGCTGGTTAGGCTGTTTACATGTTACCCAGAGCTGGTTAGGCTGTTTACATGTTATCCAGAGCTGGTTAGGCTGTTTACATGTTATCCAGAGCTGGTTAGGCTGTTTTCATGTTATCCAGAGCTGGTTAGGCTGTTTTCATGTTATCCAGAGCTGGTTAGGCTGTTTACATGTTATCCAGAGCTGGTTAGGCTGTTTACATGTTATCCAGAGAGTTAGTGACTGTAACTGTGCTGCTGACACCAGCCATATTCAACGAGTGTTGAGCGTTTGTGGAGTGCTCTGAAATCGGAGTAGATAGCCAGAAATGTATAGACGAACCCACCCTTGGTCATTTAACTGAAGGAAAGGGCTACCAATAAACTGGTCTTAAGTACATCTAAATCCAAAAAGCAATGTATCTGGTTCAAAGCATTGTCTTAGACCTCAACTGGAGTTGTGCGAAAGGGTGTGAAATTTTAACAAGTTGAAGAAGCTGAACTCCTATGGGCAGTAACATTGGATGGTTTCTTCACAGTACCCAAACCAAACATAGATTTAATGCATTGCTCAGTTATGCATAGAACCGTGTCATTGTGGAATGCTCTGCCACCAGATGTTATTATTCAGGGGAAAAAGCAAGTTATGCTTTAAAAAAAAAAAAAAGATTAAAAAAAGACCATGTATCACAGCGGATAAGGATAAGGATAAGAAGAAAGTGAGGGCCAGACTTCTTAATCCAGTGCAGTAGGACAGTGCATTAGGACAGTGCAGTAGGACAGCGCAGTAGGACAGCTTTGAGACCGGTATGTCCTGATCCATTTAAGAGGAAGGGTGTCAAGAAGAAAGGATGCTCCCATTATGACGGCGAGGTAGAGTAGGTCCCAGCCTGACTCCGTGAACCAATCGCAGGAGCGAAAGAGGACAAGAGCAAAGTTTAGTGGTACCAGATAGCTGTCTAGGGCTAAGCCGTCTGAGGGGGTTCGCCCCCCCCACCCCCTTTTCTTGGCTAAAACATTACAGTAATGTGTGCTGTACTGGGCATACCCAAGGTTCAGATAGGATGTTACCGAGTCCTTCGTAACAGGCTAAGTAGCCTATGCCATGTCAAGGTTAGGACCCCTGGAGACATAAAGGACCAACGGTAGTTCACTGTGAACCTTATAAACCTATCTCTGTATTGGAGGGGGGGTTAGGATTCAAGATTCCTCTGTCAGAACATATGGGGAGATGACGCCCCTAGCGGCAAAGAGAAATGGCCCTAGGGCCAGAGGAAAAAGAGGGTTCACAGAAGAATTGCTAATGGCAGTTTGCCTTCTCAAACCAGGTCAGGACACCGGAGGGAGAGTTGACATGCTGACATGGCTGGGAAGGTGTCCCCTCCTTTTCTCGAATGAGCAGCGACAAACAGTCGTTTGCTGAACCAAGAAAAGGGTCATAATCTAGCGATGTCGTGCCTTCCAAGTGACGCTGAGCGCAATGGGGAGGAATGGGTAATTGTTATAACCCCGAAGAGAGAGGGTAGGGTGGGGAACCCTAAGCTTTGCACACTGTCCTCCTCTGCCGTAAGGGCTTCGCATTAAGGACAGCCTCTCTTGGGGGGGAGGGTTAGAAAGGCGAACCCCTGCTATGGCTGCAGCATAGGCCTGCATCGAGAGCCTGAGTGCTCGCCTTCTGCTGCATCGCCAGGGACCTTACGCCTCTAAGGCCAGTATGTTGCCCCTTCCCAGCCAAGTGGCATCCGGGAGGTCTACCAACGGGCTGCCCCGGTGCCCGGGTTTGCGGAGCAGACAGAAGTTAAAGGCTTCGCAGTGGGCCTGAAGAGGTCCTTGGGTGTCACAGGGGCATCCAAGAGGCCTACCTTGTTCTTGTTTGATAAGCTGGATATGCTTAACCAAAGGGCCCATTCTCCTACTACTGATAGGCTCGTGTTGTGACCACAGCTTTGAATAGCAGTACGGGAGACACGAAGGGTCTGTGATGTTACAGATCTCTATCCCCCAAAATCCTCTGTGTTCAGGATGTCTTAATGCAGTTGTCTACCTATCTCCTCCAGTAGCTCAGCAAGCTAACAGTAAAGAGGTTGCATTGAGCGCTCTGACTGACTGGGTTAAGGCTTTGTACTGTTTCTGGAAAATGGAGGCGGTAAAGTGATACATCTTACCAGTTAGTGAGGCGTCGGTAGAGATAGCTCCACCTTGAAATCTTCTCTCATACAGATCCCTTTCGCCACGGTTTCCATTCCCCAGAGGAGCCGGCCTTGAGTCTGGTCGCGGCTCGTTTACAGACATTAAAGAACCCAAAACTCCAGTGGAGGAATGGCATCTTCTCTGTCTTCGGATTTGCCCCGCCTAAAAAACTTAGGGTGGAACCTTGTCAATCTCCATGTCTGCATCGAGGAGACTGGCGAGGTTAATTATCCTCATTGCTATTATCCTCATTGTCCCCTAGTTTGCCTTCCACCAAGAGGGGGTCGTCGGACTGATAGCCTCGATTCCTCCCTCTATCAGCTGGGTTTGGTTGTGAAAGGCAGAACCACAACGTCCACTGGTGGCTCAGAGGTGAACAGGGCTACAAAGAGAGAGGTTGGTTTGAGCCTCCTTTTCAGATTTGCCTCATCAATTTGAAGCACTCGCAGGTCTCGGAGTCCTTGAGCACTGCCCTGGCATTTTCGCACCACAAGCATGTGATGCACAGAATGTGTGGGTCCTTCCTAACAGTCCTAGAAGAAAGAAGCCATGCGGCTGATGGCTAGCAGTGATTAGCACTGAAGGGAACGCTATAGCCAAGAGTCTGAGACGTGCTAGCTAGCAAGTTAGCAGCTACACGGAGGTGTGCTGTAGCTAGCTCAGCACTTAGCTGGAGGGTTTGTGCTAGAATAGTATTAGCCGTCAGGTTAGCTTACTCCCACGACTGAAAGAGCCGTGCAGCTGGGTTGACGTCTAGTTAGTGCCTGCGACTGAACAAAAAAATTAAACAAGGCGAGGGGGAGAGCTAGCGAAACTACTGTGTTGCAGGTAGAATTGCGTGGTTTAGTTAGCCTTGCAGCTAACTAGCCATGTTAGCTTCAGACTTGTCAAATCACACTAGCTAGCTAGTTAGGTAGGTAGCTAACTAGAGGTGACCGAGAGGTAGAAAAATAATTTCTGCACAAGCAATACTATCGTGTTGCAGGTAGAATAGCGTGGTTATCTTGCCTTGCAGCAAGCTATTCAAGTTAGCATGAGCCCCACTGAGTGGGCTAACCAAGTCCCAATAGCTAGCGGTGAAGCTAGCTAGCAGAGGCAAAAAAAAGTTAATTTCTTCAAGAAAATACGGATTACAACTCAGCCTCACGACCGTGTGCGAAGTCACACGTTCGGCATCGACAAACTTGCTGATCGCCTGTGAACTGTTAACTTCTTTGGGAGCAGCGCACGAGGTGACTGTTTTGGAGACCCTGGCGTGCCCAAAGTAAAATCCTCCCATTCAGGCCCAGAAAATAGGATATGCACATATTTAGTACCATTGGATAGGAAACACTCTGAATTTTCTAAAAGTGTTAACATTCTGTCTGTGAGTGAAACAGAACGGATACGGCAAGCGAAACCCAGAGGAATTTCTGTCCTGGAATGCAGTACCTATCGCTTCCTCTGGATGTCAACAGTCTCGAGAAAGTGTTCTGATTCTTTTTAGATGCTTTTAGAGCAGAGAAGAAGAGGAATAAGGAAGTGTCCACGCAGTTGTCAATACAAGTAAATGCGTGCTCCCCGTCTTGCGCGTTCTTTGTTTTTTTCCTTTCTTATCGCCCAGTTTATATTCCGGTTGAAATATTATACAACATATACATTAAAGTGTTCCTAAGGATACATTATCAATTATGTTTGATTGTTCTTGGACAAGTTTATAGGTATAAGTTGAACGAGTTCTCTTCACGTTTCAATGGAGGAGTCGACACTGTTTTTTTCTGATTATAACGCGCCAACCAAATGGAGATTTCTGGATATAATACATTACTTTTTCTAACAAAAGAACCATGGATTGTCTTCGTTGGACACTTTGGAAGCCCTCAGCAGAAGTTCTTCAAAAGGTAATTGATTTGTTTTCGCTGTGAAATGTGTTTTCTGTGAACCGTGGAGACTTATGAAATTATGGTAATGGGAAAAATATGTTAGGTGCTACCCTCAAACAATCAAATGTGGTGATTTCGCCGTAAAGCCTTTTTGAAATCTGACAATGCTGTGATATTGCCAAGAAGCAGAGCTTTTGATGACTATGAAGCACTTGTATATTGATGCATGTTTAATAATTCAACTTTTGGATTTTGAATTTGGCGCCTTGCATTTCACCTGGTAGTGTGAAATGCGCCCCACCGCTCCCTAAGAAGTTAAGTGGAGAAAACAGAGAGCCAGCCGTGCTAGAGGAGAGCAAAGAGCTTTACGGTCTTCAACGAGGAAGAGAAGAGAAAATTATTGCTATTTTATATAGGGTGAGGGCACACCATCTCCCGGACGTTTGTGATTGGTTACTTCAAGTTTTTAGACTTTCCGAACGAAATCCCACCAGTGAAATATGAAACGATTAATTGAAAGAGAACCCTATTTGTATCATTACTACTGCTACTGCTACCACTACCACTACTACTGCTACTACTGCTACTACTACTACCACTCCCGCTACCCCTACCGCTACCGCTACTACCACTACCACTACCACTACTACTGCTACTACCACTACCCCTGCTACTACTACTACTACTACTACTACTACTACTACTACTACCACTACCCCTGCTACTACTACCAGTACCACTACTATTTCACAACCATAAATACTTGAAGCCTAGGAAGCACACACATTTACATCAGTAAATGTGTTTTTCTAGTTAATGTGTTTGCTGAAGGCAAGACCACTCAACATTTCTGAAGGCCTTTTCACACTGCATTGTTCTTAGCCCCAGGCTATCTTAGCCCCAGGCTAGACCGGTCCTGGGCTAGTTTAGCCTGTGCCTGTGTTTACACAAGCATTTGTTAACCCTGGGCTAAGCTTTAGCCCTGGGCTAAGGATTCACACTTGCATTCCAAAGCCCTGGGCTAACAGACAAACACAACATGCGGCCAACATTCTATCTCTGACATGCGACCAATGTTATGAGCAATAAAGCATTTGTCAACACATTATTTCCTCTTGCTTCGAGCATTTGATTTCCAACAGGGATGGTTTATATAAACTTTGCTTGTCTGCCTGTCTGACATCAGAAACAATGTTTTACTTTTAAAATGTAATCTTGCCCCCTGTACAGAGAATGCTGTACGAACGAGACATCAACTTTTCTGATTCAGGCAAAATCAGGCAACAATACTATTATCGTAGATAATTAAATGTCAACAGAAAATCTATGAAAATTGGAGGAAAATGTAGCATTTTCTGCCTTTCCAGCTATAAAGTTTGTAGCATTAGTTGGCTAAGTGAGAAGACATTAGAACAATGAGATTTCACCAGATGTATAAAATGTGAAGCATCCGCTTGGTACTTCCACTCACTACTAAATATGGTGGTGAGAGGAAGCCCAGCAGCTGGCTGTAGGAGAAGATGGAACGAGATGGAATTTGGCCGACATTCTGCAACATTTGATCTCAATAAAAGGTTTCTGTTCCCAAAACTGGAATCTGTTACGAAAAGAGTGGACTAAGTTTTGTAGACTTTACTCTTTGCCAAAGTTTTTCAAACATTTGTGTTGTTTAGAAGGAGTGCAAAGGGCGAATTGAGTGATTGAACACGGAAATATGCAAATGCATGCTATAACGCGCCAATAGGATCATCTCACTAGTTCGTGCTCGGCTTGGCTCCTTCCTTGCTTCTTCTGGGCGCTATGAATAATTTGTTTCCATTGGAAACGACTGGCAGTGGTCTATCTTGGGTTAGTTATAAACATCTTTGACGTTAGCCAGCCTGCATAGCAACCATTTTTGTCAGGCATAGCAATCAATGTTTTTGCACAGATTACATTTTTTTTTATCCTCAGATGGATTAAATAGTATAGAATTTACTTGTCAAAATCAACGTGCAAATCAAATCAAACTTTATTTGTCACATGCGTCGAATACAACAAGTGTAGACCTTACCGTGAAATGCTTACTTACAAGCCCTTAACCAACTGTGCAGTTCAAGAAGAGTTAAGAAAATATTTACCAAAAGAAACTAAAGTAAAAAATAATAAAAAGTAACACAATAAAACAACAATAATGAGGCTATATACAGGGGGTAACGGTACCGAGTCAGTGTGCGGGGGTACAGGTTAGTCCAGGTAATTTGTTGGTGAAGTGACTATGTATAGATAATAAACAGAGAGTAGCAGCAGCGTACATGTAGGTAGGGGTGAAGTGACTATGTATAGATAATAAACAGACAGTAGCAGCAGTGTACATGTAGGTAGGGGTGAAGTGACTATGTATAGATAATAAACAGACAGTAGCAGCAGTGTACATGTAGGTAGGGGTGAAGTGACTATGCATAGATAATAAACAGACAGTAGCAGCAGTGTACATGTAGGTAGGGGTGAAGTGACTATGTATAGATAATAAACAGACAGTAGCAGCAGTGTACATGTAGGTAGGGGTAAAGTGACTATGTATAGATAATAAACAGAGAGTAGCAGCAGTGTACATGTAGGTAGGGGTAAAGTGACTATGTATAGATAATAAACAGACAGTAGCAGCAGTGTACATGTAGGTAGGGGTAAAGTGACTATGTATAGATAATAAACAGACAGTAGCAGCAGCGTACATGTAGGTAGGGGTAAAGTGACTATGTATAGATAATAAACAGACAGTAGCAGCAGTGTACATGTAGGTAGGGGTGAAGTGACTATGTATAGATAATAAACAGAGAGTAGCAGCAGTGTACATGTAGGTAGGGGTGAAGTGACTATGCATAGATAATAAACAGACAGTAGCAGCAGTGTACATGTAGGTAGGGGTGAAGTGACTATGTATAGATAATAAACAGACAGTAGCAGCAGTGTACATGTAGGTAGGGGTGAAGTGACTATGTATAGATAATAAACAGAGAGTAGCAGCAGTGTACATGTAGGTAGGGGTGAAGTGACTATGTATAGATAATAAACAGACAGTAGCAGCAGTGTACATGTAGGTAGGGGTGAAGTGACTATGTATAGATAATAAACAGACAGTAGCAGCAGTGTACATGTAGGTAGGGGTAAAGTGACTATGTATAGATAATAAACAGACAGTAGCAGCAGTGTACATGTAGGTAGGGGTAAAGTGACTATGTATAGATAATAAACAGACAGTAGCAGCAGTGTACATGTAGGTAGGGGTGAAGTGACTATGTATAGATAATAAACAGACAGTAGCAGCAGTGTACATGTAGGTAGGGTAAAGTGACTATGTATAGATAATAAACAGAGAGTAGCAGCAGTGTACATGTAGGTAGGGGTAAAGTGACTATGTATAGATAATAAACAGACAGTAGCAGCAGTGTACATGTAGGTAGGGGTAAAGTGACTATGTATAGATAATAAACAGACAGTAGCAGCAGCGTACATGTAGGTAGGGGTAAAGTGACTATGTATAGATAATAAACAGACAGTAGCAGCAGCGTACATGTAGGTAGGGGTGAAGTGACTATGTATAGATAATAAACAGAGAGTAGCAGCAGAAACAGACAGTAGCAGCAGTGTACATGTAGGTAGGGGTAAAGTGACTATGTATAGATAATAAACAGACAGTAGCAGCAGTGTACATGTAGGTAGGGGTGAAGTGACTATGTATAGATAATAAACAGACAGTAGCAGCAGTGTACATGTAGGTAGGGGTGAAGTGACTATGTATAGATAATAAACAGACAGTAGCAGCAGTGTACATGTAGGTAGGGGTGAAGTGACTATGTATAGATAATAAACAGACAGTAGCAGCAGTGTACATGTAGGTAGGGGTAAAGTGACTATGTATAGATAATAAACAGACAGTAGCAGCAGTGTACATGTAGGTAGGAGTAAAGTGACTATGTATAGATAATAAACAGACAGTAGCAGCAGTGTACATGTAGGTAGGGGTGAAGTGACTATGTATAGATAATAAACAGACAGTAGCAGCAGTGTACATGTAGGTAGGGGTGAAGTGACTATGTATAGATAATAAACAGACAGTAGCAGCAGTGTACATGTAGGTAGGGGTGAAGTGACTATGTATAGATAATAAACAGACAGTAGCAGCAGTGTACATGTAGGTAGGGGTGAAGTGACTATGTATAGATAATAAACAGACAGTAGCAGCAGTGTACATGTAGGTAGGGGTGAAGTGACTATGTATAGATAATAAACAGACAGTAGCAGCAGTGTACATGTAGGTAGGGGTAAAGTGACTATGTATAGATAATAAACAGACAGTAGCAGCAGTGTACATGTAGGTAGGGTGAAGTGACTATGTATAGATAATAAACAGAGAGTAGCAGCAGTGTACATGTAGGTAGGGGTGAAGTGACTATGTATAGATAATAAACAGACAGTAGCAGCAGTGTACATGCAGGTAGGGGTGAAGTGACTATGTATAGATAATAAACAGACAGTAGCAGCAGTGTACATGTAGGTAGGGGTGAAGTGACTATGTATAGATAATAAACAGACAGTAGCAGCAGTGTACATGTAGGTAGGGGTAAAGTGACTATGTATAGATAATAAACAGACAGTAGCAGCAGTGTACATGTAGGTAGGGGTGAAGTGACTATGTATAGATAATAAACAGACAGTAGCAGCAGTGTACATGTAGGTAGGGGTAAAGTGACTATGTATAGATAATAAACAGACAGTAGCAGCAGTGTACATGTAGGTAGGGTAAAGTGACTATGTATAGATAATAAACAGACAGTAGCAGCAGTGTACATGTAGGTAGGGGTGAAGTGACTATGTATAGATAATAAACAGACAGTAGCAGCAGTGTACATGTAGGTAGTGGTAAAGTGACTATGTATAGATAATAAACAGACAGTAGCAGCAGTGTACATGTAGGTAGGGGTAAAGTGACTATGTATAGATAATAAACAGACAGTAGCAGCAGTGTACATGTAGGTAGGGGTGAAGTGACTATGTATAGATAATAAACAGAGAGTAGCAGCAGTGTACATGTAGGTAGGGGTGAAGTGACTATGTATAGATAATAAACAGACAGTAGCAGCAGTGTACATGTAGGTAGGGGTGAAGTGACTATGTATAGATAATAAACAGAGAGTAGCAGCAGTGTACATGTAGGTAGGGGTGAAGTGACTATGTATAGATAATAAACAGACAGTAGCAGCAGTGTACATGTAGGTAGGGGTGAAGTGACTATGTATAGATAATAAACAGACAGTAGCAGCAGTGTACATGTAGGTAGGGGTGAAGTGACTATGTATAGATAATAAACAGACAGTAGCAGCAGTGTACATGTAGGTAGGGGTGAAGTGACTATGTATAGATAATAAACAGACAGTAGCAGCAGTGTACATGTAGGTAGGGGTAAAGTGACTATGTATAGATAATAAACAGACAGTAGCAGCAGTGTACATGTAGGTAGGGGTAAAGTGACTATGTATAGATAATAAACAGACAGTAGCAGCAGTGTACATGTAGGTAGGGGTGAAGTGACTATGTATAGATAATAAACAGAGAGTAGCAGCAGTGTACATGTAGGTAGGGGTGAAGTGACTATGTATAGATAATAAACAGACAGTAGCAGCAGTGTACATGTAGGTAGGGTGTAAAGTGACTATGTATAGATAATAAACAGACAGTAGCAGCAGTGTACATGTAGGTAGGGGTAAAGTGACTATGTATAGATAATAAACAGACAGTAGCAGCAGTGTACATGTAGGTAGGGGTGAAGTGACTATGTATAGATAATAAACAGAGAGTAGCAGCAGTGTACATGTAGGTAGGGGTGAAGTGACTATGTATAGATAATAAACAGACAGTAGCAGCAGTGTACATGTAGGTAGGGGTGAAGTGACTATGTATAGATAATAAACAGACAGTAGCAGCAGTGTACATGTAGGTAGGGGTGAAGTGACTATGTATAGATAATAAACAGACAGTAGCAGCAGTGTACATGTAGGTAGGGGTGAAGTGACTATGCATAGATAATAAACAGACAGTAGCAGCAGTGTACATGTAGGTAGGGGTAAAGTGACTATGCATAGATAATAAACAGACAGTAGCAGCAGTGTACATGTAGGTAGGGGTGAAGTGACTATGTATAGATAATAAACAGACAGTAGCAGCAGTGTACATGTAGGTAGGGGTAAAGTGACTATGTATAGATAATAAACAGACAGTAGCAGCAGTGTACATGTAGGTAGGGGTGAAGTGACTATGCATAGATAATAAACAGACAGTAGCAGCAGTGTACATGTAGGTAGGGGTGAAGTGACTATGTATAGATAATAAACAGACAGTAGCAGCAGTGTACATGTAGGTAGGGGTAAAGTGACTATGTATAGATAATAAACAGACAGTAGCAGCAATGTACATGTAGGTAGGGGTGAAGTGACTATGTATAGATAATAAACAGACAGTAGCAGCAGTGTACATGTAGGTACGGGTGAAGTGACTATGTATAGATAATAAACAGACAGTAGCAGCAGTGTACATGTAGGTAGGGGTGAAGTGACTATGTATAGATAATAAACAGACAGTAGCAGCAGTGTACATGTAGGTAGGGGTAAAGTGACTATGTATAGATAATAAACAGACAGTAGCAGCAGTGTACATGTAGGTAGGGGTAAAGTGACTATGTATAGATAATAAACAGACAGTAGCAGCAGTGTACATGTAGGTAGGGGTGAAGTGACTATGTATAGATAATAAACAGACAGTAGCAGCAGTGTACATGTAGGTAGGGGTAAAGTGACTATGTATAGATTATAAACAGACAGTAGCAGCAGTGTACATGTAGGTAGGGGTAAAGTGACTATGTATAGATAATAAACAGACAGTAGCAGCAGTGTACATGTAGGTAGGGGTGAAGTGACTATGTATAGATAATAAACAGAGAGTAGCAGCAGTGTACATGTAGGTAGGGGTGAAGTGACTATGTATAGATAATAAACAGAGAGTAGCAGCAGTGTACATGTAGGTAGGGGTGAAGTGACTATGTATAGATAATAAACAGACAGTAGCAGCAGTGTACATGTAGGTAGGGAGTAAAGTGACTATGTATAGATAATAAACAGACAGTAGCAGCAGTGTACATGTAGGTAGGGGTAAAGTGACTATGTATAGATAATAAACAGACAGTAGCAGCAGTGTACATGTAGGTAGGGGTAAAGTGACTATGTATAGATAATAAACAGACAGTAGCAGCAGTGTACATGTAGGTAGGGGTGAAGTGACTATGTATAGATAATAAACAGACAGTAGCAGCAGTGTACATGTAGGTAGGGGTGAAGTGACTATGTATAGATAATAAACAGACAGTAGCAGCAGTGTACATGTAGGTAGGGGTAAAGTGACTATGTATAGATAATAAACAGACAGTAGCAGCAGTGTACATGTAGGTAGGGGGTGAAGTGACTATGTATAGATAATAAACAGACAGTAGCAGCAGTGTACATGTAGGTAGGGGTAAAGTGACTATGTATAGATAATAAACAGACAGTAGCAGCAGTGTACATGTAGGTAGGGGTGAAGTGACTATGTATAGATAATAAACAGACAGTAGCAGCAGTGTACATGTAGGTAGGGGTGAAGTGACTATGTATAGATAATAAACAGACAGTAGCAGCAGTGTACATGTAGGTAGGGGTGAAGTGACTATGTATAGATAATAAACAGACAGTAGCAGCAGTGTACATGTAGGTAGGGGTGAAGTGACTATGTATAGATAATAAACAGACAGTAGCAGCAGTGTACATGTAGGTAGGGGTAAAGTGACTATGTATAGATAATAAACAGACAGTAGCAGCAGTGTACATGTAGGTAGGGGTGAAGTGACTATGTATAGATAATAAACAGACAGTAGCAGCAGTGTACATGTAGGTAGGGGTGAAGTGACTATGTATAGATAATAAACAGACAGTAGCAGCAGTGTACATGTAGGTAGGGGTGAAGTGACTATGTATAGATAATAAACAGACAGTAGCAGCAGTGTACATGTAGGTAGGGGTGAAGTGACTATGTATAGATAATAAACAGAGAGTAGCAGCAGTGTACATGTAGGTAGGGGTGAAGTGACTATGTATAGATAATAAACAGACAGTAGCAGCAGTGTACATGTAGGTAGGGGTGAAGTGACTATGTATAGATAATAAACAGACAGTAGCAGCAGTGTACATGTAGGTAGGGGTGAAGTGACTATGTATAGATAATAAACAGACAGTAGCAGCAGTGTACATGTAGGTAGGGGTGAAGTGACTATGTATAGATAATAAACAGACAGTAGCAGCAGTGTACATGTAGGTAGGGGTAAAGTGACTATGTATAGATAATAAACAGACAGTAGCAGCAGTGTACATGTAGGTAGGGGTAAAGTGACTATGTATAGATAATAAACAGACAGTAGCAGCAGTGTACATGTAGGTAGGGGTGAAGTGACTATGTATAGATAATAAACAGAGAGTAGCAGCAGTGTACATGTAGGTAGGGGTGAAGTGACTATGTATAGATAATAAACAGACAGTAGCAGCAGTGTACATGTAGGTAGGGGTAAAGTGACTATGTATAGATAATAAACAGACAGTAGCAGCAGTGTACATGTAGGTAGGGGTAAAGTGACTATGTATAGATAATAAACAGACAGTAGCAGCAGTGTACATGTAGGTAGGGGTGAAGTGACTATGTATAGATAATAAACAGAGAGTAGCAGCAGTGTACATGTAGGTAGGGGTGAAGTGACTATGTATAGATAATAAACAGACAGTAGCAGCAGTGTACATGTAGGTAGGGGTGAAGTGACTATGTATAGATAATAAACAGACAGTAGCAGCAGTGTACATGTAGGTAGGGTGAAGTGACTATGTATAGATAATAAACAGACAGTAGCAGCAGTGTACATGTAGGTAGGGGTGAAGTGACTATGCATAGATAATAAACAGACAGTAGCAGCAGTGTACATGTAGGTAGGGGTAAAGTGACTATGCATAGATAATAAACAGACAGTAGCAGCAGTGTACATGTAGGTAGGGGTGAAGTGACTATGTATAGATAATAAACAGACAGTAGCAGCAGTGTACATGTAGGTAGGGGTAAAGTGACTATGTATAGATAATAAACAGACAGTAGCAGCAGTGTACATGTAGGTAGGGGTGAAGTGACTATGCATAGATAATAAACAGACAGTAGCAGCAGTGTACATGTAGGTAGGGGTGAAGTGACTATGTATAGATAATAAACAGACAGTAGCAGCAGTGTACATGTAGGTAGGGGTAAAGTGACTATGTATAGATAATAAACAGACAGTAGCAGCAATGTACATGTAGGTAGGGGTGAAGTGACTATGTATAGATAATAAACAGACAGTAGCAGCAGTGTACATGTAGGTAGGGTGAAGTGACTATGTATAGATAATAAACAGACAGTAGCAGCAGTGTACATGTAGGTAGGGGTGAAGTGACTATGTATAGATAATAAACAGACAGTAGCAGCAGTGTACATGTAGGTAGGGGTAAAGTGACTATGTATAGATAATAAACAGACAGTAGCAGCAGTGTACATGTAGGTAGGGGTAAAGTGACTATGTATAGATAATAAACAGACAGTAGCAGCAGTGTACATGTAGGTAGGGGTGAAGTGACTATGTATAGATAATAAACAGACAGTAGCAGCAGTGTACATGTAGGTAGGGGTAAAGTGACTATGTATAGATAATAAACAGACAGTAGCAGCAGTGTACATGTAGGTAGGGTAAAGTGACTATGTATAGATAATAAACAGACAGTAGCAGCAGTGTACATGTAGGTAGGGGTGAAGTGACTATGTATAGATAATAAACAGAGAGTAGCAGCAGTGTACATGTAGGTAGGGGTGAAGTGACTATGTATAGATAATAAACAGAGAGTAGCAGCGGTGTACATGTAGGTAGGGGTGAAGTGACTATGTATAGATAATAAACAGACAGTAGCAGCGGTGTACATGTAGGTAGGGGTAAAGTGACTATGTATAGATAATAAACAGACAGTAGCAGCAGTGTACATGTAGGTAGGGGTAAAGTGACTATGTATAGATAATAAACAGACAGTAGCAGCAGTGTACATGTAGGTAGGGGTAAAGTGACTATGTATAGATAATAAACAGACAGTAGCAGCAGTGTACATGTAGGTAGGGGTGAAGTGACTATGTATAGATAATAAACAGACAGTAGCAGCAGTGTACATGTAGGTAGGGGTGAAGTGACTATGTATAGATAATAAACAGACAGTAGCAGCAGTGTACATGTAGGTAGGGGTAAAGTGACTATGTATAGATAATAAACAGACAGTAGCAGCAGTGTACATGTAGGTAGGGGTGAAGTGACTATGTATAGATAATAAACAGACAGTAGCAGCAGTGTACATGTAGGTAGGGGTAAAGTGACTATGTATAGATAATAAACAGACAGTAGCAGCAGTGTACATGTAGGTAGGGGTGAAGTGACTATGTATAGATAATAAACAGACAGTAGCAGCAGTGTACATGTAGGTAGGGGTGAAGTGACTATGTATAGATAATAAACAGACAGTAGCAGCAGTGTACATGTAGGTAGGGGTGAAGTGACTATGTATAGATAATAAACAGACAGTAGCAGCAGTGTACATGTAGGTAGGGGTGAAGTGACTATGTATAGATAATAAACAGACAGTAGCAGCAGTGTACATGTAGGTAGGGGTAAAGTGACTATGTATAGATAATAAACAGACAGTAGCAGCAGTGTACATGTAGGTAGGGGTGAAGTGACTATGTATAGATAATAAACAGACAGTAGCAGCAGTGTACATGTAGGTAGGGGTGAAGTGACTATGTATAGATAATAAACAGACAGTAGCAGCAGTGTACATGTAGGTAGGGGTGAAGTGACTATGTATAGATAATAAACAGACAGTAGCAGCAGTGTACATGTAGGTAGGGGTGAAGTGACTATGGGGGGTCAATGTAAATAGTCCTGTGGCATTTGATAAATTGTTCAGCAGTCTTATGGCTTGGGGCTAGAAGCTGTTAAGGAGCCTTTTGGTCCTAGACTTGGCGCTCTAGTACCGCTTGCCGGGCGCTAGCAGAGAAATCAGTCTATGACTTGGGAGACCAGAGTCTCTGACAATTTTTTGGGGGCTTTCCTCTGACACCGCCTATTATATAGGTCCTGGATGGCAGGAAGTTTGGCCCCTGTGATGTACTGGGCCGTACGCACTACCCTCTGTAGCGCCTTTCGGTCCGATGCCGAGCAGTTGCCATACCGCCATACGGATGCCTGTAATGCAGAACGCATTACAGGCATCACAGCATATGTAAATTAAGTGAACAGGTTTATGATTGGACACTGGGCATTCTAGGCATTGTTCCTGGCCCCGGTTTTACACTGGCTATTTTGTACCGGGTTTCTGGGGCTAACCCCGCTCCAGCTAGCCCTGGGCTAAGGTTGGTGCTAGCCTTCTTCAGAATGTACAAGTGGTAACACTCGCTTAGCACCGGGCTAAAATCTCCCTTAGCCCAGGACTAAGAAGGCTCTTAGCCCAGGGCTAAAATCTCCCTTAGCCCAGGACTAAGAAGGCTGTTAGCCCAGGGCTAAAATCTCCCTTAGCCCAGGACTAAGAAGGCTCTTAGCACCGGTCTAAAATCTCCCTTAGCCCAGGACTAAGAAGGCTGTTAGCCCAGGGCTAAAATCTCCCTTAGCCCAGGACTAAGAAGGCTCTTAGCACCGGGCTAAAATCTCCCTTAGCCCAGGACTAAGAAGGCTGTTCGCCCTGGGCTAAGAAAGGCGCAGTGTGAACAACCCCTTACATACCCATATTAATTAGTGTGACTTGTGACAGCAAATGACCCACTTAAAAAAAAAAAAAACATGCTTTTTCTTCTTCTTATTATTATTCTTCAGCAGGATACTTCTCTTAGACCATTTAAGCTAAAAACACAGTTCAAACTCTAAAAACGGGCAGACTGGTCTGGAATAGGTTTTCTGCGTACAACTTTTTTATATATTTTATACTTTTTACACTATTGAGCTTTTTGTCTTTCTTTTCATGCACTTCAAATGAGATTTTCTTTCAACATTCTAAAGGTCCCATTGTTAAAACCCCATGATTTACAACATTCTATTCCCTGTAAACAATGTGACTTCTGACATAAATCAGCCAATTTGACCACTTTCCCAGCAACTAAGACAAAAACTTAGAGAAATCTTAGACTACTTCTCTACTATTCAAATCTGAAATCAGAACAAAAAATATATTATATTTATCGTACGACACAACTGTTTTAGCAACCGTGTTAACGACCTTTAATTTCAGCTTTTACAAACTGAAATATTGACCACTTTGCCAACACGTTAGACTAAAACATAGAGCGTTTGAAATATTTGTCTGTTTCTCTGCTATTCAAAAAAACTGAAATCAGAACAGAAATATTTCAGAACAGAAATATCTTCTACCTATCAAATGACTCAACAATAATGTTTACTCATCCAGCAGGCTACTAGGAGAGGCACATCCAAATTTGAAAAGTTTTTTTTTTTGCCGTTATATGGATTAAAACCATCCATTGCCGGTGGATTTGGCAATGGATCCCTGTTTAAAGTTTAACTTCTTTTTAAATGAAGCCATGAGCTGGTTACAATTCCAATTTCATCCTCCAATCAATCAAATTCAATCAATTAAAATGTATCTATCAGCTGATGTCACAAAGTGCTGTACAGAAACCCAGCCTAAAACCTCCAAGCAGTAAGCAATGCAGGTGTAAAAGCACGGTGGTTAGGGAAAAACTCCCTAGGAAGGCCAGAACCTAGGAAGAAACCTAGAGATGAACCAGGCTCTGAGGGGTCGCCAGTTCTCTTCTGGCTGTGCCGGGTGGAGATTATAACAGAACATGGCCAAGATGTTCAAACGTTCATAGATGACCAGCAGGGTCAAACAATAATAATCACAGTGGTTGTCGAGGGTGCAACAGGTCAGCACCTCAGGAGTAAATGTCAGTTGGCTTTTCATAGCCGATCATTCAGAGTATCTCTACCGCTCCTGCTGTCTCTAGAGAGTTGAACACAGCAGGTCTGGGACAGGTAGCACGTCTGGTGAACAGGTCAGGGTTCCATAGCCGCAGGCAGAACAGTTGAAACTGGAGCAGCAGCACGGCCAGGTGGACTTGGGACAGCAAGGTGTCATCAGGCCAGTTAGTCCTGAGGCATGGGCTAGGGCTCAGGTCCTCGAGAGAGAGAGAAAGAATGAAAGAAAGAGAGAAAGAGAGAAAGAAAGAGAGAAAAAGAGAGAAAGAGAGAGAAAGAGAGAGAATTAGAGAGAGCATACTTAAATTCACACAGGACACCGGATAAGACAGGAGAAATACTCCAGATATAACAGACGGAACCTAGACCCCCGACACATAAACTACTGCAGCATAAATACTGGAGGCTGAGACAGGAGGGGTCGGGAGACACTGTGGTCCCGTCCGACGATACCCCCGGACAGGGCCAAACAGGTAGGATATAACCCCACCCACTTTGCCAAAGCACAGCCCCCACACCACTAGAGGGATATCTTCAACCACCAACTTACCATCCTGAGACAAGGCCAAGTATAGCCCACAAAGATCTCCACCACGGCACAACCCAAGGGGGGGTGCCAACCCAGACAGGAAGATCACGTCAGTGACTCAACCCATTCAAGTGACGCACCCCTCTTAGGGACGGCATGGAAGAGCACCAGTAAGCCAGTGACTCAGCCCCTGTAATAGGGTTAGAGGCAGAGAATCCCAGTGGAGAGGGGGAACCGGCCAGGCAGAGACAGCAAGGGCGGTTCGTTGCTCCAGTGCCTTTCCGCTCACCTTCACACTCCTGGGCCAGACTACACTCAATCATAGGACCTACTGAAGAGATGAGTCTTTAATAAAGACTTAAAGGTTGAGACTGAGTCTGCGTCTCTCACATGGATAGGCAGACAAATTCCTCCTGTGGGGGAATTGGGGCCGAAAGACCGAGACGAGAAGCCAAGGTTTGGCTTTGTTAGCGAAGTGGCGCCATGTTACTCAGTGCTGAATGGCCAAGAGGAGAAGACTGAGGAAAAGTCTGAAACCTTCTATCGGCTTCACTCCTTTGAGTACTGGGCTCCGGTTACTTGGTTGGGTAGTCACGCTGTTGCACGTGACTGTTCTGGAATTCCACCAGATTGTTCCTACGGGTGGTATTCTGCTGTATTGCAGAGTCCACTTGAGCGCTTAGAGTACTGATTTTGGACACGTGAGTGTCGCACTCGCTAATTTCGGGTCTCTTACTTATCTGTCCTGGTTTACAGATAGAGGTCTTAAGCCCTGAGCGAGAGATTCAGTGATGATATTTATTTTTTTCAATAAAGACTTAATTTTCTGATAGAGGAAAGATGTTTTCTTGGAGAAAAAATGTATAAAGAAGGTATCGTGTTTATGAATGACATTGTAAATAAGGAGGGTAAAAACTATGTCACACAAGCAATTAACAAATGTGTATGGAGATGAATGCTCAATACAAAAGTATAACCAACTCATCACAGTTCTGCCACAAAAATAGAAGAGGCAATTACTCAAAAGAGAAAGGAATTAATTGGTTTGTCTGGCTCCAATGAAAAACCATGCATGGCCTGACATGACTAATATAAATCGTAAAAGGAACCAGTTTCACTTAAGGTCGAGAGGTTTGACTACAGTATGCCTCATTCAAATTCAAGTGTCACGATTATCTTCCGGACGGACAGACCAAGACGCAGCGATGTAGCCAGAATACATGATTTAATAAATCCACCGGAACAAGACGGAACAAAGCAAAAAGAACGGAGAACGAACGAAGGAACATAACTGAACAAACAAACACAGCTATGAACATACAATAACCCACGAACCCAGAGTGAAACCTACTAGTTTAAATATGGTTCCCAATTAGAGACAACGACACACAGCTGCCTCTAATTGGGAACCATTACCCAACATAGAAATACGACACCTAGAATGAACAAACCCTACACAAAGACAAACCAAAAACGCCCAGCCTGAAACTCGGGACTGGGCGTTATAGCACTTCCCCAAAGGCGCCGGACTCGGACGCCGCCAAAAGTCTGTGGGGTCCTCGGTGGGTCGCTTGTCCCAGGTGGAGGCCCGGTGCTGGCCGTGTTGGTCTGACATCCAGAACCGGAGGCCCTGGGCCTTCTCCTGGAACTCTGGTGCGTGAGTTGAACTGGCCGCACTGACCTCGTGATGCTCACTGAACGCTGGTGCGTGGAGCAGGAACTGGCAGTACTGGACCGTGATGCTCACTGGGACTCTGGGTGCGTGGAGCAGGAACTGGCAGTACTGGACCTGATGCTCACTGGGACTCTGGTGCGTGGAGCAGGAACTGGTCGCACTGGACCTCGTGATGCTCACTGGGACTCTGGTGCGTGGAGCAGGAACTGGTCGTTACTGGACTTGTGATGCTCACTGGGGACGCTGGTGCGTGGAGCAGGAACTGGCAGTACTGGACCTCGTGATGCTCACTGGGACTCTGCGCGTGGAGCAGGAACTGGTCGTACATTCGACTCTCTGAACGCACGGGAGCTTGCGCGCTGGAGCCGGACAGGACGTGCTGGACTCTCGGAGCGCACGCGGAGCTGCGCGCGGAGCCGAACAGGACGCGGACTCTCGGAGCGCACGGGAGCTTGCGCGCTGGAGTCGAACAGGACGCGTTGGACTCTC
This sequence comes from Brachymystax lenok tsinlingensis, assembly GCA_030435695.1. Lineage (NCBI taxonomy): Eukaryota > Metazoa > Chordata > Actinopteri > Salmoniformes > Salmonidae > Brachymystax > Brachymystax lenok. Next base: position 2,878,416 of record CM059781.1, on the reverse strand, counting down.
GGAGCGCACGGGAGCTTGGTGCGCGGTCGGAGCAGGACGTTGACTCTCTGAACGCATCGGGAGCTTGGTGCGCCGGAGCCGGGACAGGACGCGTTGGACTCTCGGAGCGCACGTGGAGCTGCGCGCTGGAGCCGAACAGGACGTGCTGGACTCTCGAGCGCACGGGAGCTTGCGCGCTGGAGTCGAACAGGACGCGGTTGGACTCTCGAGCGCACGGGAGCTTGGTGCGCGGGCCGAGCAGGACGCTGCTGGACTCTCTGAACGCACGGGAGCTTGCGCGCGGAGCCGAGCAGGACGTGTTGGACCTCGGAGCGCACGGGAGCTGCGCGTGGAACAGGGACTGGACGTGTAGACACCACTACACGGACTGGGATCTTGGAACACGGAACAGGATCTTGGAACGCTGGAACAGGGATCTTGGAACGCGAACAGGGATCTTGGAACGCCGAACAGGGATCTTGGAACGCGGAACAGGATCTTGGAACGTGGAACAGGGATCTTGGAACGTGGAACAGGGATCTTGGAACGTGGAACAGGGATCTTGGAACGTGGAACAGGGATCTTGGAACGTGGAACAGGGATCTCGGAGCGTGGAACAGGGATCTCGGAGCGTGGAACAGGGATCTCGGAACGTGGAACAGGGGTCTCGAACGTGAACGGGACTGACGTAGAAACTCTACCCGACCGGGAACCTGATATGGAGAGCCGACACCATACCTCCAGCTAGCTCACTAACCCTGGTCTCATGGGTGAGTGGAGCTGGAATCTCTCGGACTGGGCTGTGGATACGCACCGAGATTCTGCCCGTGAAGACCACAGGATAACATGGGCCCAAAAGGCGACTGGAGGCCTGGCTCGCAGAGCTGACACCACTCTCCCAGGTAACACACAGACCTCGGCCCGACCAGTGAGTGGCGCTGGGATCTCTCTCACTGGGCTGCGGACACGCACCGGAGACACCGCACATGGAACTGGAGCAGGATATCCGGGTCCCAGGAGGCGCACTGGAGACTTAGGCGCAGAGCAGGCACCACTCTTCCTGGCTGAACGCTTCGCTTACCTCGACTGATGAGTGGAGCGGGAATCTCTCGCACCGGCCTCTGACTCGTATAGGGAAACCGTGCGCAACACTGCATTGCACGGCCTCCCTTGCTGCGTGACGCCTCCTACGCTCTTCCATGAAGCACGAGGGCTGGCTCAGGAGTCCTCCTGAACCGGCCAACCTCCTCGTGTGCCCCCAAAAGTTTCTTGGGGCTGCCTTACGGGCTTCCTAGCCCGGCGAGGTCTGAGAAACATTCCTCTCTCCGGGTCCCATGCTCCCATCAAGTCTCACACCTGCGCCGCCCGCCGCTGCTTCCAGTTCCTCTCTGGGTCGACGATACTCCCCAGGCTGGTCCCAAGCACTCCCATAGAACAGCTCCTTCTCCCAAGACCTAAGCTCCCGGTCTCTCGCTGCTTGGTCTTTGTTTGCGGGTTATTCTGTCACGATTATCTTCCGGACGGACAGACCAAGACGCAGCGATGTAGCCAGAATACATGATTTAATAAATCCACCGGAACAAGACGGAACAAAGCAAAGAACGGAGAACGTAACGATGAACATAACTGAACAAACAAACACAGCTATGAACATACAATAACCCACGAACCCAGAGTGAAACCTACTAGCCTAAATATGGTTCCCAATTAGAGACAACGACACACAGCTGCCTCTAATTGGGAACCATTACCCAACATAGAAATACGACACCTAGAATGAACAAACCCTACACAAAGACAAAACCAAAACGCTCCAGCCTGAAACTCGGGACTGGGCGTTACATCAAGATAGTTGCGAATAATTTTTTTTGATGTCCCAATACCATGGCATCAGTTTTATGCACTGATTATATATACTGTATATACAGTGGGGAAAAAAAGTATTTAGTCAGCCACCAATTGTGCAAGTTCTCTCACTTAAAAAGATGAGAGAGGCCTGTAATTTTCATCATAGGTACACTTCAACTATGACAGACAAAATGAGGAAAAAAAAATCCAGAAAATCACATTGTAGGATTTTTAATTTATTTATTTGCAAATTATGGTGGAAAATAAGTATTTGGTCAATAACAAAAGTTTATCTCAATACTTTGTTATATACCCTTTGTTGGCAATGACAGAGGTCAAATGTTTTCTGTAAGTCTTCACAAGGTTTTCACACACTGTTGCTGGTATTTTGGCCCATTCCTCCATGCAGATCTCCTCTAGAGCAGTGATGTTTTGGGGCTGTCGCTGGGCAACACGGACTTTCAACTCCCTCCAAAGATTTTCTATGGGGTTGAGATCTGGAGACTGGCTAGGCCACTCCAGGACCTTGAAATGCTTCTTACGAAGCCACTCCTTCGTTGCCCGGGCGGTGTGTTTGGGATCATTGTCATGCTGAAAGACCCAGCCACGTTTCATCTTCAATGCCCTTGCTGATGGAAGGAGGTTTTCACTCAAAATCTCACGATACATGGCCCCATTCATTCTTTCCTTTACACGGATCAGTCAGTCCTGGTCCCTTTGCAGAAAACAGCCCCAAAGCATGATGTTTCCACCCCCATGCTTCACAGTAGGTATGGTGTTCTTTGGATGCAACTCAGCATTCTTTGTCCTCCAAACACGACGAGTTGAGTTTTTACCAAAAGGTTCTATTTTGGTTTCATCTGACCATATGACATTCTCCCAATCCTCATCTGGATCATCCAAATGCTCTCTAGCAAACTTCAGACGGGCCTGAACATGTACTGGCTTAAGCAGGGGGACACGTCTGGCTCTGCAGGATTTGAGTCCCTGGCGGCGTAGTGTGTTACTGATGGTAGGCTTTGTTACTTTGGTCCCAGCTCTCTGCAGGTCATTCACTAGGTCCCCCCGTGTGGTTCTGGGATTTTTGCTCACCGTTCTTGTGATCATTTTGACCCCACAGGGTGAGATCTTGTGTGGAGCCCCAGATTGAGGAAGATTATCAGTGGTCTTGTATGTCTTCCATTTCCTAATAATTGCTCCCACAGTTAATTTCTTCAAACCAAGCTGCTTACCTATTGCAGATTCAGTCTTCCCAACCTGGTGCAGGTCTACAATTTTGTTTCTGGTGTCCTTTGACAGCTCTTTGGTCTTGGCCATAGTGGAGTTTGGAGTGTGACTGTTTGAGGTTGTGGACAGGTGTCTTTTATACTGATAACAAGTTCAAACAGGCGCCATTAATACAGGTAACGAGTGGAGGACAGAGGAGCCTCTTAAAGAAGAAGTTACAGGTCTGTGAGAGCCAGAAATCTTGCTTGTTTGTATGTGACCAAATACTTATTTTCCACCATAATTTGCAAATAAATTCATTAAAAATCCTACAATGTGATTTTCTGGATTTTTTTCCCTCATTTTGTCTGTCATAGTTGAAGTGTACCTATGATAAAAATTACAGGCCTCTCTCATCTTTTTAAGTGAGAGAACTTGGACAATTGGTGGCTGACTAAATAGTTGTAATGTTTTCCACAAAGTCCTCCAACCAAGGCAGAGGAGGGGGGGGGGGGGATTATGCAAGTAATGTTATTTAATAGACTTCAGTTCTATATGTTCATTTCATAGCTGATCTATCCGTTTAAACAATGTGTTATAGTAGTAACTCTTCCACATGTTCAGGCTATTCTATCATATCAATCAATCAACATTTCCATCTACCTCCTTTGTCTTAACAACTTTCTAATTTGTTTGTCATTTTTTCATTGGGGGTGGGGGACAAGTACAGGTACAGTATTGAAACAATTCACATATTCAGTTCGCATCATTAGTTTTTTTTTTCTTTGTTTCATATTTTCACTTTATTGTTGTTGTTGTACCTGAAGGAATAATGCATACAAAGAGAGGAATTATCTTTGATATTTAACATATATATATATATATTTTATATTAATTATTATTTACAGAGTTTAGTAATAATAAAATGTCCCTCTGGTCTGGTCACATGATTATCATTGACTCAGTGCTGTTTAAGATGACGGAGGACGATAATTTATTTTAATGATCATGGCCTTATTTCTATTACAGCATATTGGATGGCTGTTATTCATATTCCATTCACCCGGTTCAGTGTAACATTGATAGGTTGAGGCTACTACTGCATGATATCTATAATTTTCCCTGTACCCATCATGAGGTTGCTACAACCCAGCCTATGAATGAAAGTTTACAACGCAGGTGCACAGGTCTAGAGAAATTTGAGTAATCAAGGTGGCAGACATTGACACATTTAAGTCAGTTGTCCAACTAAATGTATTCAACTGAAATGTGTCTTCAGCATTTAACCCAACCCCTCTGAATCAGAGAGGTGCGGGGGGCTGCCTTAATCGACATCCATGTCTTCGGCGCCTGGGTAACAGTGGGATAACTGCCTTGTTCAGTGGCAGAATGACAGATTTTTACCTTGTCAACTCAGGGATTCAATCCAGCAACCTTTCGGTTACTGGCCCAACGCTCTAACCACTAGGCTACCTGCCGCCCCAATTTAATATCACCTTGCACAATCTTGCCTGCATCTAGCTGGTCTAGGATGTAATCATTAGTCTAACAGTTGCCAATGAGAGTTTCTATTGGACGAATTCAGGTATGTTTATCCCCCGTTTTGTTCCGTTTGTTTGTTTAAGAAATGTTTTTAAACAGAATCGGCAGAATAAATACACCCCATGATCACACGCAAACACAGTTCACTTTTATAGCAGCCACATACAAACACTGTGATCACTCATTGGATAATTCCTTCTTAGGTGCTCTCCTCCTCTCACCTTTTCCCTTCACTTTAGTGCATAAAACATCAGCTGTCTGTGACCAGGCGAAAAAAACTTTCCAAGCCAAACCTTCATATCATAACCGATAACCGCCTACACAGCCTATATCGTTGTCACCATATTTGCTAACGTCATGTCAACATAGCTACTAGAACTAATGCGTTAGTAATGCTTTTACACCTGCAATCGCTTGCTATTTGGGGTTTTAGGCTGGGTTTCTGTACAGCACTCTGTGACATCAGCTGATGTAAGAAGGGCTTTATAAATACATTTGATTTGATTTGATAATCCCGCTCCTGTACAGTTAGCAAGCAGTTTAGCAGTGGCAATAAATGAATAAAACCAAACGCTTACCTTGACTTGGAAGAGTTCCAGTGTTGGATAGCCAAAGTCAGCTAGGATACATAGCATCTCTCTATGTATCCTAGCCGGGTGTAGTGAGTAGGCTAAACTAGCTAGCTGCATTGGGTAGCTAAGTAAGTGAAAGTGGAAACAAATATGATATATAGCTATCTCTCTCTCTCTCTCGCTCGCTTCTCCTTCATGTATTTATACCTGTGTTCTCTGTTTGTCCGTTGCCAGTTCGTCTTGCTTGTCAAGTCAACCACTGTTTTGTTTCTCAGCTCTTTCTTTTTCCCAATCTCTCTTTTCTCACCCTCCTGGTTTTTAACCTTGCCTGTCTAACCTTGCGAGCCCTCCTGTCTGACCACTCTGCCTGCCCCTGACCCTGAGCCTGCCAGCTGTCCTGTATCATTGCATCACCTCTGGTTTACTGACCCCTGCCTGCCTTGACCTGTCTATTGCCTGTTCACGTGGTCCACGGGCCGCTGACCGGGCTTTGGAAGTTTGGAACTCGGTAGTGAGTGTTGCAACCGAGGACAGACGAGAGCGAGAGAGAGGGCGCTTGTGTGGCCTACCACTTCGCCGCTGAGCCGTTGTTGCTCCTAGACATTTCCACTTCACAATATCAGCACTTACAGTTGAACTGAGCAGCTTTAGCAAGGCAGACATTTGATGAACTGACTTGTTGGAAAGGTGGCATCCTATGACAGTGCCATGTTGAAGGTCACTGAGCTCTTCAATAAGCCCACTCTGCTGCCAATGTTTGTCTACGGAGATTGCATGGCTGTGTTCTCAATTTTATACACCTGTCAGCAACGGGTGTGGCTGAAATAGCCGAATCCACTAATTCCGGAAGTGTCCATGTACTATTTTATATATTGTGTATCTGAATTTGTCCAATAGAAACTCTTGTTTGCAACTGTTGGACTAATAATTAAACTCTAGATCAGCTAGATGCAGGCAAGAGTGTGCAAGGCGGTATTGCATGTGTCACTGTCTGTCATCTTGAGTACATCTTTCATTCATAGGCTAGGTTGTAGCAACCTCATGATGGTTTTAAGGAACATTTTAATGTCATGTAATAGCCTAAATCTATCGATGGTACATTGAACTGGGTGATGATGATGATTATAAAATGATGATTAAAAAAAAAAAGATTGTTCTCCCTCATCTTAAACAGCATCAACCCCCACTGGTAGAACGGTAACTGTTGCAGTAACTGATCTTCTTACAACTTAATACATCATGTCTTTCTGCCCTTCATTTATTTTAAAGTACTCCAAAGCCTTATACAATTGATCTTGGCTTCATAGCACAGCTTCCTCTTCGTTTTGTTAAGTTTAGTCACATATAGTGGCAAGAAAAAATATGTGAACCCTTTGAAATTACTTGGATTTCTACATAAATTAGTCAGAAAAATTTGATCTGATCTTCATCTAAGTCACAACAATAGACAAACATAGTGTGCTTAAACTAATAACACACACATTATTGTATTTTTCTTGTCTATATTGAATACATCATTTAAACATTCCCAGTGTAGGTTGGAAAATGTATGTGAACCCCCTAGGCTAACGACTTCTCCAAAAAGCTAATTGGAGTCAGGAGTCAGCTAACCTGGAGTCCAATCAATGAGACGAGATTGGAGATGTTGGTTGGTTAGAGCTGCCTTGCCCTATAAAAACACACACAAAATCTGAGTTTGCTATTCACAAGAAGCATTGCCTGATGTGAACCATGCCTCGAGAGAATGGTGTTCATGGGAGGACACCACGGAAGAAGCCACTGCTGTCCAAAAAAAAACATTGCTGCACGTCTGAAGTTCGCAAATGTGCACCTGGATGTTCCACAGCGCTACTGGTTAATATTCTGTGGACAGATGAAACTACAGTTGAGTTGTTTGGAAGGAAGGAACACACAACACTATGTGTGGAGAAAAAAAGGCACAGCAACATCAAAACCTCATCCCAACTGTAAAGTATGGTGGAGGGAGCGTCATGGTTTGGGGCTGCTTTGCTGCCTCAGGGCCTGGACAGCTTGCTATCATCGACGGAATAATGAATTCACAAGTTTATCAAGACATTTTGTAAGAGAATGTTAGGCTATCTGTCCACCAATTGAAGCTCAACAGAAGTTGGGTGATGCAACAGGACAACGACCCAAAACTCAGAAGTAAATCAACAACAGGGAAGGCCTGACCTCAACCCGATTTGAGATGCTGTGGCATGACCTCAAGAGAGCAGTTCACACCAGACATCCCAAGAATATTGTGGATCTGAAACAGTTTTGTAAAGAGGAATGGTCCAAAATTCCTCCTGACCGTTGTGCAGGTCTGATCCCCAACTAGAGAAAACGTTTGGTTGAGGTTATTACTGCCAACGGAGGGTCAACCAGTTATTAAATCAAAGGGTTCACATACTTTTCCCACCCTGCACTGTGAATGTGTACACGGTGTGTTCAATAAAGACATGAAAATGTATAATTGTTTGTGTGTTATTAGTTTAAGCATACTGTGTTTGTCTATTGTTGTGACCTAGATGAAGATCAGATCAAATTTTATGACCAATTTATGCAGAAATCCAGGTAATTCCAAAGGGCTCACATACTTTTTCTTGCCACTTTGTGTGAGTGTCTATATATTTCTACGTTATAATGAAATATTAGTATTACTAATGCGGATAAACTGTTGACTATCTTGATCAATGGTTTCTTGAGCCCACTGCCTCTAGATGGTGGTATTGACCATGAAAATGACATGCTGTCTGTTTCACACTTGATTAATATAATATCCTTTACTATATATATATATATGTATGTATATAGCACCAGTCAAAAGTTTGGACACACCTACTCATTCAAGGGTTTTTCTTTATTTTTACTATTTTCTACATTGTAGAATAATAGTGAAGACATCAAAACTAGGAAATAACACATATGGAATCATGTAGTAAACAAAAGTGTTTTTATATATATATATACTTTATATTTAAGATTCTTTAAAGTAGCCACCCTTTGCCTTGATGACAGCTTTGCACACTTTTGGCATTCTCTCAACCAGCTTCATGAGGTAGTAACCTGGAATGCATTTCAATCAACAGGTGTGCCTTGTTAAGTTAATTTGTGGAATTTCTTTCCTTAATGCATTTGAGCCAGTCAGTTGTGTTGTGACAAGGTAGGGGGAGGTATACAGAAGATAGCCCTATTTGGTAAAAGACCAAGTCCATATTAATGGCAAGAACAGCTCAAATAAGCAAAGAGAAACATCAGTTCATCACTACTTTAAGACATGAAAGTCAGTCAAGTCAATCAGGCACTATGATGAAACTGGCTCTCATGAGGACCTCCACAGGAAAGGAAGACCCAGAGTTACCTCTGCTGCAGAGGATAAGTTCATTAGAGTTAACTGCACCTCAGATTGCAGCCCAAATAAATGCTTCACAGAGTTCAAGTAACAGACACATCTCAACATCAACTGTTCAGAGGAGACTGTGTGAATCAGGCCTTAATGGTGGAATTGCTGCAAAGAAACCACTACTAAAGGACACCAATAAGAAGAGATTTGCATTGGCCAAGACACACGAGCAACGGACATTAGACCGGTGGAAATCTGTCCTTTGATCTGATGAGATTTTTGGTTCCAACCGCTGTGTCTCTGTGAGACGCAGAGTAGGTGAACGGATGATCTGGTGGTTCCCACCGTGAAGCATGGAGGAGGAGGTGTGATGGTGCTTTGCTGGTGACACTGTCAGTGATTTATTTTGAATTCAAGGCACACTTAACCAGCATGGCTACCACAGCATTCTGCAGCGATACGCCATCCCATCTGGTTTGGGCTTAGTCCCACTATCATTTGGGCTTAGTCCCACTATCAAATAGCCCTTACACATTTCCAGGCTGTGAAGAAGGAGAGTGATGGAGTGCTGCATCAGATGACCTGGCCTCCGCAATCACCAGGCCTCAACACAATTTGAGATGGTTTGGGATGAGTTGGACAGCAGAGTGAAGGAAAAGCGGCCAACAAGTGCTCAGCATATGTGAGCACTCCTTAAAGACTGTTGGAAAAGAGTGTGCAAAGCTGTCATCAAGGCAAACTGTAGCTACTTTGAAAAACCTAAAATATATTTGGATTGTTTAACACTTTTTTGGTTGCTACATGATTCCATATGTGTCATTTCATAGTTTTATTGTCTTCACTATTATTCTACAATGTAGAAAATAGTAAAAATAAAGAAACACCCTTGAATGAGTAGGTGTGTTCAGACTGTTGTACACCCAAGCCACCAGTACACATGAAGTAGAGAGTCGCCTACAGATGCATATCCAAAATGAAGTCGAAATAGACTCCCTTGCTCTCACCCCCCACACACACACCTCCCCCACATCCATTCACAGGGTGTCTATATGAACTTCCATTATTGTGTTAACGGACTCTCTCTAATGAAGGATGTTATGAACGGGTGGAGAGGTGGCTGATTACACACACACACACACACACACACACACACACACACACACACACACACACACACACACACACACACACCAGTGAAGGCAGTTGTGAACAGGTGGAGAGGTGGCTAATTGGTGCTGCTTCACACCTTCACTCTCTGTTCTGTTCTGTGTTTTCTCTTTTTCTCTCTCTCTCTCTCTCTCTCTCTCTCTCTCTCTCTCTCTCTCTCTCTCTCTCTCTCTCTCTCTCTCAGCTCTGTCTCCACCCTGAGAGAGACAGGAGAAGTCTTTGGTTGTGATGCTGGTATCTACCTGGAACATGAATGTACGTTTCTGGTTGTCACAAGCATCTCAAAACCACACACATGCAGGTTTGGGGAGTACGAATAATTAACTAACTAATTACATATCTGATTACAGATACTTTTGAAAAACGAGAATTACTTATTGGATTACTTTTAAAATTCAGAAAGGATGATGATGTCAGGAGTGCGCAATGCTAGGGAGGCGGAAGAGCAGGAGAAGGCGTGACAATAACAGAGGCAATCTAAGGGCCAGGTTGTTACTCCTCGGGAGGCAACCTGCTCAGCAGAGCACCTCGTGTTAACATAATGAAACAGAGGGTTTGGCTTTATGGTTTTTCTTAATTGCATCCATCCATCTTGAGAGGGTTGTGAGTAAAGGCTCGCGATACACCTTATTTCACACAGGATGTACTTCCCCGTTTAAACCCTTCCTGCTGGGGGGTTGTAAAATATGTATTTTAATTTCTATTTGTTTGTTCTTTATGGTCACTATTTCGCTCCGTGGACACAAAGCAATTCTGCACAATGAGAAATGTGTATATTTTGCGCATTTGCAAAAATATGGGAGTAAGACTGATAGAGAAAATAAAACACACGGACCCCAAAAAAAGATTTAGAATGAAAAACACATTTATATTCAAAATACTGTTTTATTAATTAGAACTGAATGCCTTCCTTTGAGTCGTTTAGCAGATGACCCAGGGAACTGAATGCCTTCCTTTGAGTCGTTTAGCAGATGACCCAGGGAACTGAATGTCTTCCTTTGAGTCGTTTAGCAGATCACCCAGGGAACTGAATGTCTTCCTTTGAGTCGTTTAGCAGATGACCCAAGGAACTGAATGCTTTCCGTTGAGTCGTTTAGCAGGTGACCCAGGGAACTGAATGTCTTCCTTTGAGTCGTTTAGCAGATGACCCAGGGAACTGAATGCCTTCCTTTGAGTCGTTTAGCAGATGACCCAGGGAACTGAATGTCTTCCTTTGAGTCGTTTAGCAGATCACCCAGGGAACTGAATGTCTTCCTTTGAGTCGTTTAGCAGATGACCCAGGGAACTGAATGACTTCCTTTGAGTCGTTTAGAAGATGACCCAAGGAACTGAATGCCTTACTTTGAGTCGTTTAGCAGATGACCCAGGGAACTCAATGCCTTCCTTTGAGTTGTTTAGCAAATGACCCAGGGAACTGAACGCTTTCCTTTGAGTCGTTTAGCAGATGACCCAGGGAACTGAACGCTTTCCTTTGAGTCGTTTAGCAGATGACCCAGGGAACTGAACGCTTTCCTTTGAGTCGTTTAGCAGATGACCCAGGGAACTGAACGCTTTCCTTTGAGTCGTTTAGCAGATGACCCAGGGAACTGAATGTCTTCCTTTGAGTCGTTTAGAAGATGACCCAGGGAACTCAATGCCTTCCTTTGAGTTGTTTAGCAAATGACCCAGGGAACTGAACGCTTTCCTTTGAGTCGTTTAGCAGATGACCCAGGGAACTGAACGCTTTCCTTTGAGTCGTTTAGCAGATGACCCAGGGAACTGAACGCTTTCCTTTGAGTCGTTTAGCAGATGACCCAGGGAACTGAACGCTTTCCTTTGAGTCGTTTAGCAGATGACCCAGGGAACTGAATGTCTTCCTTTGAGTCGTTTAGAAGATGACCCAGGGAACTGAACGCTTTCCTTTGAGTCGTTTAGCAGATGACCCAGGGAACTGAATGCCTTCCTTTGAGTCGTTTAGCAGATGACCCAGGGAACTGAACGCCTTCCTTTGAGTCGTTTAGCAGATGACCCAGGGAACTGAACGCCTTCCTTTGAGTCGTTTAGCAGATGACCCAATGAACTGAATGCTTTCCTTTGAGTCGTTTAGCAGATGACCCAGGAACTGAATGCCTTCCTTTGAGTCGCTTAGCAGATGACCCAGGAACTGAACGCCTTCCTTTGAGTCGCTTAGCAGATGACCCAGGAACTGAATGCCTTCCTTTGAGTCGTTTAGCAGATGACCCAGGGAACTGAACGCCTTCCTTGAGTCGCTTAGCAGATGACCCAGGGAACTGAATGCCTTCCTTTGAGTCGTTTAGCAGATGACCCAGGAACTGAACGCCTTCCTTTGAGTCGTTTAGCAGATGACCTAGGGAACTGAACGCCTTCCTTTGAGTCGTTTAGCAGATGACCCAGGGAACTGAATGTCTTCCTTTGAGTCGTTTAGCAGATCACCCAGGGAACTGAATGTCTTCCTTTGAGTCGTTTAGCAGATGACCCAGGGAACTGAATGCCTTCCTTTGAGTCGTTTAGCAGATGACCCAAGGAACTGAATGCCTTACTTTGAGTCGTTTAGCAGATGACCCAGGGAACTCAATGCCTTCCTTTGAGTCGTTTAGCAGATGACCCAGGGAACTGAACTCCTTCCTTTGAGTCATTTAGCAGATGACCCAGGGAACTGAATGCCTTCCTTTGAGTCGTTTAGCAGATGACCCAGGGAACTGAATGACTTCCTTTGAGTCGTTTAGAAGATGACCCAAGGAACTGAACGCCTTCCTTTGAGTCGTTTAGCAGATGACCCAGGGAACTGAACGCTTTCCTTTGAGTCGTTTAGCAGATGACCCAGGGAACTGAATGACTTCCTTTGAGTCGTTTAGAAGATGACCCAAGGAACTGAACGCCTTCCTTTGAGTCGTTTAGCAGATGACCCAGGGAACTGAATGACTTCCTTTGAGTCGTTTAGAAGATGACCCAAGGAACTGAACGCCTTCCTTTTAGTCGTTTAGCAGATGACCCAGGGAACTGAATGACTTCCTTTGAGTCGTTTAGCAGATGACCCAGGGAACTGAACGCTTTCCTTTGAGTCGTTTAGCAGATGACCCAGGGAGCTGAACGCCCAGACCTATATATTAGAACAGTGACCCAGTGAATCACACAGAGGAAAACAGTCAATGAAGAATAAATCTGTTCCTGTGTGAATTATTCCTTCTCTCCTTTACACTCTCTCCTCCCTCTCCTCCCTCTCCTCTCCTCCCGCTCCTCTCCTCCCTCTCCTCCCTCTCCTCTCCTCTCCTCCCGCTCCTCTCCTCCCTCTCCTCTCCTCTCCTCTCCTCCCTCTCCTCTCCTCCCTCTCCTCTCCTCTCCTCTCCTCTCCTCTCCTCTCCTCCCTCTCCTCTCCTCCCTCTCCTCCCTCTCCTCTCCTCTCCTCTCCTCCCCTCTCCTCCCTCTCCTCTCCCACTCTCTCCTGTCTCTCTCCTCTTTTGTCTCCACTCCACTCCTCTCCTCCCTCTCCTCTCCCACTCTCTCCTCCCTCTCCCCTTCCTCAGGCGACGGCTTTATGTCCGTATGGCCATGTGAGAGAATGAATCTCTACCTCACCGTTATGGCCGGCAGCAGCTAAGTGTGCCGCCTCATGAAATGTGTCAGCTGGGCTCCCTTGTCTCATCTCCACAGATTGCAGAGCAGACGGGGTCATTACCATATCTATGTCCTCATCACACGGACCTCCCCCACCCCCCAATCCACCAGCGTTTATCCCTTTATTACTGAGATATAAAGACGTGATATAAAAGCCAGTTAGCTGACAGGCTGCTATTCTAATGAGAGGTAGCGCTGAATAATCACCCCTTCCACTCTCCTCTACAGTTATACATGACTCATTCAGAGCACTGTCTGAGTGTCCCTAATGGTTCTAGCTATAATCTGGGAAAGTTGAGACCCACAGTGATATTCCTCAGTCTACCCGGGAGGGTTCTATTTCATCACCTCTAGAATCCTGGGAGTGTTCCGTGTTCCAGTACCTGATGACATTCTAAACCCCTGACTCACTACTTCCACCCAGCTGAGGCAAGGAACAGTAGTTTGTGACTTTCCCTTCTATGTTCTCTCTCCTTCTCTCCCCCTCTCTCTCTCTCTCTCTCTCTCTCTCTCTCTCTCTCTCTCTCTCTCTCTCTCTCTCTCTCTCTCTCTCTCTCTCTCTCTCCCCCTTCGCGCTCTCTCTCGCTCTCTCCCTCTTCGCGTTCTCTCTCTCTCTCCCCCCCTTCGGGCTCTCTCTCTCTCCCCCTTCGCGCTCTCTCTCCCCCTTCGTGCTCTCTCTCTCCCCCCTTCGCTCTCTCTCTCTCTCTCCCCTTCGCGCTCTCTCTTTCTCTCTCCCCCTTCGCAGTCTTTCTCTCTCTCTCTCTCCCCCTTTGCACTCTCTCTCTCTCTCTCCCCCTTCGCGCTCTCTCTTCCTCTCTCTCGCTCTCTCCCCAAAGATCTGGCCATGTAATCTTATTCATTCTGATCTAAAAGGCTAAACTGATCCTAGATCAGGACTCCTGCTCTGTGAAATTGTTTCAATACAGACCCAGATCTTTGCTTTTATCTTGTACTACCAACCTATAAAACAGCTTAATCCTAATCGACAGTCACAGACACTGCAATATTTTAATTAATAACTGAATAAGCACCCTGAGGATGTTTAACAGTTTGTGGTTTTCACACAGCACATAATTTTCAATTTAACAACTAAATCATTATTAGCAGTGGTACAAACTTTGTATTCTTAAATTGAGAATAACAAAAATTGATTAAATTGCCCTGATATTACCAAAAAAAACTGGGCTGGTTTATTAGTTGAATCTAACACATTTCATATGGTGGGGAAAACAAGGTGAGCCTGATCTGTATCCCCATTACCACACCACAGATACTGCTTGCAGTCATTATTATTGGGAACTGTTGACAATGTCATCGGAAGAGCCCAGAATGTTCAGTGAACATAAATATGCATGAGAGAGAGAGAGAGAGAGAGAGAGAGAGAGAGAGAGAGAGAGAGAGAGAGAGAGAGAGAGAGAGAGAGAGAGAGAGAGAGAGAGAGAGAGAGAGAGAAAACACAGAACAGAACAGAGAGTGAAGGTGTGAAGCAGCACCAATTAGCCACCTCTCCACCTGTTCACAACTGCCTTCACTGGTGTGTGTGTGTGTGTGTGTGTGTGTGTGTGTGTGTGTGTGTAATCAGTCTCAATGTTTCGTAAACTTGCATCTAAATGGCTTGACTGCAAAACGTGGCAGCTGAGTTGATGGATTCTGGATTAATTCTGGCGCAGAGACACACCCTCAGCCTCTGGGACCATTAGTACTGCACCACGTCTAATACTAACCATCCCTCTCTCCCCCAGAACAACCATCCCACCACTCCCACATCCACGACATGGAAACACAGATACAGAAATCACTATTCTTTACAGACGAAACTCGTGACATCTCCACAGAACAGACATGGATAGGCTGCATAAACAGGCTTTCTGCATGCATGGGAGCAACAGCAGCCGAAACAAATGGCCACCAGCCTCAGCAGTAGTTGTGTTTATTTTGTATTATCTGTCTCTAAACATAGTTTGTCGTGATGACACCATTCTACTGATGATGATGATGATGATGATGATGATGGGTGCTAACTGTTGTTCATTCCCTGGCACACACACACACACGCACACGCACACGCACACGCACACACACACACACACACACACACACACACACACACACACACACACACACACACACACACACACAGACACTTGTAGATTAGCACCATGTTTTACACCCACACACTCCCACCCCGGCTGGCTCTGCTGCCGCGGAGGGGGAGTTTTGAATAACATCTCATTACAGCAGATTTTTCATTTAGCTCCGGTGGTTTATTCAAATGCGAAGTCAGGAACAACGACACTGGTAATTAAAGCTAACAGAATATGATAGATATCATGCCGTCCGCGGTTTCTGTCACCGGAGCGGAGCGAGTCTCACCTAGTGGTTAGAGCGTTGGACTACTAACCGAAAGGTTGCTGGATCAAATCCCGAGCCGACAAGGTAAGAATCTGCCGTTCTTCCCCTGAACAAGGCAGGTAACCCACTGTTCCCTAGGCCGTCATTGTAAATAAGAATGTATTCTTAACTGGCTTCCCTGGTTAAATAATAAAAACATTTACAAATAAAGGGACCAAGGTGCAATTTGGGACACACAGCGGATCATTCTGTTTCAGATCATTCTGTTTCAGATCATTCTGTTTCAGATCATACTGTTTCAGATCATTCTGTTTCAGATCATTCTGTTTCAGATCATTCTGTTTCAGATCATTCTGTTCCAGATCATTCTGTTTCAGATCATACTGTTTCAGATCATTCTGTTCCAGATCATTCTGTTTCAGATCATTCTGTTTCAGATCATTCTGTTTCAGATCATTCTGTTCCAGATCATTCTGTTTCAGATCATTCTGTTCCAGATCATTCTGATTCAGATCATTCTGTTTCAGATCATACTGTTTCAGATCATTCTGTTTCAGATCATACTGTTTCAGATCATACTGTTTCAGATCATTCTGTTTCAGATCATACTGTTTCAGATCATTCTGTTTCAGATCATTCTGTTTCAGATCATACTGTTTCAGATCATTCTGTTTCAGATCATACTGTTTCAGATCATACTGTTTCAGATCATTCTGTTCCAGATCATACTGTTTCAGATCATTCTGTTTCAGATCATACTGTTTCAGATCATTCTGTTTCAGATCATACTGTTTCAGATAATTCTGTTTCAGATCATTCTGTTCCAGTGGGTGATGCGCTTTAAGTCAACTAGTTCAGACAACTCTTCTCCCTGTCTCCTGAAAGTTTGTGTGTGGGTTGGACTAAAGCTGGAAAATCAGAGAGTGGCAGTGGTGTTTTGATTGTATGTTAGGCATGAGAAGGAGGAGTTATGCATGAGAAGGAGGAGGGGTTATGTATGTTATGCATGAGAAGGAGGAGTTATGTATGCTATGCATGAAAAGGAGGAGGAGTGTAGTTCTGGCTAAGCTCTTCAAAAGGTGATGAAATTAAAACCAAACAGTTCAAATGTATTTAGGGATCCCCATTAGTTCCTGCCAAGGAAGCAGCTACTCTTCCTGGGGTTTATTATGAATCCCCATTAGTTCCTCCAAGGCAGCAGCTACTCTTCCTGGGGTTTATTATGGATCCCCATGAGTTCCTATAAAAGCAGCAGCTACTCTTCCTGGGGTTTATTATGGATCCCCATTAATTCCTGCCAAGGCAGCAGCTACTCTTCCTGGGGTTTATTATGGATCCCCATTAGTTCCTGCCAAGGCAGCAGCTACTCTTCCTGGGGTTTATTATGGATCCCCATTAGTTCCTGCCAAGGCAGCAGCTACTCTTCCTGGGGTTTATTATGGATCCCCATGAGTTCCTATAAAAGCAGCAGCTACTCTTCCTGGGGTTTATTAGGGATCCCCATTAATTCCTGCCAAGGGAGCAGCTACTCTTCCAGGGGTTTATTATGGATCCCCATTAGTTCCTGCCAAGGCAGCAGCTACTCTTCCTGGGGTTTATTATGGATCCCCATGAGTTCCTGCCAAGTTAGCAGCTTTTCTTCCAGGGGTTTATTATGGATCCCCATTAGTTCCTGCCAAGGCAGCAGCTTCTCTTCCTGGGGTTTATTATGGATCCTCATTAGTTCCTGCCAAGGCAGCAGCTACTCTTCCTAGGGTTTATTATGGATCCCCATTAGTTCCTGCCAAGGCAGCAGCTACTCTTCCTGGGGTTTATTATGAATCCCCATTAGTTCCTGCCAAGGCAGCAGCTACTCTTCTTGGGGTTTATTATGGATCCTCATTAGTTCCTGCCAAGGCAGCAGCTACTCTTCCTGGGGTTTAATATGGAACCCCATTAGTTCCTGCCAAGGCAGAGCTACTCTTCCTGGGGTTTATTATGGATCCCAATGAGTTCCTATAAAAGCAGCAGCTACTCTTCCTGGGGTTTAATAGGGATCCCCATTAGTTCCTGCCAAGGCAGAGCTACTCTTCCAGGGGTTTATTATGGATCCCCATTAGTTCCTGCCAAGGCAGCAGCTACTCATCCTGGGGTTTATTATGGATCCCCATTAGTTCCTGCCAAGGCAGCAGCTACTCTTCCTGGGGTTTATTATAGATCCCCATTAGTTCCTGCCAAGGCAGCAGCTACTCTTCCTGGGGTTTATTATGGATCCCCATGAGTTCCTGCCAAGGCAGCAGCTACTCTTCCTGGGGTTTATTATGGATCCCCATGAGTTCCTGCCAAGGAAGCAGCTACTCTTCCTGGGGTTTATTATGGATCCCCATTAGTTCCTGCCAAGGAAGCAGCTACTCTTCCTGGGGTTTATTATGGATCCCCATTAGTTCCTGCCAAGGCAGCAGCTACTCTTCCTGGGGTTTATTATGAATCCCCATTAGTTCCTGCCAAGGCAGCAGCTACTCTTCTTGGGGTTTATTATGGATCCTCATTAGTTCCTGCCAAGGCAGCAGCTACTCTTCCTGGGGTTTATTATGGATCGCAATGAGTTCCTATAAAGGCAGCAGCTACTCTTCCTGGTGTTTATTAGGGATCCCCATTAGTTCCTGCCAAGGCAGAGCTACTCTTCCAGGGGTTTATTATGGATCCCCATTAGTTCCTGCCAAGGCAGCAGCTACTCTTCCTGGGGTTTATTATGGATCCCCATGAGTTCCTGCCAAGGCAGCAGCTACTCTTCCTGGGGTTTATTATGGATCCCCATTAGTTCCTGCCAAGGCAGAGCTACTCTTCCAGGGGTTTATTATGGATCCCCATGAGTTCCTGCCAAGGCAGCAGCTACTCTTCCTGGGGTTTATTATGGATCCCCATGAGTTCCTGCCAAGGCAGCAGCTACTCTTCCTGGGGTTTATTATGGATCCCCATTAGTTCCTATAAAAGCAGCAGCTACTCTTCCTGGGGTTTATTATGGATCCCCATTAATTCCTGCCAAGGCAGCAGCTACTCTTCCTGGGGTTTATTATGGATCCCCATTAGTTCCTGCCAAGGCAGCAGCTACTCTTCCTGGGGTTTATTATGGATCCCCATTAGTTCCTGCCAAGGCAGCAGCTACTCTTCCTGGGGTTTATTATGGATCCCCATGAGTTCCTATAAAAGCAGCAGCTACTCTTCCTGGGGTTTATTAGGGATCCCCATGAGTTCCTGCCAAGGAAGCAGCTACTCTTCCTGGGGTTTATTATGGATCCCCATTAGTTCCTGCCAAGGAAGCAGCTACTCTTCCTGGGGTTTATTATGGATCCCCATTAGTTCCTGCCAAGGCAGCAGCTACTCTTCCTGGGGTTTATTATGAATCCCCATTAGTTCCTGCCAAGGCAGCAGCTACTCTTCTTGGGGTTTATTATGGATCCTCATTAGTTCCTGCCAAGGCAGCAGCTACTCTTCCTGGGGTTTATTATGGATCGCAATGAGTTCCTATAAAGGCAGCAGCTACTCTTCCTGGTGTTTATTAGGATCCCCATTAGTTCCTGCCAAGGCAGAGCTACTCTTCCAGGGGTTTATTATGGATCCCCATTAGTTCCTGCCAAGGCAGCAGCTACTCTTCCTGGGGTTTATTATGGATCCCCATTAGTTCCTGCCATGGAAGCAGCTACTCTTCCTGGGGTTTATTATGGATCCCCATGAGTTCCTGCCAAGGCAGCAGCTACTCTTCCTGGGGTTTATTATGGATCCCCATTAGTTCCTGCCAAGGCAGCAGCTACTCTTCCTGGGGTTTATTATGGATCCCCATTAGTTCCTGCCAAGGCAGCAGCTACTCTTCCAGGGGTTTATTATGAATCCCCATTAGTTCCTGCCAAGGCAGCAGCTACTCTTCTTGGGGTTTATTATTGATCCTCATTAGTTCCTGCCAAGGCAGCAGCTACTCTTCCTGGGGTTTAATATGGATCCCCATTAGTTCCTGCCAAGGCAGAGCTACTCTTCCTGGGGTTTATTATGGATCCCCATGAGTTCCTGCCAAGGCAGCAGCTACTCTTCCTGGGGTTTATTATGGATCCCCATTAGTTCCTGCCAAGGCAGAGCTACTCTTCCAGGGGTTTATTATGGATCCCCATGAGTTCCTGCCAAGGCAGCAGCTACTCTTCCTGGGGTTTATTATGGATCCCCATGAGTTCCTGCCAAGGCAGCAGCTACTCTTCCTGGGGTTTATTATGGATCCCCATTAGTTCCTGCCAAGGCAGCAGCTACTCTTCCTGGGGTTTATTATGGATCCCCATTAGTTCCTGCCAAGGCAGCAGCTACTCTTCCAGGGGTTTATTATGAATCCCCATTAGTTCCTGCCAAGGCAGCAGCTACTCTTCTTGGGGTTTATTAT
The DNA here is from genome assembly GCA_030435695.1 of Brachymystax lenok tsinlingensis. Classification (NCBI taxonomy): domain Eukaryota; kingdom Metazoa; phylum Chordata; class Actinopteri; order Salmoniformes; family Salmonidae; genus Brachymystax; species Brachymystax lenok. Next base: position 2,858,387 of record CM059781.1, on the reverse strand, counting down.
TGATCCTCATTAGTTCCTGCCAAGGCAGCAGCTACTCTTCCTGGGGTTTAATATGGATCCCCATTAGTTCCTGCCAAGGCAGCAGCTACTCTTCTTGGGGTTTATTATTGATCCTCATTAGTTCCTGCCAAGGCAGCAGCTACTCTTCCTGGGGTTTAATATGGATCCCCATTAGTTCCTGCCAAGGCAGCAGCTACTCTTTCTGGGGTTTATTATGGATCCCCATTAGTTCCTGCCAAGGCAGCAGCTACTCTTTCTGGGGTTTATTATGGATCCCCATTAGTTCCTGCCAAGGCAGCAGCTACTCATCCTGGGGTTTATTATGGATCCCCATGAGTTCCTGCCAAGGCAGCAGCTACTCTTTCTGGGGTTTATTATGGATCCCCATTAGTTCCTGCCAATGAAGCAGCTACTCTTCCAGGGGTTTATTATGGATCCCCATTAGTTCCTGCCAAGGCAGCAGCTACTCTTCCTGGGGTTTATTAGGGATCCCCATTAGTTCCTGCCAAGGCAGAGCTACTCTTCCAGGGGTTTATTATGGATCCCCATGAGTTCCTGCCAAGGCAGCAGCTACTCTTCCTGGGGTTTATTATGGATCCCCATGAGTTCCTGCCAAGGCAGCAGCTACTCTTCCTGGGGTTTATTATGGATCCCCATTAGTTCCTGCCAAGGCAGCAGCTACTCTTCCTGGGGTTTATTATGGATCCCCATGAGTTCCTGCCAAGGCAGCAGCTACTCTTCCTGGGGTTTATTATGGATCCCCATTAGTTCCTGCCAAGGCAGCAGCTACTCTTCCTGGGGTTTATTATGGATCCCCATTAGTTCCTGCCAAGGCAGCAGCTACTCTTCCAGGGGTTTATTAGGGATCCCCATTAGTTCCTGCCAAGGCAGAGCTACTCTTCCAGGGGTTTATTATGGATCCCCATGAGTTCCTGCCAAGGCAGCAGCTACTCTTCCTGGGGTTTATTATGGATCCCCATGAGTTCCTGCCAAGGCAGCAGCTACTCTTCCTGGGGTTTATTATGGATCCCCATTAGTTCCTGCCAAGGCAGCAGCTACTCTTCCTGGGGTTTATTATGGATCCCCATGAGTTCCTGCCAAGGCAGCAGCTACTCTTCCTGGGGTTTATTATGGATCCCCATGAGTTCCTGCCAAGGCAGCAGCTACTCTTCCTGGGGTTTATTATGGATCCCCATTAGTTCCTGCCAAGGCAGCAGCTACTCTTCCTGGGGTTTATTATGGATCCCCATTAGTTCCTGCCAAGGCAGAGCTACTCTTCCAGGGGTTTATTATGGATCCCCATGAGTTCCTGCCAAGGCAGCAGCTACTCTTCCTGGGGTTTATTATGGATCCCCATGAGTTCCTGCCAAGGCAGCAGCTACTCTTCCTGGGGTTTATTATGGATCCCCATTAGTTCCTGCCAAGGCAGCAGCTACTCTTCCTGGGGTTTATTATGGATCCCCATTAGTTCCTGCCAAGGCAGCAGCTACTCTTCCTGGGGTTTATTATGGATCCCCATGAGTTCCTATAAAAGCAGCAGCTACTCTTCCTGGGGTTTATTAGGGATCCCCATGAGTTCCTGCCAAGGAAGCAGCTACTCTTCCTGGGGTTTATTATGGATCCCCATTAGTTCCTGCCAAGGAAGCAGCTACTCTTCCTGGGGTTTATTATGGATCCCCATTAGTTCCTGCCAAGGCAGCAGCTACTCTTCCTGGGGTTTATTATGAATCCCCATTAGTTCCTGCCAAGGCAGCAGCTACTCTTCTTGGGGTTTATTATGGATCCTCATTAGTTCCTGCCAAGGCAGCAGCTACTCTTCCTGGGGTTTATTATGGATCGCAATGAGTTCCTATAAAGGCAGCAGCTACTCTTCCTGGTGTTTATTAGGGATCCCCATTAGTTCCTGCCAAGGCAGAGCTACTCTTCCAGGGGTTTATTATGGATCCCCATTAGTTCCTGCCAAGGCAGCAGCTACTCTTCCTGGGGTTTATTATGGATCCCCATTAGTTCCTGCCATGGAAGCAGCTACTCTTCCTGGGGTTTATTATGGATCCCCATGAGTTCCTGCCAAGGCAGCAGCTACTCTTCCTGGGGTTTATTATGGATCCCCATTAGTTCCTGCCAAGGCAGCAGCTACTCTTCCTGGGGTTTATTATGGATCCCCATTAGTTCCTGCCAAGGCAGCAGCTACTCTTCCAGGGGTTTATTATGAATCCCCATTAGTTCCTGCCAAGGCAGCAGCTACTCTTCTTGGGGTTTATTATTGATCCTCATTAGTTCCTGCCAAGGCAGCAGCTACTCTTCCTGGGGTTTAATATGGATCCCCATTAGTTCCTGCCAAGGCAGAGCTACTCTTCCTGGGGTTTATTATGGATCCCCATGAGTTCCTGCCAAGGCAGCAGCTACTCTTCCTGGGGTTTATTATGGATCCCCATTAGTTCCTGCCAAGGCAGAGCTACTCTTCCAGGGGTTTATTATGGATCCCCATGAGTTCCTGCCAAGGCAGCAGCTACTCTTCCTGGGGTTTATTATGGATCCCCATGAGTTCCTGCCAAGGCAGCAGCTACTCTTCCTGGGGTTTATTATGGATCCCCATTAGTTCCTGCCAAGGCAGCAGCTACTCTTCCTGGGGTTTATTATGGATCCCCATTAGTTCCTGCCAAGGCAGCAGCTACTCTTCCAGGGGTTTATTATGAATCCCCATTAGTTCCTGCCAAGGCAGCAGCTACTCTTCTTGGGGTTTATTATTGATCCTCATTAGTTCCTGCCAAGGCAGCAGCTACTCTTCCTGGGTTTAATATGGATGGATCCCCATTGGTTCCTGCCAAGGCAGCAGCTACTCTTCTTGGGGTTTATTATTGGATCCTCATTAGGTTCCTGCCAAGGCAGCAGCTACTCTTCCTGGGGTTTAATTATGGATCCCCATTAGTTCCTGCCAAGGCAGCAGCTACTCTTTCTGGGGTTTATTATGGATCCCCATTAGTTCCTGCCAAGGCAGCAGCTACTCTTTCTGGGGTTTATTATGGATCCCCATTAGTTCCTGCCAAGGCAGCAGCTACTCTTCCTGGGGTTTATTATGAGTTCCTGCCAAGGCAGCAGCTACTCTTCCTGGGGTTTATTATGGATCCCCATTAGTTCCTGCCAAGGCAGCAGCTACTCTTCCTGGGGTTTATTATGATCCCCATTAGTTCCTGCCAAGGCAGCAGCTACTCTTCCTGGGGTTTATTATGGATCCTCATTAGTTCCTGCCAAGGCAGCAGCTACTCTTCCTGGGGTTTATTATGGATCGCATTAGTTCCTGCCAAGGCAGCAGCTACTCTTCCTGGGGTTTATTATTGATCCTCATTAGTTCCTGCCAAGGCAGCAGCTACTCTTCCTGGGGTTTAATATGGATCCCCATTAGTTCCTGCCAAGGCAGCAGCTACTCTTTCTGGGGTTTATTATGGATCCCCATTAGTTCCTGCCAAGGCAGCAGCTACTCTTTCTGGGGTTTATTATGGATCCTCATTAGTTCCTGCCAAGGCAGCTACTCTTCCTGGGGTTTATTATGGATCCCCATTAGTTCCTGCCAAGGCAGCAGCTACTCTTCCTGGGGTTTATTATGGATCCCCATTAGTTCCTGCCAAGGCAGCAGCTACTCTTCCTGGGGTTTATTATGGATCCCCATTAGTTCCTGCCAAGGCAGCAGCTACTCTTCCTGGGGTTTATTAGGATCCCCATTAGTTCCTGCCAAGGCAAGCAGCTACTCTTCCTGGGGTTTATTATGGATCCCCATGAGTTCCTGCCAAGGCAGCAGCTACTCTTCCTGGGGTTTATTATGGATCCCCATTAGTTCCTGCCAAGGCAGCAGCTACTCTTCCTGGGGTTTATTATGGATCCCCATTAGTTCCTGCCAAGGCAGCAGCTACTCTTCCTGGGGTTTATTATGGATCCCCATTGAGTTCCTGCCAAAGGCAGCAGCTACTCTTCCTGGGGTTTATTATGGATCCCCATTAGTTCCTGCCAAGGCAGCAGCTACTCTTCCTGGGGTTTATTATGGATCCCCATTAGTTCCTGCCAAGGCAGCAGCTACTCTTCCAGGGGTTTATTATGAATCCCCATTAGTTCCTGCCAAGGCAGCAGCTACTCTTCTTGGGGTTTATTATTGATCCTCATTAGTTCCTGCCAAGGCAGCAGCTACTCTTCCTGGGGTTTATTATGGATCCCCATGAGTTCCTGCCAAGGCAGCAGCTACTCTTCCTGGGGTTTATGGATCCCCATTAGTTCCTGCCAAGGCAGCAGCTACTCTTCCAGGGGTTTATTATGGATCCCCATGAGTTCCTGCCAAGGCAGCAGCTACTCTTCCTGGGGTTTATTATGGATCCCCATGAGTTCCTGCCAAGGCAGCAGCTACTCTTCCTGGGGTTTATTATGGATCCCCATTAGTTCCTGCCAAGGCAGCAGCTACTCTTCCTGGGGTTTATTATGGATCCCCATTAGTTCCTGCCAAGGCAGCAGCTACTCTTCTTGGGGTTTATTATTGGATCCTCATTAGTTCCTGCCAAGGCAGCAGCTACTCTTCCTGGGGTTTAATTATGGATCCCCATTAGTTCCTGCCAAGGCAGCAGCTACTCTTCCTGGGGTTTATTATGGATCCCCATGAGTTCCTGCCAAGGCAGCAGCTACTCTTCCTGGGGTTTATTATGGATCCCCATTAGTTCCTGCCAAGGAAGCAGCTACTCTTCCTGGGGTTTATTATGGATCCCCATTAGTTCCTGCCAAGGAAGCAGCTACTCTTCCTGGGGTTTATTATGGATCCCCATTAGTTCCTGCCAAGGCAGCAGCTACTCTTCCTGGGGTTTATTATGAATCCCCATTAGTTCCTGCCAAGGCAGCAGCTACTCTTCTTGGGGTTTATTATGGATCCTCATTAGTTCCTGCCAAGGCAGCAGCTACTCTTCCTGGGGTTTATTATGGATCCCAATGAGTTCCTATAAAGGCAGCAGCTACTCTTCCTGGTGTTTATTAGGGATCCCCATTAGTTCCTGCCAAGGCAGAGCTACTCTTCCAGGGGTTTATTATGGATCCCCATTAGTTCCTGCCAAGGCAGCAGCTACTCTTCCTGGGGTTTATTATGGATCCCCATTAGTTCCTGCCATGGAAGCAGCTACTCTTCCTGGGGTTTATTATGGATCCCCATTAGTTCCTGCGAAGGCAGCAGCTACTCTTCCTGGGGTTATCCCCAGGTTCCTGCCAGGGTTTATTATGGATCCCCATTAGTTCCTGCCAAGGCAGCAGCTACTCTTCCAGGGTTTATTATGGATCCCCATGAGTTCCTGCCAAGGCAGCAGCTACTCTTCATTATGGATCCCCATCCTGCCAAGGCAGCAGCTACTCTTCCTGGGGTTTATTATGTTTTCCTGCCAAGGCAGCAGCTACTCTTCTGGGGTTTATGGATCCCCATGAGTTCCTGCCAAGGCAGCAGCTACTCTTCCTGGGGTTTATTATGGATCCCATGAGTTCCTGCCAAGGCAGCAGCTACTCTTCCTGGGGTTTATTATGGATCCCCATTAGTTCCTGCCAAGGCAGCAGCTACTCTTCCTTGGGGTTTATTATGGATCCCCATTAGTTCCTGCCAAGGCAGCAGCTACTCTTCCTGGGGGTTTATTATGGATCCCATGAGTTCCTGCCAAGGCAGCAGCTACTCTTCCTGGGGTTTATTAGGATCCCCATTAGTTCCTGCCAAGGCAGAGCTACTTCCTTCAGGGGTTTATTATGGATCCCCATTAGTTCCTGCCAAGGCAGCAGCTACTCTTCCTGGGGTTTATTATGGATCCCCATTAGTTCCTGCCAAGGCAGCAGCTACTCTTCCTGGGGTTTATTATGGATCCCCATGAGTTCCTGCCAAGGCAGCAGCTACTCTTCCTGGGGTTTATTATGGATCCCCATGAGTTCCTGCCAAGGCAGCAGCTACTCTTCCTGGGGTTTATTATGGATCCCCATTAGTTCCTGCCAAGGCAGCAGCTACTCTTCCAGGGGTTTATTATGAATCCCCATTAGTTCCTGCCAAGGCAGCAGCTACTCTTCTGGGGTTTATTATTGATCCTCATTAGTTCCTGCCAAGGCAGCAGCTACTCTTCCTGGGGTTTAATATGGATCCCCATTAGTTCCTGCCAAGGCAGAGCTACTCTTCCTGGGGTTTATTATGGATCCCCATGAGTTCCTGCCAAGGCAGCAGCTACTCTTCCTGGGGTTTATTATGGATCCCCATTAGTTCCTGCCAAGGCAGAGCTACTCTTCCAGGGGTTTATTATGGATCCCCATGAGTTCCTGCCAAGGCAGCAGCTACTCTTCCTGGGGTTTATTATGGATCCCCATGAGTTCCTGCCAAGGCAGCAGCTACTCTTCCTGGGGTTTATTATGGATCCCCATTAGTTCCTGCCAAGGCAGCAGCTACTCTTCCTGGGGTTTATTATGGATCCCCATTAGTTCCTGCCAAGGCAGCAGCTACTCTTCCAGGGGTTTATTATGAATCCCCATTAGTTCCTGCCAAGGCAGCAGCTACTCTTCTTGGGGTTTATTATTGATCCTCATTAGTTCCTGCCAAGGCAGCAGCTACTCTTCCTGGGGTTTAATATGGATCCCCATTAGTTCCTGCCAAGGCAGCAGCTACTCTTCTTGGGGTTTATTATTGATCCTCATTAGTTCCTGCCAAGGCAGCAGCTACTCTTCCTGGGGTTTAATATGGATCCCCATTAGTTCCTGCCAAGGCAGCAGCTACTCTTTCTGGGGTTTATTATGGATCCCCATTAGTTCCTGCCAAGGCAGCAGCTACTCTTTCTGGGGTTTATTATGGATCCCCATTAGTTCCTGCCAAGGCAGCAGCTACTCATCCTGGGGTTTATTATGGATCCCCATGAGTTCCTGCCAAGGCAGCAGCTACTCTTTCTGGGGTTTATTATGGATCCCCATTAGTTCCTGCCAATGAAGCAGCTACTCTTCCAGGGGTTTATTATGGATCCCCATTAGTTCCTGCCAAGGCAGCAGCTACTCTTCCTGGGGTTTATTAGGGATCCCCATTAGTTCCTGCCAAGGCAGAGCTACTCTTCCAGGGGTTTATTATGGATCCCCATGAGTTCCTGCCAAGGCAGCAGCTACTCTTCCTGGGGTTTATTATGGATCCCCATGAGTTCCTGCCAAGGCAGCAGCTACTCTTCCTGGGGTTTATTATGGATCCCCATTAGTTCCTGCCAAGGCAGCAGCTACTCTTCCTGGGGTTTATTATGGATCCCATTATGGATCCCCATTAGCCTGCCAAGGCAGCAGCTACTCTTCCTGGGGTTTATTATGGATCCCCATTAGTTCCTGCCAAGGCAGCAGCTACTCTTCCTGGGGTTTATTATGGATCCCCATTAGTTCCTGCCAAGGCAGAGCTACTCTTCAGGGGTTTATTATGGATCCCCATTAGTTCCTGCCAAGGCAGCAGCTACTCTTCCTGGGGTTTATTATGGATCCCCATTAGTTCCTGCCAAGGCAGCAGCTACTCTTCCTGGGGTTTATTATGGATCCCCATTAGTTCCTGCCAAGGCAGCAGCTACTCTTCCTGGGGTTTATTATGGATCCCCATTAGTTCCTGCCAAGGCAGCAGCTACTCTTCCTGGGGTTTATTATGGATCCCCATTAGTTCCTGCCAAGGCAGCAGCTACTCTTCCTGGGGTTTATTATGGATCCCCATTAGTTCCTGCCAAGGCAGCAGCTACTCTTCCTGGGGTTTATTATGGATCCCCATGAGTTCCTGCCAAGGCAGCAGCTACTCTTCCTGGGGTTTATTATGGATCCCCATGAGTTCCTGCCAAGGCAGCAGCTACTCTTCCTGGGGTTTATTATGGATCCCCATTAGTTCCTGCCAAGGCAGCAGCTACTCTTCCTGGGGTTTATTATGGATCCCCATTAGTTCCTGCCAAGGCAGCAGCTACTCTTCCTGGGGTTTATTATGAATCCCCATTAGTTCCTGCCAAGGCAGCAGCTACTCTTCTTGGGGTTTATTATGGATCCTCATTAGTTCCTGCCAAGGCAGCAGCTACTCTTCCTGGGGTTTATTATGGATCCCCAATGAGTTCCTGCCAAGGCAGCAGCTACTCTTCCTGGGGTTTATTAGGATCCCCATTAGTTCCTGCCAAGGCAGCAGCTACTCTTCCTGGGGTTTATTATGGATCCCCATTAGTTCCTGCCAAGGCAGCAGCTACTCTTCCTGGGGTTTATTATGGATCCCCATTAGTTCCTGCCAAGGAAGCAGCTACTCTTCCTGGGGTTTATTATGGATCCCCATGAGTTCCTGCCAAGGCAGCAGCTACTCTTCCTGGGGTTTATTATGGATCCCCATTAGTTCCTGCCAAGGCAGCAGCTACTCTTCCTGGGGTTTATTATGGATCCCCATTAGTTCCTGCCAAGGCAGCAGCTACTCTTCCAGGGGTTTATTATGGATCCCCATTAGTTCCTGCCAAGGCAGCAGCTACTCTTCTTGGGGTTTATTATTGATCCTCATTAGTTCCTGCCAAGGCAGCAGCTACTCTTCCTGGGGTTTAATTATGGATCCCCATTAGTTCCTGCCAAGGCAGAGCTACTCTTCCTGGGGTTTATTATGGATCCCCATGAGTTCCTGCCAAGGCAGCAGCTACTCTTCCTGGGGTTTATTATGGATCCCCATTAGTTCCTGCCAAGGCAAGCAGCTACTCTTCCTGGGGTTTATTATGGATCCCCATGAGTTCCTGCCAAGGCAGCAGCTACTCTTCCTGGGGTTTATTATGGATCCCCATGAGTTCCTGCCAAGGCAGCAGCTACTCTTCCTGGGGTTTATTATGGATCCCCATTAGTTCCTGCCAAGGCAGCAGCTACTCTTCCTGGGGTTTATTATGGATCCCCATTAGTTCCTGCCAAGGCAGCAGCTACTCTTCCAGGGGTTTATTATGAATCCCCATTAGTTCCTGCCAAGGCAGCAGCTACTCTTCCTGGGGTTTATTATTGATCCTCATTAGTTCCTGCCAAGGCAGCAGCTACTCTTCCTGGGGTTTAATATGGATCCCCATTAGTTCCTGCCAAGGCAGCAGCTACTCTTCTTGGGGTTTATTATTGATCCTCATTAGTTCCTGCCAAGGCAGCAGCTACTCTTCCTGGGGTTTAATATGGATCCCCATTAGTTCCTGCCAAGGCAGCAGCTACTCTTTCTGGGGTTTATTATGGATCCCCATTAGTTCCTGCCAAGGCAGCAGCTACTCTTTCTGGGGTTTATTATGGATCCCCATTAGTTCCTGCCAAGGCAGCAGCTACTCATCCTGGGGTTTATTATGGATCCCCATGAGTTCCTGCCAAGGCAGCAGCTACTCTTTCTGGGGTTTATTATGGATCCCCATTAGTTCCTGCCAATGAAGCAGCTACTCTTCCAGGGGTTTATTATGGATCCCCATTAGTTCCTGCCAAGGCAGCAGCTACTCTTCCTGGGGTTTATTAGGGATCCCCATTAGTTCCTGCCAAGGCAGAGCTACTCTTCCAGGGGTTTATTATGGATCCCCATGAGTTCCTGCCAAGGCAGCAGCTACTCTTCCTGGGGTTTATTATGGATCCCCATGAGTTCCTGCCAAGGCAGCAGCTACTCTTCCTGGGGTTTATTATGGATCCCCATTAGTTCCTGCCAAGGCAGCAGCTACTCTTCCTGGGGTTTATTATGGATCCCCATGAGTTCCTGCCAAGGCAGCAGCTACTCTTCCTGGGGTTTATTATGGATCCCCATTAGTTCCTGCCAAGGCAGCAGCTACTCTTCCTGGGGTTTATTATGGATCCCCATTAGTTCCTGCCAAGGCAGCAGCTACTCTTCCAGGGGTTTATTATGAATCCCCATTAGTTCCTGCCAAGGCAGCAGCTACTCTTCTTGGGGTTTATTATTGATCCTCATTAGTTCCTGCCAAGGCAGCAGCTACTCTTCCTGGGGTTTAATATGGATCCCCATGAGTTCCTGCCAAGGCAGCAGCTACTCTTCCTGGGGTTTATTATGGATCCCCATTAGTTCCTGCCAAGGCAGAGCTACTCTTCCAGGGGTTTATTATGGATCCCCATGAGTTCCTGCCAAGGCAGCAGCTACTCTTCCTGGGGTTTATTATGGATCCCCATGAGTTCCTGCCAAGGCAGCAGCTACTCTTCCTGGGGTTTATTATGGATCCCCATTAGTTCCTGCCAAGGCAGCAGCTACTCTTCCAGGGGTTTATTATGAATCCCCATTAGTTCCTGCCAAGGCAGCAGCTACTCTTCTTGGGGTTTATTATTGATCCTCATTAGTTCCTGCCAAGGCAGCAGCTACTCTTCCTGGGGTTTAATATGGATCCCCATTAGTTCCTGCCAAGGCAGAGCTACTCTTCCTGGGGTTTATTATGGATCCCCATGAGTTCCTGCCAAGGCAGCAGCTACTCTTCCTGGGGTTTATTATGGATCCCCATTAGTTCCTGCCAAGGAAGCAGCTACTCTTCCTGGGGTTTATTATGGATCCCCATTATTTCCTGCCAAGGAAGCAGCTACTCTTCCTGGGGTTTATTATGGATCCCCATTAGTTCCTGCCAAGGCAGCAGCTACTCTTCCTGGGGTTTATTATGAATCCCCATTAGTTCCTGCCAAGGCAGCAGCTACTCTTCTTGGGGTTTATTATGGATCCTCATTAGTTCCTGCCAAGGCAGCAGCTACTCTTCCTGGGGTTTATTATGGATCCCAATGAGTTCCTATAAAGGCAGCAGCTACTCTTCCTGGTGTTTATTAGGGATCCCCATTAGTTCCTGCCAAGGCAGAGCTACTCTTCCAGGGGTTTATTATGGATCCCCATTAGTTCCTGCCAAGGCAGCAGCTACTCTTCCTGGGGTTTATTATGGATCCCCATTAGTTCCTGCCATGGAAGCAGCTACTCTTCCTGGGGTTTATTATGGATCCCCATTAGTTCCTGCCAAGGCAGCAGCTACTCTTCCAGGGGTTTATTATGAATCCCCATTAGTTCCTGCCAAGGCAGCAGCTACTCTTCTTGGGGTTTATTATGGATCCTCATTAGTTCCTGCCAAGGCAGCAGCTACTCTTCCTGGGGTTTATTATGAATCCCCATTAGTTCCTGCCAAGGCAGCAGCTACTCTTCTTGGGGTTTATTATGGATCCTCATTAGTTCCTGCCAAGGCAGCAGCTACTCTTCCTGGGGTTTATTATGGATCCCAATGAGTTCCTATAAAGGCAGCAGCTACTCTTCCTGGTGTTTATTAGGGATCCCCATTAGTTCCTGCCAAGGCAGAGCTACTCTTCCAGGGGTTTATTATGGATCCCCATTAGTTCCTGCCAAGGCAGCAGCTACTCTTCCTGGGGTTTATTATGGATCCCCATTAGTTCCTGCCATGGAAGCAGCTACTCTTCCTGGGGTTTATTATGGATCCCCATGAGTTCCTGCCAAGGCAGCAGCTACTCTTCCTGGGGTTTATTATGGATCCCCATTAGTTCCTGCCAAGGCAGCAGCTACTCTTCCTGGGGTTTATTATGGATCCCCATTAGTTCCTGCCAAGGCAGCAGCTACTCTTCCAGGGGTTTATTATGAATCCCCATTAGTTCCTGCCAAGGCAGCAGCTACTCTTCTTGGGGTTTATTATTGATCCTCATTAGTTCCTGCCAAGGCAGCACCTACTCTTCCTGGGGTTTAATATGGATCCCCATTAGTTCCTGCCAAGGCAGCAGCTACTCTTCCTGGGGTTTATTATGGATCCCCATGAGTTCCTGCCAAGGCAGCAGCTACTCTTCCTGGGGTTTATTATGGATCCCCATTAGTTCCTGCCAAGGCAGAGCTACTCTTCCAGGGGTTTATTATGGATCCCCATGAGTTCCTGCCAAGGCAGCAGCTACTCTTCCTGGGGTTTATTATGGATCCCCATGAGTTCCTGCCAAGGCAGCAGCTACTCTTCCTGGGGTTTATTATGGATCCCCATTAGTTCCTGCCAAGGCAGCAGCTACTCTTCCTGGGGTTTATTATGGATCCCCATTAGTTCCTGCCAAGGCAGCAGCTACTCTTCCAGGGGTTTATTATGAATCCCCATTAGTTCCTGCCAAGGCAGCAGCTACTCTTCTTGGGGTTTATTATTGATCCTCATTAGTTCCTGCCAAGGCAGCAGCTACTCTTCCTGGGGTTTAATATGGATCCCCATTAGTTCCTGCCAAGGCAGCAGCTACTCTTCTTGGGGTTTATTATTGATCCTCATTAGTTCCTGCCAAGGCAGCAGCTACTCTTCCTGGGGTTTAATATGGATCCCCATTAGTTCCTGCCAAGGCAGCAGCTACTCTTTCTGGGGTTTATTATGGATCCCCATTAGTTCCTGCCAAGGCAGCAGCTACTCATCCTGGGGTTTATTATGGATCCCCATGAGTTCCTGCCAAGGCAGCAGCTACTCTTTCTGGGGTTTATTATGGATCCCCATTAGTTCCTGCCAATGAAGCAGCTACTCTTCCAGGGGTTTATTATGGATCCCCATTAGTTCCTGCCAAGGCAGCAGCTACTCTTCCTGGGGTTTATTAGGGATCCCCATTAGTTCCTGCCAAGGCAGAGCTACTCTTCCAGGGGTTTATTATGGATCCCCATGAGTTCCTGCCAAGGCAGCAGCTACTCTTCCTGGGGTTTATTATTGATCCTCATTAGTTCCTGCCAAGGCAGCAGCTACTCTTCCTGGGGTTTAATATGGATCCCCATTAGTTCCTGCCAAGGCAGAGCTACTCTTCCTGGGGTTTATTATGGATCCCCATGAGTTCCTGCCAAGGCAGCAGCTACTCTTCCTGGGGTTTATTATGGATCCCCATTAGTTCCTGCCAAGGAAGCAGCTACTCTTCCTGGGGTTTATTATGGATCCCCATTATTTCCTGCCAAGGAAGCAGCTACTCTTCCTGGGGTTTATTATGGATCCCCATTAGTTCCTGCCAAGGCAGCAGCTACTCTTCCTGGGGTTTATTATGAATCCCCATTAGTTCCTGCCAAGGCAGCAGCTACTCTTCTTGGGGTTTATTATGGATCCTCATTAGTTCCTGCCAAGGCAGCAGCTACTCTTCCTGGGGTTTATTATGGATCCCAATGAGTTCCTATAAAGGCAGCAGCTACTCTTCCTGGTGTTTATTATGAATCCCCATTTGTTCCTGCCAAGGCAGCAGCTACTCTTCTTGGGGTTTATTATTGATCCTCATTAGTTCCTGCCAAGGCAGCAGCTACTCTTCCTGGGGTTTAATATGGATCCCCATTAGTTCCTGCCAAGGCAGCAGCTACTCTTCTTGGGGTTTATTATTGATCCTCATTAGTTCCTGCCAAGGCAGCAGCTACTCTTCCTGGGGTTTAATATGGATCCCCATTAGTTCCTGCCAAGGCAGCAGCTACTCTTTCTGGGGTTTATTATGGATCCCCATTAGTTCCTGCCAAGGCAGCAGCTACTCATCCTGGGGTTTATTATGGATCCCCATGAGTTCCTGCCAAGGCAGCAGCTACTCTTTCTGGGGTTTATTATGGATCCCCATTAGTTCCTGCCAATGAAGCAGCTACTCTTCCAGGGGTTTATTATGGATCCCCATTAGTTCCTGCCAAGGCAGCAGCTACTCTTCCTGGGGTTTATTAGGGATCCCCATTAGTTCCTGCCAAGGCAGAGCTACTCTTCCAGGGGTTTATTATGGATCCCCATGAGTTCCTGCCAAGGCAGCAGCTACTCTTCCTGGGGTTTATTATGGATCCCCATGAGTTCCTGCCAAGGCAGCAGCTACTCTTCCTGGGGTTTATTATGGATCCCCATTAGTTCCTGCCAAGGCAGCAGCTACTCTTCCTGGGGTTTATTATGGATCCCCATGAGTTCCTGCCAAGGAAGCAGCTACTCTTCCTGGGGTTTATTATGGATCCCCATTAGTTCCTGCCAAGGCAGCAGCTACTCTTCCTGGGGTTTATTATGGATCCCCATTAGTTCCTGCCAAGGCAGCAGCTACTCTTCCAGGGGTTTATTATGAATCCCCATTAGTTCCTGCCAAGGCAGCAGCTACTCTTCTTGGGGTTTATTATTGATCCTCATTAGTTCCTGCCAAGGCAGCAGCTACTCTTCCTGGGGTTTAATATGGATCCCCATGAGTTCCTGCCAAGGCAGCAGCTACTCTTCCTGGGGTTTATTATGGATCCCCATTAGTTCCTGCCAAGGCAGAGCTACTCTTCCAGGGGTTTATTATGGATCCCCATGAGTTCCTGCCAAGGCAGCAGCTACTCTTCCTGGGGTTTATTATGGATCCCCATTAGTTCCTGCCAAGGAAGCAGCTACTCTTCCTGGGGTTTATTATGGATCCCCATTATTTCCTGCCAAGGAAGCAGCTACTCTTCCTGGGGTTTATTATGGATCCCCATTAGTTCCTGCCAAGTTAGCAGCTACTCTTCCTGGGGTTTATTATGGATCCCCATGAGTTCCTGCCAAGGCAGCAGCTACTCTTCCTGGGGTTTATTATAGATCCCCATTAGTTCCTGCCAAGGCAGCAGCTACTCTTCCTGGGGTTTATTATGGATCCCCATGAGTTCCTGCCAAGGCAGCAGCTACTCTTCCTGGGGTTTATTATGGATCCCCATTAGTTCCTGCCAAGGAAGCAGCTACTCTTCCTGGGGTTTATTATGGATCCCCATTATTTGCTGCCAAGGAAGCAGCTACTCTTCTTGGGGTTTATTATTGATCCTCATTAGTTCCTGCCAAGGCAGCAGCTACTCTTCCTGGGGTTTAATATGGATCCCCATTAGTTCCTGCCAAGGCAGAGCTACTCTTCCTGGGGTTTATTATGGATCCCCATGAGTTCCTGCCAAGGCAGCAGCTACTCTTCCTGGGGTTTATTATGGATCCCCATTAGTTCCTGCCAAGGAAGCAGCTACTCTTCCTGGGGTTTATTATGGATCCCCATTATTTCCTGCCAAGGAAGCAGCTACTCTTCCTGGGGTTTATTATGGATCCCCATTAGTTCCTGCCAAGGCAGCAGCTACTCTTCCTGGGGTTTATTATGAATCCCCATTAGTTCCTGCCAAGGCAGCAGCTACTCTTCTTGGGGTTTATTATGGATCCTCATTAGTTCCTGCCAAGGCAGCAGCTACTCTTCCTGGGGTTTATTATGGATCCCAATGAGTTCCTATAAAGGCAGCAGCTACTCTTCCTGGTGTTTATTAGGGATCCCCATTAGTTCCTGCCAAGGCAGAGCTACTCTTCCAGGGGTTTATTATGGATCCCCATTAGTTCCTGCCAAGGCAGCAGCTACTCTTCCTGGGGTTTATTATGGATCCCCATTAGTTCCTGCCATGGAAGCAGCTACTCTTCCTGGGGTTTATTATGGATCCCCATTAGTTCCTGCCAAGGCAGCAGCTACTCTTCCAGGGGTTTATTATGAATCCCCATTAGTTCCTGCCAAGGCAGCAGCTACTCTTCTTGGGGTTTATTATGGATCCTCATTAGTTCCTGCCAAGGCAGCAGCTACTCTTCCTGGGGTTTATTATGGATCCCCATTAGTTCCTGCCAAGGCAGCAGCTACTCTTCCAGGGGTTTATTATGAATCCCCATTAGTTCCTGCCAAGGCAGCAGCTACTCTTCTTGGGGTTTATTATGGATCCTCATTAGTTCCTGCCAAGGCAGCAGCTACTCTTCCTGGGGTTTATTATGGATCCCCATTAGTTCCTGCCAAGGCAGCAGCTACTCTTCCTGGGGTTTATTATGGATCCCCATTAGTTCCTGCCAAGGCAGCAGCTACTCGTCCAGGGGTTTATTATGAATCCCCATTAGTTCCTGCCAAGGCAGCAGCTACTCTTCTTGGGGTTTATTATTGATCCTCATTAGTTCCTGCCAAGGCAGCAGCTACTCTTCCTGGGGTTTAATATGGATCCCCATTAGTTCCTGCCAAGGCAGAGCTACTCTTCCTGGGGTTTATTATGGATCCCCATGAGTTCCTGCCATGGAAGCAGCTACTCTTCCTGGGGTTTATTATGGATCCCCATTAGTTCCTGCCAAGGCAGCAGCTACTCTTCCAGGGGTTTATTATGAATCCCCATTAGTTCCTGCCAAGGCAGCAGCTACTCTTCTTGGGGTTTATTATGGATCCTCATTAGTTCCTGCCAAGGCAGCAGCTACTCTTCCTGGGGTTTATTATGGATCCCCATTAGTTCCTGCCAAGGCAGCAGCTACTCTTCCTGAAGTTTATTAGGGATCCCCATTAGTTCCTGCCAAGGCAGAGCTACTCTTCCAGGTGTTCATTATGGATCCCCATGAGTTCCTGCCAAGGCAGCAGCTACTCTTCCTGGGGTTTATTATGGATCCCCATTAGTTCCTGCCAAGGCAGCAGCTACTCTTCCTGGGGTTTATTAGGAATCCCCATTAGTTCCTGCCAAGGCAGAGCTACTCTTCCAGGGGTTTATTATGGATCCCCATGAGTTCCTGCCAAGGCAGCAGCTACTCTTCCTGGGGTTTATTAGGGATCCCCATTAGTTCCTGCCAAGGCAGAGCTACTCTTCCTGGGGTTTATTATGGATCCCCATTAGTTCCTGCCAAGGCAGCAGCTACTCTTCCAGGGGTTTATTATGAATCCCCATTAGTTCCTGCCAAGGCAGTAGCTACTCTTCTTGGGGTTTATTATTGATCCTCATTAGTTCCTGCCAAGGCAGCAGCTACTCTTCCTGGGGTTTAATATGGATCCCCATTAGTTCCTGCCAAGGCAGAGCTACTCTTCCTGGGGTTTATTATGGATCCCCATGAGTTCCTGCCAAGGCAGCAGCTACTCTTCCTGGGGTTTATTATGGATCCCCATGAGTTCCTGCCAAGGCAGCAGCTACTCTTCCTGGGGTTTATTATGGATCCCCATTAGTTCCTGCCAAGGCAGCAGCTACTCTTTCTGGGGTTTATTATGGATCCCCATTAGTTCCTGCCAAGGCAGCAGCTACTCTTCCTGGGGTTTATTATGGATCCCCATTAGTTCCTGCCAAGGCAGCAGCTACTCTTCCAGGGGTTTATTATGGATCCCCATTAGTTCCTGCCAAGGCAGCAGCTACTCTTCCTGGGGTTTATTAGGGATCCCCATTAGTTCCTGCCAAGGCAGAGCTACTCTTCCAGGGGTTTATTATGGATCCCCATGAGTTCCTGCCAAGGCAGCAGCTACTCTTCCTGGGGTTTATTATGGATCCCCATGAGTTCCTGCCAAGGCAGCAGCTACTCTTCCTGGGGTTTATTATGGATCCCCATTTGTTCCTGCCAAGGCAGCAGCTACTCTTCCTGGGGTTTTATGGATCCCCATTAGTTCCTGCCAAGGCAGCAGCTACTCTTCCAGGGGTTTATTATGAATCCCCATTAGTTCCTGCCAAGGCAGCAGCTACTCTTCTTGGGGTTTATTATTGATCCTCATTAGTTCCTGCCAAGGCAGCAGCTACTCTTCCTGGGGTTTAATATGGATCCCCATTAGTTCCTGCCAAGGCAGAGCTACTCTTCCTGGGGTTTATTATGGATCCCCATGAGTTCCTGCCAAGGCAGCAGCTACTCTTCCTGGGGTTTATTATGGATCCCCATTAGTTCCTGCCAAGGAAGCAGCTACTCTTCCTGGGGTTTATTATGGATCCCCATTATTTCCTGCCAAGGAAGCAGCTACTCTTCCTGGGGTTTATTATGGATCCCCATTAGTTCCTGCCAAGGCAGCAGCTACTCTTCCTGGGGTTTATTATGAATCCCCATTAGTTCCTGCCAAGGCAGCAGCTACTCTTCTTGGGGTTTATTATGGATCCTCATTAGTTCCTGCCAAGGCAGCAGCTACTCTTCCTGGGGTTTATTATGGATCCCAATGAGTTCCTATAAAGGCAGCAGCTACTCTTCCTGGTGTTTATTAGGGATCCCCATTAGTTCCTGCCAAGGCAGAGCTACTCTTCCAGGGGTTTATTATGGATCCCCATTAGTTCCTGCCAAGGCAGCAGCTACTCTTCCTGGGGTTTATTATGGATCCCCATTAGTTCCTGCCATGGAAGCAGCTACTCTTCCTGGGGTTTATTATGGATCCCCATTAGTTCCTGCCAAGGCAGCAGCTACTCTTCCAGGGGTTTATTATGAATCCCCATTAGTTCCTGCCAAGGCAGCAGCTACTCTTCTTGGGGTTTATTATGGATCCTCATTAGTTCCTGCCAAGGCAGCAGCTACTCTTCCTGGGGTTTATTATGGATCCCCATTAGTTCCTGCCAAGGCAGCAGCTACTCTTCCTGGGGTTTATTAGGGATCCCCATTAGTTCCTGCCAAGGCAGAGCTACTCTTCCAGGGGTTTATTATGGATCCCCATGAGTTCCTGCCAAGGCAGCAGCTACTCTTCCTGGGGTTTATTATGGATCCCCATGAGTTCCTGCCAAGGCAGCAGCTACTCTTCCTGGGGTTTATTATGGATCCCCATTAGTTCCTGCCATGGAAGCAGCTACTCTTCCTGGGGTTTATTATGGATCCTCATTAGTTCCTGCCAAGGCAGCAGCTACTCTTCCTGGGGTTTAATATGGATCCCCATTAGTTCCTGCCAAGGCAGAGCTACTCTTCCTGGGGTTTATTATGGATCCCCATGAGTTCCTGCCAAGGCAGCAGCTACTCTTCCTGGGGTTTATTATGGATCCCCATGAGTTCCTGCCAAGGCAGCAGCTACTCTTCCTGGGGTTTATTATGGATCCCCATTAGTTCCTGCCAAGGCAGCAGCTACTCTTTCTGGGGTTTATTATGGATCCCCATTAGTTCCTGCCATGGCAGCAGCTACTCTTCCTGGGGTTTATTATGGATCCCCATTAGTTCCTGCCAAGGAAGCAGCTACTCTTCCTGGGGTTTATTAGGGATCCCCATTAGTTCCTGCCAAGGCAGAGCTACTCTTCCAGGGGTTTATTATGGATCCCCATGAGTTCCTGCCAAGGCAGCAGCTACTCTTCCTGGGGTTTATTATGGATCCCCATGAGTTCCTGCCAAGGCAGCAGCTACTCTTCCTGGGGTTTATTATGGATCCCCATTTGTTCCTGCCAAGGCAGCAGCTACTCTTCCTGGGGTTTATTATGGATCCCCATTAGTTCCTGCCAAGGCAGCAGCTACTCTTCCAGGGGTTTATTATGAATCCCCATTAGTTCCTGCCAAGGCAGCAGCTACTCTTCTTGGGGTTTATTATTGATCCTCATTAGTTCCTGCCAAGGCAGCAGCTACTCTTCCTGGGGTTTAATATGGATCCCCATTAGTTCCTGCCAAGGCAGAGCTACTCTTCCTGGGGTTTATTATGGATCCCCATGAGTTCCTGCCAAGGCAGCAGCTACTCTTCCTGGGGTTTATTATGGATCCCCATTAGTTCCTGCCAAGGAAGCAGCTACTCTTCCTGGGGTTTATTATGGATCCCCATTATTTCCTGCCAAGGAAGCAGCTACTCTTCCTGGGGTTTATTATGGATCCCCATTAGTTCCTGCCAAGGCAGCAGCTACTCTTCCTGGGGTTTATTATGAATCCCCATTAGTTCCTGCCAAGGCAGCAGCTACTCTTCTTGGGGTTTATTATGGATCCTCATTAGTTCCTGCCAAGGCAGCAGCTACTCTTCCTGGGGTTTATTATGGATCCCAATGAGTTCCTATAAAGGCAGCAGCTACTCTTCCTGGTGTTTATTAGGGATCCCCATTAGTTCCTGCCAAGGCAGAGCTACTCTTCCAGGGGTTTATTATGGATCCCCATTAGTTCCTGCCAAGGCAGCAGCTACTCTTCCTGGGGTTTATTATGGATCCCCATTAGTTCCTGCCATGGAAGCAGCTACTCTTCCTGGGGTTTATTATGGATCCCCATTAGTTCCTGCCAAGGCAGCAGCTACTCTTCCAGGGGTTTATTATGAATCCCCATTAGTTCCTGCCAAGGCAGCAGCTACTCTTCTTGGGGTTTATTATGGATCCTCATTAGTTCCTGCCAAGGCAGCAGCTACTCTTCCTGGGGTTTATTATGGATCCCCATTAGTTCCTGCCAAGGCAGCAGCTACTCTTCCTGGGGTTTATTAGGGATCCCCATTAGTTCCTGCCAAGGCAGAGCTACTCTTCCAGGGGTTTATTATGGATCCCCATGAGTTCCTGCCAAGGCAGCAGCTACTCTTCCTGGGGTTTATTATGGATCCCCATGAGTTCCTGCCAAGGCAGCAGCTACTCTTCCTGGGGTTTATTATGGATCCCCATTAGTTCCTGCCATGGAAGCAGCTACTCTTCCTGGGGTTTATTATGGATCCTCATTAGTTCCTACCAAGGCAGCAGCTACTCTTCCTGGGGTTTAATATGGATCCCCATTAGTTCCTGCCAAGGCAGAGCTACTCTTCCTGGGGTTTATTATGGATCCCCATGAGTTCCTGCCAAGGCAGCAGCTACTCTTCCTGGGGTTTATTATGGATCCCCATGAGTTCCTGCCAAGGCAGCAGCTACTCTTCCTGGGGTTTATTATGGATCCCCATTAGTTCCTGCCAAGGCAGCAGCTACTCTTTCTGGGGTTTATTATGGATCCCCATTAGTTCCTGCCATGGCAGCAGCTACTCTTCCTGGGGTTTATTATGGATCCCCATTAGTTCCTGCCAAGGAAGCAGATACTCTTCCTGGGGTTTATTATGGATCCCCATTAGTTCCTGCCAAGGCAGAGCTACTCTTCCAGGGGTTTATTATGGATCCCCATTAGTTCCTGCCAAGGCAGCAGCTACTCTTCCTGGGGTTTATTATGGATCCCCATTAGTTCCTGCCAAGTCAGCAGCTACTCTTCCTGGGGTTTATTATGGATCCCCATTAGTTCCTGCCAAGGAAGCAGCTACTCTTCCTGGGGTTTATTATGGATCCCCATTAGTTCCTGCCAAGGCAGCAGCTACTCTTCCTGGGGTTTATTATGAATCCCCATTAGTACCTGCCAAGGCAGCAGCTACTCTTCTTGGGGTTTAATATGGATCCTCATTAGTTCCTGCCAAGGCAGCAGCTACTCTTCCTGGGGTTTATTATGGATCCCAATGAGTTCCTATAAAGGCAGCAGCTACTCTTACTGGTGTTTATTAGGGATCCCCATTAGTTCCTGCCAAGGCAGAGCTACTCTTCCAGGGGTTTATTATGGATCCCCATTAGTTCCTGCCAAGGCAGCAGCTACTCTTCCTGGGGTTTATTATGGCTCCCCATTAGTTCCTGCCATGGAAGCAGCTACTCTTCCTGGGGTTTATTATGGATCCCCATTAGTTCCTGCCAAGGCAGCAGCTACTCTTCCAGGGGTTTATTATGAATCCCCATTAGTTCCTGCCAAGGCAGCAGCTACTCTTCTTGGGGTTTATTATGGATCCTCATTAGTTCCTGCCAAGGCAGCAGCTACTCTTCCTGGGGTTTATTATGGATCCCCATTAGTTCCTGCCAAGGCAGCAGCTACTCTTCCTGGGGTTTATTATGGATCCCCATTAGTTCCTGCCAAGGCAGAGCTACTCTTCCAGGGGTTTATTATGGATCCCCATGAGTTCCTGCCAAGGCAGCAGCTACTCTTCCTGGGGTTTATTATGGATCCCCATTAGTTCCTGCCAAGGCAGCAGCTACTCTTCCTGGGGTTTATTATGGATCCCCATTAGTTCCTGCCAAGGCAGCAGCTACTCTTCCAGGGGTTTATTATGAATCCCCATTAGTTCCTGCCAAGGCAGCAGCTACTCTTCTTGGGGTTTATTATTGATCCTCATTAGTTCCTGCCAAGGCAGCAGCTACTCTTCCTGGGGTTTAATATGGATCCCCATTAGTTCCTGCCAAGGCAGAGCTACTCTTCCTGGGGTTTATTATGGATCCCAATGAGTTCCTATAAAAGCAGCAGCTACTCTTCCTGGGGTTTATTAGGGATCCCCATTAGTTCCTGCCAAGGCAGCAGCTACTCTTCCTGTGGTCCAAACACAGTTTCCAGTTATACGCTTGTTTTGTGAGAAATCTTTGGAAAATAACAGGAATTTCGCAGTAGTATAAAAAGCGTATACTAAAATATAATGTCTTAATATTGATATATATCTTACCTCTATATTGTTTTATGGCCTGCGGATTCAAGAAGAAACATTACGAGTTCAGCAGAAAGTGAGCCTGTCAGGTACCTTTCATTCTCACACTGTATCCAGCCTAGCTGACGTCACACTGTGCCTGTCAGGTAGCCTTCATTCTCACACTGTATCCAGCCTAGCTGACGTCACGCTGTGCCTGTCAGGCAGCCTTCATTCTCACACTGTATCCAGCCTAGCTGACGTCACGATGTGCCTGTCAGGTAGCCTTCATTCTCACACTGTATCCAGCCTAGCTGACGTCACGCTGTGCCTGTCAGGTAGCCTTCATTCTCACACTGTGTTCAGCCTAGCTTACGTCACGCTGTGCCTGTCAGGTAGCCTTCATTCTCACACTGTATCCATCCTAGCTGACGTCACGCTGTGCCTGTCAGGTAGCCTTCATTCTCACACTGTATCCATCCTAGCTGACATCACGCTGTGCCTGTCAGGTAGCCTTCATTCTCACACTGTATCCATCCTAGCTGACGTCACGCTGTGCCTGTCAGGTAGCCTTCATTCTCACACTGTATCCAGCCTAGCTGACATCAGGGGTTTATTATGGATCCCCATTAGTTCCTGCCATGGCAGCAGCTACTCTTCCTGGGGTTTATTATGGATCCCCATTAGTTCCTGCCATGGAAGCAGCTACTCTTCCTTGGGTTTATTATGGATCCCCATTAGTTCCTGCCAAGGCAGCAGCTACTCTTCCAGGGGTTTATTATGAATCCCCATTAGTTCCTGCCAAGGCAGCAGCTACTCTTCTTGGGGTTTATTATGGATCCTCATTAGTTCCTGCCAAGGCAGCAGCTACTCTTCCTGGGGTTTATTATGGATCCCCATTAGTTCCTGCCAAGGCAGCAGCTACTCTTCCTGGGGTTTATTAGGGATCCCCATTAGTTCCTGCCAAGGCAGAGCTACTCTTCCAGGGGTTTATTATGGATCCCCATGAGTTCCTGCCAAGGCAGCAGCTACTCTTCCTGGGGTTTATTATGGATCCCCATGAGTTCCTGCCAAGGCAGCAGCTACTCTTCCTGGGGTTTATTATGGATCCCCATTAGTTCCTGCCAAGTCAGCAGCTACTCTTCCTGGGGTTTATTATGGATCCCCATTAGTTCCTGCCAAGGAAGCAGCTACTCTTCCTGGGGTTTATTATGGATCCCCATTAGTTCCTGCCAAGGCAGCAGCTACTCTTCCTGGGGTTTATTATGAATCCCCATTAGTACCTGCCAAGGCAGCAGCTACTCTTCTTGGGGTTTATTATGGATCCTCATTAGTTCGTGCCAAGGCAGCAGCTACTCTTCCTGGGGTTTATTATGGATCCCAATGAGTTCCTATAAAGCCAGCAGCTACTCTTACTGGTGTTTATTAGGGATCCCCATTAGTTCCTGCCAAGGCAGAGCTACTCTTCCAGGGGTTTATTATGGATCCCCATTAGTTCCTGCCAAGGCAGCAGCTACTCTTCCTGGGGTTTATTATGGCTCCCCATTAGTTCCTGCCATGGAAGCAGCTACTCTTCCTGGGGTTTATTATGGATCCCCATTAGTTCCTGCCAAGGCAGCAGCTACTCTTCCAGGGGTTTATTATGAATCCCCATTAGTTCCTGCCAAGGCAGCAGCTACTCTTCCTGGGGTTTATTAGGGATCCCCATTAGTTCCTGCCAAGGCAGAGCTACTCTTCCAGGGGTTTATTATGGATCCCCATGAGTTCCTGCCAAGGCAGCAGCTACTCTTCCTGGGGTTTATTATGGATCCCCATTAGTTCCTGCCAAGGCAGCAGCTACTCTTCCTGGGGTTTATTATGGATCCCCATTAGTTCCTGCCAAGGCAGCAGCTACTCTTCCAGGGGTTTATTATGAATCCCCATTAGTTCCTGCCAAGGCAGCAGCTACTCTTCTTGGGGTTTATTATTGATCCTCATTAGTTCCTGCCAAGGCAGCAGCTACTCTTCCTGGGGTTTAATATGGATCCCCATTAGTTCCTGCCAAGGCAGAGCTACTCTTCCTGGGGTTTATTATGGATCCCAATGAGTTCCTATAAAAGCAGCAGCTACTCTTCCTGGGGTTTATTAGGGATCCCCATTAGTTCCTGCCAAGGCAGCAGCTACTCTTCCTGTGGTCCAAACACAGTTTCCAGTTATACGCTTGTTTTGTGAGAAATCTTTGGAAAATAACAGGAATTTCGCAGTAGTATAAAAAGCGTATACTAAAATATAATGTCTTAATATTGATATATATCTTACCTCTATATTGTTTTATGGCTCATGGATTCAAGAAGAAACATTACGAGTTCAGCAGAAAGTGAGCCTGTCAGGTACCTTTCATTCTCACACTGTATCCAGCCTAGCTGACGTCACACTGTGCCTGTCAGGTAGCCTTCATTCTCACACTGTATCCAGCCTAGCTGACGTCACGCTGTGCCTGTCAGGCAGCCTTCATTCTCACACTGTATCCAGCCTAGCTGACGTCACGATGTGCCTGTCAGGTAGCCTTCATTCTCACACTGTATCCAGCCTAGCTGACGTCACGCTGTGCCTGTCAGGTAGCCTTCATTCTCACACTGTGTTCAGCCTAGCTTACGTCACGCTGTGCCTGTCAGGTAGCCTTCATTCTCACACTGTATCCATCCTAGCTGACGTCACGCTGTGCCTGTCAGGTAGCCTTCATTCTCACACTGTGTTCAGCCTAGCTTACGTCACGCTGTGCCTGTCAGGTAGCCTTCATTCTCACACTGTATCCATCCTAGCTGACGTCACGCTGTGCCTGTCAGGTAGCCTTCATTCTCACACTGTATCCATCCTAGCTGACATCACGCTGTGCCTGTCAGGTAGCCTTCATTCTCACACTGTATCCATCCTAGCTGACGTCACGCTGTGCCTGTCAGGTAGCCTTCATTCTCACACTGTATCCAGCCTAGCTTACGTCACGCTGTGCCTGTCAGGTAGCCTTCATTCTCACACTGTATCCATCCTAGCTGACGTCACGCTGTGCCTGTCAGGTAGCCTTCATTCTCACACTGTATCCATCCTAGCTGACGTCACGCTGTGCCTGTCAGGTAGCCTTCATTCTCACACTGTATCCATCCTAGCTGACGTCACGCTGTGCCTGTCAGGTAGCCTTCATTCTCACACTGTATCCATCCTAGCTGACGTCACGCTGTGCCTGTCAGGTAGCCTTCATTCTCACACTGTATCCAGCCTAGCTGGCGCCACGCTGTGCCTGTCAGGTAGCCTTCATTCTCACACTGTATCCATCCTAGCTGACGTCACGCTGTGCCTGTCAGGTAGCCTTCATTCTCACACTGTATCCATCTCTAGCTGACGTCACGCTGTGCCTGTCAGGTAGCCTTCATTCTCACACTGTATCCAGCCTAGCTGACGTCACGCTGTGCCTGTCAGGTAGCCTTCATTCTCACACTGTATCCATCCTAGCTGACGTCACGATGTGCCTGTCAGGTAGCCTTCATTCTCACACTGTATCCATCCTAGCTGACGTCACGCTGTGCCTGTCAGGTAGCCTTCATTCTCACACTGTATCCATCCTAGCTGACGTCACGCTGTGCCTGTCAGGTAGCCTTCATTCTCACACTGTATCCAGCCTAGCTGACGTCACGCTGTGCCTGTCAGGTAGCCTTCATTCTCACACTGTATCCAGCCTAGCTGACGTCACGCTGTGCCTGTCAGGTAGCCTTCATTCTCACACTGTATCCATCCTAGCTGACGTCACGATGTGCCTGTCAGGTAGCCTTCATTCTCACACTGTATCCATCCTAGCTGACGTCACGCTGTGCCTGTCAGGTAGCCTTCATTCTCACACTGTATCCATCCTAGGCTGACGTCCACGCTGTGCCTGTCAGGTAGCCTTCATTCTCACACTGTATCCAGCCTAGCTGGCGTCACGCTGTGCCTGTCAGGTAGCCTTCATTCTCACACTGTATCCAGCCTAGCTGACGTCACGCTGTGCCTGTCAGGTAGCCTTCATTCTCACACTGTATCCAGCCTAGCTGACATCACGCTGTGCAATTTTCCATATTTTCTACCACCTTTTTTCTCTGGCTTCCTGTTCTTGCCATCCTACATCCTAACTCCATCCTACAAGGGTAAAAACTCCATCCTACAAGGGTAAATACTCCATCCTACAAGGGTACAAACTCCATCCTACAAGGGTAAAAACTCCATCCTACAAGGGTAAAAACTCCACCCTACAAGGGGTAAAAACTCCATCCTACAAGGGTAAAAACTCCATCCTACAAGGGTAAAAACTCCATCCTACAAGGGTAAAAACTCCATCCTACAAGGGTAAAAACTCCATCCTACAAGGGTAAATACTCCATCCTACAAGGGTACAAACTCCATCCTACAAGGGTACAAACTCCATCCTACAAGGGTAAATACTCCATCCTACAAGGGTAAAAACTCCATCCTACAAGGGTACAAACTCCATCCTACAAGGGTTAAAAATGTATGGATTAATGGATTATGATAGAGACATGAGTGTGTGTGTGTGTGTTTCCTGTCTGTTGTCACTGCACTGAAGGGGCAGGCCCTCAGAGGAGCCTGGGAGACTGCTGCAAGGCGCCAGCTCTCTCACTCACACACGCACCCTTGGCCCTGACCCTCCCTCACACTGCTGAGGTCAAATCATGCCGACATAGGGGTCAAGTGTCTGACACACATATTTACCTTCTCCAGGGACTTACTGCCTTTTACGTTATGCACGTCCTACTTGTGGCAGAATTCACAACGCGCAATCCTTTTCTCTGCTTTTTTCCCTGGCACGGGGTTGTACACTACAGTGCAGGCGTACAGCTGGAACACATGTTCCATTTCTGTTCTCTCTCTTGTAGCTCTGTTATGTGTCGTGATTAATTGCGGGCCATGAAAATCACAGAGTGGGCCTTTAATGGCCAGCCGTTGTCTGCTCTAAATCAACTGTGATGATACCGTCACCACGGTGACAACCAGTCTGGGTTTTTAATCTTATGAACCCCCTGCATGTATCTTTTTTCCCTGAATATGAATGTAACTGATGTAATCAGGTGGAATTGACTTCTGTATCATTATCTATTTACCTTTTTAGTAAAAAAAATAATAATCATTTTTAACTCCTGGGTTAACTTCCTATAATAATATTTATATATTATTTATACATTATTTATACATTATAAAATGTAATAATAACTGAAAACCAAATCGCCACATCAGATCTAATGGATCATTATTGATCTAATAATAGAAGTTATTATGTCTCTATCATAATCCATTAATCCATCAATCTTTACCCTTATAGGATGGAGTTTTTACCCTTGTAGGATGGAGTTTTTACCCTTGTAGGATGGAGTTTTTACCCTTGTAGGATGGCGTTTTTACCATTGTAGGATGGCGTTTTTACCCTTGTAGGATGGAGTTTTTACCCTTGTAGGATGGAGTTTTTACCCTTGTAGGATGGAGTTTTTACCCTTGTAGGATGGAGTTTTTACCCTTGTAGGATGGAGTTTTTACCCTTGTAGGATGGAGTTTTTACCCTTAAGTTCTTGTTTGTTAGAAATATTTTTTAAGTGTTATTCAGAAGTTAAAGTTAATAGCTCGTCATTATTAAGGTTATTTTCATCAACAGAGGCAGATCAAGTTTCCTGTCTTCAGTCTTTGTGTTCTCTTCCACTTCAGACACGCCGACACGCCGTTGAAGTCCCAGGCAGTCCCAGACCTGTCGGCTTTGGTCTCAACATGTCTCTCTCTTTCACACCTCGGCCACTACTACACCACAACTACGCTAGCACTTCACAACTCTCTGGGAAGCACTCACCATTTACTCAGACCTGGAGCAGAGACCCAGAGACCCAGGCTGGGCAAAAGTAATGCATTATATAGGGAATAGGATCCCATTTGGGATGCAGACCTATAGCCACCCACAACTCAGTAATTACTTTTCTAGAGATGACACCATTTAGACCAAAGTGGCCTTTTAAATCTGTCACACCTCATTGCCACACAGACACATGCATACACACACACACAAACACACTTCACAGCAGCCTCCAAGTCATGCTCTCAGCCTCCGTTCCTGGAGAGCCCCAGAGAACGGAGCCCTGAAAATACAGTAGAAGTCACCCCTCTCCCCCTCTCCCTCCCCTCCCCTCCTCTCCCCCTCCATCTCCCCATACACTCCCCTTCTCCTCTACACTCTCCTCCCTCTATCTTCCCTCCTCTAATCCCTCTCCTCCTTCCCCTCCTCTCCTCCCTCTCCCCCTCCATCTCCCCTCCTCCCTCCCCTCCCCTCCTCTCCTCCCTCCCCTCCTCTCCTCCCTCCATCTCCCGTACTCTCCCCTTCTCCTCTCCCCCTCTATCTTCCCTCCTCTCCTCCATCCCCTCCTCTCCATCTCCCCTTCTATCCTCCCTCTCTCCCTCCCTTCCTCTCCATCTCCCCTACTCTCTCCTTTCCTCTCCTCTCCTTCTGCTCTGGAAGCTGTAGGTCACATAAAACATTTCTGTGTTGTTGATCTTGGTTGAATTCCAAAAGCTGAGAGTTCAGGAACCCTGGTGTCTGCCTCTCAAATAGCACTCTATACCCTATTCTCGTGGGGTGGATTCAGTCGGAGTTAAGCACGTGAAAATGGACCTTCCATTTTTATGCACTTATCTCTCTTTGTGTATTCTGAGGTTGAACTTAAGCCTGAGAATGGCATGCTATTCACCCGCTACTCGTTGGGGGTGGAGATCTAAGAAATGAAGGTGTGTCTACAAATATGGCGTATTGTGACGTCATTCCCTCATAATCCCACCCCCTTTTATGCGGGAGACACCATGAATAAGGTCAAGCGTTCCATGATTAGTGATTATCAGGGTAGATTACCAGGACTACTGGTCAAACCCTATTACAGTTCCATGATTAGTGATTATCAGGGTAGATTTACAGGACTACTGTTCAACCCCTATTCCAGTTCCATGATTAGTGATTATCAGGGTAGATTTACAGGACTACTGGTCAACCCCTATTACAGGTCCATGATTACAGGACTACTGGTCAACCCCTATTCCAGTTCCATGATTAGTGATTATCAGGGTAGATTTACAGGACTACTGTTCAACCCCTATTCCAGTTTCATGATTAGTGATTATCAGGGTAGATTTACAGGACTACTGGTCAACCCCTATTCCAGTTCCATGATTAGTGATTATCAGGGTAGATTTACAGGATTACTGTTCAACCCCTATTCCAGTTCCATGATTAGTGATTATCAGGGTAGATTTACAGGACTACTGGTCAACCCCTATTACAGTTCCATGATTAGTGATTATCAGGGTAGATTTACAGGACTACTGGTCAACCCCTATTCCAGTTCCATGATTAGTGATTATCAGGGTAGATTTACAGGACTACTGTTCAACCCCTATTCCAGTTCCATGATTAGTGATTATCAGGGTAGATTTATAGGACTACTGGTCAACCCCTATTCCAGTTCCATGATGAGTGAATATCAGGGTAGATTTACAGGATTACTGTTCAACCCCTATTCCAGTTCCATGATTAGTGATTATCAGGGTAGATTTACAGGACTACTGGTCAACCCCTATTACAGGTCCATGATTAGTGATTATCAGGGTAGATTTACAGGACTACTGGTCAACCCCTATTCCAGTTCCATGATTAGTGATTATCAGGGTAGATTTACAGGACTACTGGTCAACCCCTATTCCAGTTCCATGATTAGTGATTATCAGGGTAGATTTACAGGACTACTGGTCAACCCCTATTCCAGTTCAATGATTAGTGAGGATCAGGGTAGATTTACAGGACTACTGGTCAACCCCAATTCCAGTTCCATGATTAGTGATTATCAGGGTAGATTTACAGGACTACTGGTCAACCCCTATTCCAGTTCCATGATTAGTGATTATCAGGGTAGATTTACAGGACTACTGGTCAACCCCTATTCCAGTTCAATGATTAGTGAGGATCAGGGTAGATTTACAGGACTACTGGTCAACCCCTATTCCAGTTCAATGATTAGTGAGGATCAGGGTAGATTTACAGGACTACTGGTCAACCCCTATTCCAGTTCAATGATTAGTGATTATCAGGGTAGATTTACAGGACTACTGGTCAACCCCTATTCCAGTTCAATGATTAGTGATTATCAGGGTAGATTTACAGGACTACTGGTCAACCCCTATTCCAGTTCCATGATTAGTGATTATCAGGGTAGATTTACAGGACTACTGTTCAACCCCTATTCCAGTTCCATGATTAGTGATTATCAGGGTAGATTTACAGGACTACTGGTCAACTCCTATTATAGACTTTTCGCAACTTCCAATATTTAATGGATTGAACTTGAATATGGCAACTTTCATGATGAATCAAACCACTGCGATTTTTATTAATCAACATATTTAGTGGATGAAGGTTTTCCAACCATGTTTTTTTTTATGATTCATACATACTTTCCCTAAAATATTACTTAAATATAATATAATATTAAATAATATACAAGATCAGAGTATTTGTAAATCTACCAATTTGTAGTGAACAGGAGATTAATATGTACACTAAGATTAAGATGGGCAAAAGAACACAGACATCAAAGAGAGGAACTCTGCCTAGAAGGCCAGCATCCCGGAGTCTCCTGAGTGGATTCCTTTCACTTTGCACGCCCTACAATCCAAATCCTATCCCACATGACACTGGAAACCAATCACAGCCTTGTCAACTATAGCCCTGTCCAATCACAGCCTTGTCAGCTAACCCCTGTCCCTCCCCATTTCTCTGCCAATCAGACTTCGATCCGGTAATATATCTTTATGGTCCCGTATAGGGTTACTTTCACAAAGATAAAGACATAGTACCTTCTGAAGGTATTCACACATCTTGACTCTTTCCATATTTTGTTGAGTTACAGCCATCATTTAGAATGGAATTAAATGAAGATTTTGTTTCACTGGCCTACACACAATATCCCATAATGGAATAATGTTTTTTTTTTTGTTTGTTTCAAATGAAAAGCTCATTCAATAAGTATTCAACCCTTTTGTTATGGCGAAGCCTAAACCAGTTCAGGAGTAAACATGTGCTTAATAAGTTAACATGGTTGTTGAATGACTACTTAATCTCCAGACCTGTTGGCTTTGGTCTCAATATGTCTCTCTCTCTCACACCTCGACCACTACTACACCCTGATCTGGTTCACCTGTCCTTGTGATTGTCTCCACCCCCTCCAGATGTTGCTTATTATCCCCGGTGTATATATATCCCTGTGTTTCCTGTCTTTCTGTGCCAGTTCGTCTTGTTCGCCAATTCAACCAGCGGTTTTCCTTTCTCCTATTTTTTCCCAGTCTCTGTTTATTTCTAGTCCTCCTGGTTTCGACCGTTGCCTGTCCTGACACCGAACCCGCCTGCCTGACCACTCTGCCTGTTCTGACTACCAGCCTGCCTGTCCCCTTGTACTGTTTTGGACTCTGATCTGGTTTCTGACCCGCCTGGCCTGACCTCGAGACTACATATCATCTGGTACT
Organism: Brachymystax lenok tsinlingensis; assembly: GCA_030435695.1. Taxonomy (NCBI): domain Eukaryota; kingdom Metazoa; phylum Chordata; class Actinopteri; order Salmoniformes; family Salmonidae; genus Brachymystax; species Brachymystax lenok. The sequence continues at coordinate 2,826,815 of CM059781.1, read as the reverse complement.
GTTTGGACTCTGACCCGGTTTATGAACTCTCGCATGTCCCCGACCTGCCTTTTGCCTGCTCCTTTTGTTATAATAAATATCGGAGCTCAACCATCTGCCTCCTGTGTCTGCATTTGGGTCTCGCCTTGTGCTCTTATACTGTAAGGTTCCCTTAGTCGAGCAGTGAATTTCAAACACAGATTCAACCACAAAGACCAGAGAGGTTTTCCAAAGCTTGGTAAAGAAGGGCACCTATTGTAGAGCAGACATTGAATATCCCTTTGAGCATGGTGAAGTTATTAATTCATTTATTAATTATACTTTTAGATGTTGTATCAATACACCAAGTCACTACAAAGATACAGGCGTCCTTCCTAACTTAGTTGCAGGAAAAAACTGAATGGAGCGAAGCACATGCAAAATCTTAGAGGAAAACCTGGTTCAGTCTGCTTTCCACCAGACACAGGGAGATGAATTCACCTTTCAGCAGGACAATAACCTAAAACACAAAGCCAAATATATACAGGAGTTGCTTACCAAGAAGACAGTGAATTTTCCTGAGTGGCCTAGTAACAGATTTGACTTAAATCTGCTTGAAAATCTATCGCAAGACTTGAAAATGGCTGTCTAGCAATGATCAACAACCAACTTTACCCCTTGACACACCCCGTCCCCTGTACCACAACACTGTGATGGACATGGTTAACTCATAACACTGTGATGGACATGGTTAACCCATAACACTGTGATGGACATGGTTAACTCATAACACTGTGATGGACATGGTTAACTCCTCATAACACTGTGATGGACATGGTTAACTCATAACACTGTGATGGACATGGTTAACTCCTCATAACACTGTGATGGACATGGTTAACTCATAACACTGTGATGGACATGGTTAACCCATAACACTGTGATGGACATGGTTAACTCATAACACTGTGATGGACATGGTTAACTCATAACACTGTGATGGACATGGTTAACCCATAACACTGTGATGGACATGGTTAACTCATAACACTGTGATGGACATGGTTAACTCATAACACTGTGATGGACATGGTTAACTCATAACACTGTGATGGACATGGTTAACCCATAACACTGTGATGGACATGGTTAACTCATAACACTGTGATGGACATGGTTAACTCATAACACTGTGATGGACATGGTTAACTCCATAACACTGTGATGGACATGGTTAACTCATAACACTGTGATGGACATGGTTAACTCATAACACTGTGATGGACATGGTTAACTCATAACACTGTGATGGACATGGTTAACTCATAACACTGTGATGGACATGGTTAACCCATAACACTGTGATGGACATGGTTAACTCATAACACTGTGATGGACATGGTTAACTCATAACACTGTGATGGACATGGTTAACTCATAACACTGTGATGGACATGGTTAACCCATAACACTGTGATGGACATGGTTAACTCATAACACTGTGATAAACATGGTTAACTCATAACACTGTGATGGACATGGTTAACTCATAACACTGTGATGGACATGGTTAACTCATAACACTGTGATGGACATGGTTAACTCATAACACTGTGATGGACATGGTTAACCCATAACACTGTGATAAACATGGTTAACTCATAACACTGTGATGGACATGGTTAACTCATAACACTGTGATGGACATGGTTAACCCATAACACTGTGATGGACATGGTTAACTCATAACACTGTGATGGACATGGTTAACTCATAACACTGTGATGGACATGGTTAACTCATAACACTGTGATGGACATGGTTAACTCATAACACTGTGATGGACATGGTTAACAAACAGTCTTCTTTATTTTCTATCCATTCATTCTCTAATTTTGTACATAGGTTCAGTAGGCTTTATTCCATCTGTAGTCTTGTTGCAGACTGTCTCTCCCAATACACATTTATACATGTCTCGTGTTTGATCCTTTCTTTGCAAACCGTGCGGAGACGAGTTGGAGAAGAGTTGGAGAAGAAGAAAATGAAATGTTACTAGCCCAATGCACGTAATATCCATACTGCAGTCTCCTGGGTCGCCTTCTCTACCGTCCATACTGCAGTCTCCTGGGTCGCCTTCTCTACCGTCCATACTGCAGTCTCCTGGGTCGCCTTCTCTACCGTCCATACTGCAGTCTCCTGGGTCGCCTTCTCTACCGTCCATACTGCAGTCTCCTGGGGTCGCCTTCTCTACCGTCCATACTGCAGTCTCCTGGGTCGCCTTCTCTACCGTCCATACTGCAGTCTCCTGGGTCGCCTTCTCTACCGTCCATACTGCAGTCTCCTGGGTCGCCTTCTCTACCGTCCATACTGCAGTCTCCTGGGTCGCCTTCTCTACCGTCCATACTGCAGTCTCCTGGGTCGCCTTCTCTGCCGTCCATACTGCAGTCTCCTGGGGTCGCCTTCTCTACCGTCCATACTGCAGTCTCCTGGGTCGCCTTCTCTACCGTCCATACTGCAGTCTCCTGGGTCGCCTTCTCTACCGTCCATACTGCAGTCTCCTGGGGTCGCCTTCTCTACCGTCCATACTGCAGTCTCCTGGGTCGCCTTCTCTACCGCTCTACTGTCTGTTATTGACTGTATATCTCCTTTCAATCTCTAGGTCTTCTTCTGTCCTAGCCACTCAGTGTGCTTCTCACGTTGAAATGGAGGGATAGCACGATCACTTAATTCTCCTCCTAAAGAGGGGATCATCTCTCTCCCTGTCTCTCTGAACTAACCAACGAGCAGAAACAAAAGTTTGAACCCAAATCTTCTGATTTTGAACTCGCAAGTTGATGAGAAGTATAACTTTGTAATGAGCTTGCCTAAACCCCCCCTGTTAATAAAACATGGCTATAGAAACACTGGACCCCCAGGCCAAAGACATTTAGAGAATTGGCTCTTCTGTGCCATTTTCAATTGGATGCTGCTTATGGGTGCTAATATGGGCCCCCAGGGTCCTTTAATAAGCTTGATTGGTCTGATGGTGTCTCTAGCCCTGTTCCCAATAATCAGCACCCATCTGGCATGCTGAAATCCCCACATTTCCCTTCCCGGTGTTCCCCTCCCTTCTCACCCAGCACCAGCTGCTACTTGCTGGGGATGGTGAGCCAGGAGATGGGCTGGTAGGGGAGTGGTGATGGGTGTTCTGCTCCACATTGAGTCCAGTCTCTACACCACGGTTGCCACACCCAGACCCAGGTCCTGACAGGGCGTGCTTACCGCAGGGAAGGCACCTTCCCGGGGGGTCTGGTCCCAGGTCTGTGCCATCTTGCCAACCCCTGCCATGGTACAAAACGGATCAGGGACCAGGCTACTGCTCGGAGAGTTCTGGAGCAGATTTACTACTAGAGATCCACTCTCAATACAGAGACACCAAAGTACTAACTGTAGCCATGGACACAGGGTAGAGATGGGGTGTAGTCACTGACAGGGTAGAGATGGGGTGTAGTCACTGACAGGGTAGATATGAGGTGTAGTCACTGACAGGGTAGAGATGGGGTGTAGTCACTGACAGGGTAGAGATGGGGTGTAGTCACTGACAGGGTAGATATGAGGTGTAGTCACTGACAGGGTAGAGATGGGGTGTAGTCACTGACAGGGTAGAGATGGGGTGTAGTCACTGACAGGGTAGAGATGGGGTGTAGTCACTGACAGGGTAGAGATGGGGTGTAGTCACTGACAGGGTAGAGATGGGGTGTAGTCACTGACAGGGTAGAGATGGGGTGTAGTCACTGACAGGGTAGAGATGGGGTGTAGTCACTGACAGGGTAGAGATGGGGTGTAGTCACTGACAGGGTAGAGATGAGGTGTAGTCACTGACAGGGTAGAGATGGGGTGTAGTCACTGACAGGGTAGAGATGGGGTGTAGTCACTGACAGGGTAGAGATGGGGTGTAGTCACTGACAGGGTAGAGATGGGGTGTAGTCACTGACAGGGTAGAGATGGGGTGTAGTCACTGACAGGGTAGAGATGGGGTGTAGTCACTGACAGGGTAGATATGGGGTGTAGTCACTGACAGGGTAGATATGAGGTGTACTCACTGACAGGGTAGAGATGGGGTGTAGTCACTGACAGGGTAGAGATGGGGTGTAGTCACTGACAGGGTAGATATGAGGTGTAGTCACTGACAGGGTAGAGATGGGGTGTAGTCACTGACAGGGTAGATATGAGGTGTAGTCACTGACAGGGTAGAGATGGGGTGTAGTCACTGACAGGGTAGAGATGGGGTGTAGTCACTGACAGGGTAGATATGAGGTGTAGTCACTGACAGGGTTAACATTTTATTTTATTTTATTAGGCTCCTCATTAGCAGACGCCAATGTCTACAACTAGTCTAACTGGGGTCCAACACATAACGAAAAAGACATTACAGACAATTGACTTAACAATTTACATCATTTTAAAAACATGAACATGAACACTCACAAACTTTTACAGATGCAGAATCGAGAGCATCCTGTTGGGCTGTATCACCGCCTGGTACGGCAACTGCTCCGCCCACAACCGTAAGGCTCTCCAGATGGTAGTGAGGACTGCACAACGCATCACCGGGGGTAAACTACCTGCCCTCCAGGACATCTACACCACCCGATGTCACAGGAAGGCCAAAAAGATCATCGAGGACAACAACCACCCGAGCCACTGCCTGTTCACCCCGCTATCATCCAGAAGGCGAGGTCAGTACAGGTGCATCAAAGCTGGGACCGAGAGACTGAAAAACAGCTTCTACCTCAAGGCCATCAGACAGCTAAACAGCCACCACTAACACAGAGGCTGCTGCCAACATACAGACTCAAATCATTGGCCACTTTAATAAATGGATCACTAGACACTTTAAATAATTCCACTTTAATAATGTTTACATATCTTACATTACTCATCTCATATGTATATACTGTATTTATACCATCTATAGCACCTTGCCTATGCCGCTCGGCCATCGCTCATCCAGATATTTATATGTACTTATTCTCATTCCCCCCTTTAGATTGGTGTGTATTAGGTAGTTGTTGGGGGACTGTTAGATTACTTGTTAGATATTACTGCACAGTCGGAACTAGAAGCACAAGCATTTCGCTACACTTGATTTAACATCTGCTAACCATGTGTATGTGACAAATACATTTTGATTTGATTTGAGACTCAAAATTGAGGTCAGGTGCATCCTGTTTCCATTGATCATCCTTGAGATGTTTCCACAACTTCATTGGAGTCCACCTGTGGTAAATTCAATTGATTGGATATGATTTTGAAAGGCACACACATGTCTATATAAAGGTCCCACAGTTGACAGTGCGTGTCAGAACAAAAACCAAGCAATGAGGTCAAAGGAATTGTCCGTAGAGCTCCGAGACAGGATTGTGTCGAGGCACAGATCTGGGGAAGGTTACCAAAACATTTCTGCAGCATTGAAGATCCCCAAGAACACAGTGGCCTCCATCATTCCTAAATGGATAAAGTTTGGAACCAACAAGTCTCTTCCTAGAGCTGGCAACCCTGCCAAACTGAGCAATCGGGGGAGAAGGGCCTTGGTCAGGGAGGTGACCTAGAACCTGATGTTCACTCTGACAGAGCTCCAGAGTTCTTCTGTGGAGACGGAAAGCCACTCCTCAGTAAAAGGCACATGACAGCCCGCTTGGAGTTTGCCAAAAGGCACCTAAAGGACTCTCAGACTATGAGAAACAAGATGATCTGGTCTGATGGAACCAAGATTGAACATTTTTGTATGAATACCAGGTGACACGTCTGGAGGAAACCTGGCACCATCCCTACGGGGAAGCATGGTGGTGGCAGCATCATGATGTGGGGATGTTTTTTAGCGGCAGGGAATGGAAGACTAGTCAGGATCGAGGGAAAGATGAACGGAGCAGAGAGCTCCTTGATGAAAACCTGCTCCAGAGCTCTCAGGACCTTAGACTGGGGTGAAGGTTCACCTTCCAACAGGACAACGACCCCAAGCACACAGCCAAGACAACGCAGGAGTGACTTCGGGACAAGTCTCTGAATGTCCTTGAGTGGCCCAGCCAGAGCCCGGACTTGAACCCGATCGAACATCTCTGGAGAGACCTGAAAATAGCTGTGCAGCGACGCTCCCCATCAAACCTGACAGAGCTTGAGTGGATCTTCAGAGAATAATGGGAGAAACTCCCCAATCACAGGTGTGCCAAACCTGTAGCGTCATACCTGAGGCTGTAATCGCTGCCAAAGGTGCTTCAACTAAACCCTTAGTAAATTCTCTGAATACTTATGTAAATGTCATATATCAGTTATAATTTTTATACATTTGCAGAAAATTCTAAAAACCAGTTTTTGCTTTGTCATTATGGGATATTGTGATGTCATTATGGGGTATTGTGATGTCATTGTGGGGTATTGTGATGTCATTATGGGGTATTGTGATGTCGTTATGGGGTGTTGTGATGTCATTATGGGGTATTGTGTGTAGATTGATGAGGGGGGAAAACTATTTAATCCATTTTAGAATAAGGCTGTATAAATTAACGAAATGTGGAAAAAGTCAAGGTCTGAATACTTCGCTAATGCTTTGCATATGTCAGTACATGTCACAACAAGTAGGTCACATGGGATATGTCTCGAGGCTTTATTCGTTTTTTTTAAACAAGTTTTGCTGTTCACTTGCGGAAGATGGGAGTTCCATGCACTCATGGCACTCATTTAATACTGTACGTTTCCTTGAATTTGTTCTGGACCTGGGGACTGTGAAAAGATCCCTGGTGGCATGTCTGGTGGGGTAAGTGTGTGTGTCAGTCGTGTGTAAGTTGACTATGCAAAGTAATGTTTCTTCTAAAAAGAAGAACTGACGCAGTCTTTCCTTAACTCTTAGCCAATATTAATATTAATATTAGCCTTCCGATTACAATGAAGAGCCGCTCTGTTCTGGGCTGCAGCTTATCTAGGTCTTTCCTTGCAGCACTTGACCATATGACTGGACAATAATCAACATAAAATTATACTAGAGGCTGCAGGACTTGCTTTGTGGAGTGTGGTGTCAAAAAAGCATAGCATATCATTATTACAGACAGACCTCTCCCCATCTTTACAACCACTGAATCTATATGTTTTGACCATGACAATTTACAATCTAAGGCAACACCAAGTAATTTAGTCTCCTCAACTTGTTCAACAGCCACATTATTCATGACCAGATTCAGCTGAGTTCTAGAACTTAGGGAATGATTTGTAACAAATACAATGCTCTTAGTTTTAGAGATTTAGTTATAGGACTAGTTTATTACTGGCCACCCATTGCAAAACCGACTGCAACTCTTTGTTAAGGGTTTCAGGGGCTTCATTAGCTGTGGTCGCTGATGGGTACAGTGAGGGAAAAAAGTATTTAATCCCCTGCTGATTTTGTACGTTTGCCCACTGACAAAGAAATGATCAGTCTATAATTTTTATGGTAGGCTTATTTGAACAGTGAGAGACAGAATAACAACCAAAAAAATCCAGAAAAACGCATTTCTTTGTCAGTGGGCAAACGTACAAAATCATCAGGGGATCAAATACTTTTTTCCCTCGCTGTATATGGTTGAATCATCAGCATACATGGACACACATGCTGTGTTTAATGCCAGTGGCAGGTCATTGGTAAAAATAGAAAAGAGTAGAGGGCCTAGAGAGCTGCCCTGCGGTACACCACACTTTACGTTTGACATTAGAGAAGCTTCCATTAAAGAAAACCCTCTGGGTTCTATTAGATAGATAGAGGTTGAAAGCCATAACACATACGTTCTCAACAACAGGTCATGGTCAATAATATCAAAGGCTGCACTGGAATCTAACAGTTCAGCACCCACAAACTTCTTATTATAAATTTATTTCAACCAATCATCAGTCATTTGTGTCAGTGCAGTACATGTTGAGTGAACCTTCTCTACAAGCATCAGATTAAAGATATGTCATATCGGAGTGGCTATAGAGTCAGCTACCATCCTCAGTAGCTTTCCATCTATGTTGTCAGTAATATTTCCACCTCTCCTACACTAACTTTTCACAATTCAAACGTGCAATGCTTTTCTTTATTCGTTTTTTTTATGCATGAGTACGATGGCTCACTGTTCGTTGTTTTTCCAATTTGTCAATTGAGTCATTTAAATAATTGGAAACATCAAATAGTTTTGAGAAGAATAAGTCATCTGATCCAATAATTTATTTCAGCTTTTATTTCTTTCATCACATTCCCAGTGGGTCAGAAGTTTACATACACTCAATTAGTATTTGGTAGCATTGGCTTTACATTGTTTAACTTGGGTCAAACGTTTTGGGTAGCCTTCCACAAGCTTCCCACAATAAGTTGGCTGAATTTTGGCCCATTCCTCCCGACAGAGCTGGTGAAACTAAGTCAGGTTGGTAGGCCTCCTTGCTCGCACACGCTTTTTCAGTTCTGCCCACACATTTTATATAGGATTGAGGTCAGGGCTTTGTGAAGTGCCACTCCAATACCTTGACTTTGTTGTCCTTAAGCCATTTTGCCACAACTTTGGAAGTATGCTTGGGGTCATTGTCCATTTGGAAGACCCATTTGCGACCAAGCTTTAACTTCCTGACTGATGTCTTGAGATGTTGCTTCAATGTATCCACATAATTTTCTTTCATCATGATGCCATCTATTTTGTGAAGTGCACAAGTCCCTCCTGCAGCAAAGCACCCCCACAACATGATGCTGATCCAACATGGTGGATTTGGAGCAGTGGCTTCTTCCTTGCTGAGTGGCCTTTCAGGTTATGTCGGTATCAAATCAAATCAAATTTTATTTGTCACATACACATGGTTAGCAGATGTTAATGCGAGTGTAGCGAAATGCTTGTGGAGGAGCCAGGAGCCTTAACAGTTCTAACAGGTGCATATTTATCAATAATTGGAAGAAGCATTTCATAAATTCATCAAGTGCAGCGTCTGGATGCTCCTCATTAACCACATCAGACCAACACATATTTTTAACATCGTCCACATAAGAGTCACAACAAAATAGTTTGTATGATCTCTTATACACTATTTTAGGCCCAGCTGTTGGAACTTTGGCTTCCCTGGATATAGCTACTATATTGTGATCACTGCATCCAATGGGTACGGATACAGCTTCAGAACAAAGTTCTACAGTATTAATAAAGATGTGATCGATACATGTGGATGATCTTGTTCCTGTAGTGTTTGTAAACACCCTGGTAGGTTGATTAATAACCTGAACCAGATTACAGGCACCGGTTACAGTGAGAAGCTTCCTCTTATGCGGACAACTTGATGAAAACCAGTCAATATTCAGGTCTTCACATTGTCACGCCTGCTCCCGCTCTCCCTCTCTGGCGCTCGAGGGCGCCAGACTGCTCTTCATTACGCACATCTGTCACCATCATTACGCGCATCATGGCTCTTTGGACTCACCTGGACTCCATTACTTTGTTGATTGCCGCTCTATATCTGTCTGTTCCTCAGTTTGTTCCCCATGTCAGCATTATTGTCGTTATGTCATTTTGTTCCCCCTGTCCAGACGCTGTTCTTGTTTTGGTTTGATGTCAGTTTTCCAGTAAATGTTCACTCCCTGTACTTGCTTCTCGTCTCCAGCGTCGATCCTTACATCACATACACTATCAAGCATTTCACACATGTATTTATTTATTATTTAGCACTCGGTGGCCTATAGCAACACCCCAAAATAAAAGGCTTTAGATGTGCCAAATGAACCTGCAACCACAACACTTCAATAACACTTGACATAAGATCTTCTCTAAGCATTACAGGGATATGGCTCTGAATACATACAGCAACACCTCCGCCATAAGCATTCCTGTCTCTTCTATAGATGGTATATCCTTGTATTGCTACTGCTGTACCATCAAATGAATTATCTAAGTGAGTCTCAGAAATGGCCAATATTAATGTTATCTGATGTTAGTAAGCTGTTACTCCTCTCAGTTCCAGACAGGGCAGGTTATGGTGTTACTCCTCCCAGTTCCAGACAGGACAGGTTATGCTGTTACTCCTCTCAGTTCCAGACAGGGCAGGTTATGCTGTTACTCCTCTCAGTTCCAGACAGGACAGGTTATGCTGTTACTCCTCCCAGTTCCAGACAGGACAGGTTATGGTGTTACTCCTCCCAGTTCCAGACAGGACATGGTGTTACTCCTCCCAGTTCCAGACAGGACAGGTTATGGTGTTACTCCTCTCAGTTCCAGACAGGACAGGTTATGGTGTTACTCCTCCCAGTTCCAGACAGGACAGGTTATGCTGTTACTCCTCTCAGTTCCAGACAGGACAGGTTATGCTGTTACTCCTCTCAGTTCCAGACAGGACAGGTTATGCTGTTACTCCTCCCAGTTCCAGACAGGACAGGTTATGGTGTTACTCCTCCCAGTTCCAGACAGGACAGGTTATGGTGTTACTCCTCTCAGTTCCAGACAGGACAGGTTATGGTGTTACTCCTCTCAGTTCCAGACAGGACAGGTTATGGTGTTACTCCTCTCAGTTCCAGACAGGACAGGTTATGCTGTTACTCCTCTCAGTTCCAGACAGGGCAAGTTATGGTGTTACTCCTCTCAGTTCCAGACAGGACAGGTTATGCTGTTACTCTTCTCAGTTCCAGACAGGACAGGTTATGGTGTTACTCCTCTCAGTTCCAGACAGGACAGGTTATGCTGTTACTCCTCTCAGTTCCAGACAGGGCAGGTTATGGTGTTACTCCTCTCAGTTCCAGACAGGGCAGGTTATGCTGTTACTCCTCTCAGTTCCAGACAGGACAGGTTATGGTGTTACTCCTCTCAGTTCCAGACAGGACAGGTTATGGTGTTACTCCTCTCAGTTCCAGACAGGACAGGTTATGCTGTTACTCCTCTCAGTTCCAGACAGGGTAGGTTATGCTGTTACTCCTCTCAGTTCCAGACAGGACAGGTTATGGTGTTACTCCTCTCAGTTCCAGACAGGACAGGTTATGGTGTTACTCCTCTCAGTTCCAGACAGGACAGGTTATGGTGTTACTCCTCTCAGTTCCAGACAGGACAGGTTATGGTGTTTCTCCTCTCAGTTCCAGACAGGACAGGTTATGCTGTTACTCCTCTCAGTTCCAGACAGGGCAGGTTATGCTGTTACTCCTCTCAGTTCCAGACAGGACAGGTTATGGTGTTACTCCTCTCAGTTCCAGACAGGACAGGTTATGGTGTTTCTCCTCTCAGTTCCAGACAGGGCAGGTTATGATGTTACTCCTCTCAGTTCCAGACAGGGCAGGTCGCTGGGAAGATTGGAAACAGCAACAACATACAGCAGGGATCTAGACAGCCTCAAACCCGGGACAATCCTCTGCGGCCCCAGCCACAATGGCTAACCACTTTGTGGGCTGCGTTCAAGCCCTCAAGAAAACTTAGCTAGGTTGATAGGGAGGCTAAACAGCTCCTCAGACCCGGCCTTGGTCGGCAGGATCACTGGACAGATAGTAGCTCTCCCAGCAACTGATAGCAACCGCATCGTGGGATCACAACTCAACAGGTAGCTAGTTAATAACCACACTTTTCCAATAGACTTTCAAAACAACAAGCTCTCTCTCTCTCTCTCTCTCTCTCTCTCTCTCTCTCTCTCTCTCTCTCTCTCTCTCTCTCTCACTCACTCACTCACTCACTCACTCACTCACCCACTCTCTCTGTGTGTGTGTGTGTGTGTGTGTGAAGCCACTGATAGGGTTCAGATGGGACAGGGATGTGTTAGTCAGGCAGACAGGACCACACAAGGAGACAAACAGTGCAGGTGATGACCAGGTCCCTATAAGATCTCTGATGGTTACTACCTCCCACCTCACAGTATGGGTCTGATGGCTTGAGTTCACCCCATGAGCTAACCCACAGCCCAGCTAACCCAGTGCCCTGTCCTGTCATTGAAACTGTACGTTAAGTGAGAAATAAACGAACCGAACAGGTTCAAACATACAAAGTAACCGTTGTAACTAACACTGTACCGGAGGTCGCCTTAGAGGTTGCAAACTAGAACATTCTAGATGTGATGACAGGTTGGAGGGAGAGGGAGAAGTAGGGAGAGAAGGAGAGAGAGAGAGAGAGAGAGAGAGAGAGAGAGAGAGAGAGAGAGAGAGAGAGAGAGAGAGAGAGAAAGAGAGAGAGAAAGAAACAGAGAGAGAGGAGAGAGGAACAGAATGTGAAGTCGTAGATTGTTTCCAATGATCCCTTTCACACATTGTTTTTGTTTAAGTACTGTTAGTGGCACAAGACTCCATGGTAGCATCCCAAATGGCTCCCCATTCTCTATATAGTGCACTACTGTTGACCAAAGCCCATAGGGTTCAGGCCAAATGTAGTGCACTATAAAGGGAACAGGGTGTCATGTGATTTATAGAGTGAATGGAATAGTGATTGGGTATGTACCGTGTGGCCTTCTAATGCTATTAAGGGAGAGAGAGACTCTACTGTATGCTTATTGTTATTGTTCAATGTGTGGTTATTTTGACCCTTGGTTATTGTTGTTACTGTTGTCCCGTTGACAACTTTGATCCTTGTTATTTTCATATTGTAAATATCAAAAGTAAGCTTTGGCAATATGTACATTTTTACGCCACGCCAATAAAGCAAGTTGAATTGAATTGAATTGAGAGCGAGAGAGAGCGAGAGAGGAGGAGAGAGAGAGAGAGAGAGGGGGAAAGGGAGAGAGGGAGAGAAAATATGAATTTAGAGATAGATAAACTTTGATTTTTTTTTGGCAGGGACATATACAGGATGCTACCCTCTACAACACAACCTTCACTCCAAATCAAAACTCAAAACCTACAACCTGATTTTGGACGGAATCACCAGGAGGGCTTACAACTACCAAAGATTATTATTCCAACGCTATACATGCTCTGGAAAACAACAGAAACCTGGAACTGAGTGAGTAATGTTTAATCTGAAGCTATATTTTATTTCCAAAAGCCAAGAAGAAAACTACATGACATTACTTTATAAGGACTGAATGCTAAATTAAGGCTGCCGAGCTTGATACAACTTCAAATAGCACTGACGTGTCGAGTGAGAGGTGTCAAAGCCCTCCTGCCCAACGATGGCAGGAGAGTCGAACAGGCTACTCCAACCACATGGAGAGGCCTCAGAAGCTGCCTCCTGCCCAACGATGGCAGGAGAGTCGAACAGGCTACTCCAACCACATGGAGAGGCCTCAGAAGCTGCCTCCTGCCCAACGATGGCAGGAGAGTCGAACAGGCTACTCCAACCACATGGAGAGGCCTCAGAAGCTGCCTCCTGCCCAACGATGGCAGGAGAGTCGAACAGGCTACTCCAACCACATGGAGAGGCCTCAGAAGCTGCCTCCTGCCCAACGATGGCAGGAGAGTCGAACAGGCTACTCCAACCACCAATCCCTGACTGGTTTTAACCAGACCCTCCCCTGGCATGGCACAGTGCTATATTAACCAGACCCTCCCCTGGCATGGCACAGTGCTATATTAACCAGACCCTCCCCTGGCATGGCACAGTGCTATATTAACCAGACCCTCCTGGCATGGCACAGTGCTATATTAACCAGACCATCCTGGCATGGCACAGTGCTATATTAACCAGACCATCCCTGGCATGGCACAGTGCTATATTAACCAGACCATCCCCTGGCATGGCACAGTGCTATATTAACCAGACCCTCCCCTGGCATGGCACAGTGCTATATTAACCAGACCATCCCCTGGCATGGCACAGTGCTATATTAGCACACTACCACTCTGTTAAGAGAGGTGGTGTTACCGAAGGGGTGGAAACTCAGGATATTAGACAATGAGGACTCTGAGTCAGCTAATATAAATCTCTATAAGTCTGGAACAGTATTGGTACAGGCCAACCCCAAACAGTTTCAGCTGGACTTTCACCTAATCAAAGAATTAGCCCAGCAGGAGATGCTCTCCCTTGAGAAAGATACCCCCACAGCGAGCGGGTCAGACCAGACCTCTTCATTATATAACCCCCAGACCAGCAACCCCAAGAGGAAAGTCAACCTCCCAGCACAGAGCACTACCCCCTCATTGAAATGAAGGATACATTCACCCAGCTGGAGGTAAGGCAGGTGGAGCTGGAACAGCAGGTGATTGAGGGGTTATATGCAGTTTTGCGCGCACGGTGTCTCCAGTGCGCGTTCACAGGCCGGTGCGAGAGATTCCAGCTCCACTCATCTGTCAGGGGAGGGTGAGTGTGCCGGCTCAGCGCTCCTGGTGCCGGCTCAGCGCTCCTGGTCTCCGGTGCGCCTCCTTGGACCAAGATATCCTGCGCCGGCTCTGCGTGCGGTGTCTCCGGTTCAAGCTCACAGCCCGGTGTGTGACATTCCAGCTCCCATCATCCGTGAGGCAAGGGTGAGTGAACAGCCGGGGAGAGAAGTACCGGCTCCATGCACCAGGTCTCCTGTACGCTTAGATAGCCCAGTACGTCCAGTCCCTGCTCCGCGCACCAGGCCCCCTGTGCGCTTAGAGAGTCCAGCACGTCCTGTCCCTGCTCCACGCTCCAGGATCCCTGTGCGCGTCGTGGACCCAGCAAGTCCGGGAACCTCCAGATAGGGTCCCCAGTCTGGAACCTCCAGAGAAGGTCCCCAGTCCGGAACCTCCAGAGAAGGTCCCCAGTCCGGAACCTCCAGAGAGGGTCCCCAGTCTGGAACCTCCAGAGAGGGTCCCCAGTCCGGGAACCTCCAGAGACGGTCCCCAGTCCGGAACCTCCAGAGACGGTGCCCAGTCCGGGGCCCGCAACAGTGAGCCCAGTATGGCCGGTTCCTGCTCCTCGCACCAGAGTCCCAGTGCTTGTCAGGAGCCCATCACGGCCGGTTCCTGCTCCTCGCACCAGAGTCCCAGTGCTCGTCGTGAGCCCATCACGGCCGGTTCCTGCTCCTCGCACCAGAGTTCTGGCTAATAGCCCAGGGCCTCCGGTGCGTGACATCAAGCCAGCACGGCCGCCACCGGAGCCGCCACCTGGAAGGAAAAGACCCACCCGAAGACTCCCCCATGGACTTTTGGCGCGGTCGGAGTCCGCGCCTTGGGGGGGGGTACTGTCACATCCAGGCCAGAGTTTTTAGGCTGGCGTGTTTCGTTTCGTTTTTGGTGAAGGGTTTTTTAGTTCTAGGTGTTGTATTTCTATGTTGGGGAAATGATTCCCAATTAGAGGCAGCTGAGTGTCATTACCTCTAATTGGGAACCATATATATGTTTGTAGTTTTCAGAGGGGTTTTGTGGGTTATTGTTTGTTCATAGCTTTGTTGGTGTTTACATGTTATGTTTCATGTTGATCGTTTTTGTTATTTTTCCCAGTTACGTTGCTTGAATAAAAATGTATACTGGATGCCTCGCTGCGCCTTGGTCCGTCACTTTAGAAGATCGTGACAACTAGAGGAGAGGATCAGACTGCTGGAGGAGAAGGTGAGGGGGATGGCGTGTGACAGAGAACAACCCACTAGAGAGGTGGACACCACCGCGGAGAAGCCAGCAGAACAGCCCACCTTAGCTCCCGACAAAAGTCTCGACACCACAGCAGAACAGTCCACATCAGACCCTGACACCAGACTACTTTATCATTGACCTCAACCCAGAGTCTCTCACAGCGTTCAGTCAGCCCACTGACACCCCTATCGGATCACAGCAAAATCACAGTCTACTTGAACACAGCAATACTGAATCATGAGGCATCAAAGCCAAAGGAACTGAGTAATATTAAGAAATGCTATAGATGGAAGGAAAGTAGTGTAGAAACCTACCAAAAAACAATTAGGCAACAACAAATTCAATCCCTTTCAGACAACTTCTTGGACAAAACGTTCCACTGTAATAGTGAAGGTGTAAATTTGGCAGTAGAAAACCTAAACAGTATATTGGACCTATCAGCTTCCCTATCAAATCTAAAAATGTCAAACTGAAAACCGAAAAAAATTAACAACAATGACAAATGGTTTGATGAAGAATGCAAAAACCTAAGAGAGAAATTGAGAAACCTGTCCAACCAAAAACATAGAGTTCCAGAAAACCTGAGTCTACGCCTTCACTATGGTGAATCACTAAAACGATACAGAAATACACCACGGAAAAATAAGGAACAGCACGTCAGAAATCAGCTCAATGTAATTGAAGAATCCATAGACTAACCACTTCTGGGAAAATTGGAAAACACTAAACAAACAACAAGAAGAATGATCTATCTAATTATTTATCTAAATGGAGATGTATGGGTAAACCACTTCTCCAATCTTTTTGGCTCTATAACAAAGAACAAACAGCAAAAACATATACATGACCAAATACAAATCTTAGAATCAACTATGAAAGACTACCAGAACCCCCTGGATTCTCCAATTACCTTGAATGAACTACAGGACAAAATACAAACCCTCCAACCCAAAAAGGCCTCTGGTGTTGATGGTATACTAAATTAAATTATAAAATATACAGACCACAAATTCCAATTGTCTGTACTTAAACTCTTTAGCATCATCCTTAGCTCTGGCATCTTCCCCAATATTTGGAACCAAGGACAAAAGGACAAAAGTGGAGACAAATTTGACCGCAATAACTACCGTGGGATATGCGTCAACAGCAACCTTGGGAAAATCCTCTACATTATCATTAACAGCATACTAGTTCATGTCCTCAGTGAAAACAATGTACTGAGCAAATGTCAAATTGGCTTTTTACCAAATTATCGTACGACAGACCACGTATTCACCCTGCACGCCATAATTGACAAACAAACAAACCAAAACAAAGGCAAAGTCTTCTCATGCTTTGTTGATTTCAAAAAAGCCTTTGACTCAATTTGGCACGAGGTTCTGCTATACAAATTAATGGTGTAATGATCCACTCACCAACCAAGAATTCACAAAATAGGACAAATTGAGAGTCTGCATGCAGATTTCTGCAAAATGATCCTCCGTGTACAATGTAAAACACCAAATAATGCATGCAGAGCTGATAGGCTGATTAAGCTGATACCTGCTAATTATCAACATCCAGAAAAGAGCCGTTAAATTCTACAACCACCTAAAAGGAAGTGATTCCCAAACCTTCCATAACAAAGCAATCACCTACAGAGAGATGGACCTGGAGAAGAGTCCTCTAAGCAAGCTGGTCCTGGGTCTCTGTTCACAAACACAAACAGACCCCACAGAGCCCCAGGACAGCAACACAATTAGACCCAACCAAATCATGAGAAAACAAAAAGATAATTACTTGACACATTGGAAAGAGTTAACAAAAAAACAGAGCAAACTAGAATGCTTTTTGGCCCTAAACAGAGAGTACACAGTGGCAGAAAACCTGACCACTGTGACTGACCCAAAATGAAGGAAAGCTTTGACTATGTACAGACTCAGTGAGCATAGCCTTGCTATTGAGAAAGGCCGCCGTAGGCAGACCTAGCTCTCAAGAGAAGACAGGCTATGTGCACACTGCCCACAAAATGAGGTGGAAACTGAGCTGCACTTCCTAACCTCCTGCCAAATGTATGACCATATTAGAGACACATATTTCCCTCAGATTACACAGATCCACAAAGAATTCAAAAACAAACTCGATTTTGATAAACTCTCATATCTACTGGGTGAAATACCACAGTGTGCCATCACAGCAGCAAGATGTGTGACCTGTTGACACAAGAAAAGGGCAACCAGTGAAGAACAAACACCATTGTAAATACAACCCATATTTATATTTATTTATTTTCCCTTTTGTACTTTAACTATTTGCACATCGTTACAACACTGTATATAGACATAATATGACATTTGTAATGTCTGGAATGTCTGTGAGTGTAATGTTTTCTGTAAATTCTTTGGGGAATTGAATTGAGAGAGCGAGAGAGAGACAGAGACAGAGACAGAGACAGAGAGACAGAGAGACACAGACAGACACAGAGACAGAGACAGAGACAGAGAGAGAGAGAGAGAGAGAGAGAGAGAGAGAGAGAGAGAGAGAGAGAGAGAGAGAGACAGAGACAGAGACAGAGACAGAGACAGAGACAGAGACAGAGACAGAGACAGAGAGAGAGAGAGAGAGACTACTGTTGCCCATAGGGTTTATGGAGTGAAGGGGACTGTGTGGCCCACTACTTTAAATTCACAAAATAGGACAAATTGAGACTGCATGCAGGAATTT